>JAZAYU010000346.1:0-346681 GCA_038501625.1 Corbicula japonica | reverse complement strand
GCCATCCTGATATGCTTATTTCACTTTTTATAATATTGCGCAAATGTAGCCTTAATTGTAGCTTTTATAAATTCTGTGATAATCTTTTTTATATTTTTGTACCAGTCAAAATATTCAGATATATGCAAAATAAAATGGTTCAGTCTGCTAAATTGCACAAATTAAAATGCAAGAAGACAATTTTGATAAATGCCCACATTGTAAGAATATGTAATTATAGATTCATACAGCGCATATTTCATCTTTAATGATTAGTTCATTATCTATAGATGTTATATTTTAATTTATGTTTTTGAAACAAAGAATTGTTGCTATTTATTACCTTGTATAAATACGCACCTGGTGTTGTTTATTGATGGCTGTATTTCCTTTTGTAAACTTTAAAAGACATTTCAGACCTGTGACACCTTTTAAAAACAATTAGAAGTTCCTTGATTGTGTCGCCTGCGATTTACTTTTGAAACCCTTTTAAATAAATGTAACCTGAAATTTTATTTTGCTTGTTACTTAGAATTTTTTATTCTTTTACAACGTCAATACTTGAATTATGTCATCTAAATTAACAAAGTTATTCTGTTGTGAATGGAAATTCTTTAAAATGACAAACCTGAAACCTAATTTTGCTTATAACTGGAATATGTTAGCTGCACAAAGAAAGCTATATTTTAAAACAAGAATGATAATTACATGTAAGTATAGGTTATAGTTTATTTTGAGGCTTGTATGAAAATTAAACGGTCAGGCCCAGCGCAGCTGGGCGACCGTTTAATTTTTCATACAAGCCTCAGCTGGGCGACCGTTTAATTTTTCATACAAGCCTCAAAATAAACTATAACGTATATAATGGTCGAAATTATTTTTGTAACTGACAAAACAGTCGCCGCCTAAATAACCATATATGGGTTTGCAAAATCAATAGTCAAAGTGAAGGTAGTTTTGTCATTCAATGGCCCGTAAACATACTGAGAGAATATTTTAGAAAGTGAATTATGAAATTTCTTTATCTGAAAACACCATGTGAACATTACTGATTCTCAGGAAAAAAAACTGTGTAGCAGTCTATCATTGCTTTGAGTAACAAGGTTTCAACCGTGGAAGTTCCATTTTACCCTTTATTCATTAAGAAAAATTTTATAGCATGGTAAAATAGTTTATTTCCGGATCAACGGGCACATCCGTGTAGTCTGATCACGACCGACACTTCTCCCTGTTAGATTCACTAGGTTATTTGTGACAAAAACGTGTAAAATACTGATCAGATGACATTGATTTAATAGGTGATCTTGATCTAAACTGGTCGCCTATGTGATAACAGACGTATATATGAAATAAAGAGTTAAGAAATTTAAGAAGATTATCATTAGCCAAACAAGTTCAAGCTAGATTATTTATAAGATTTTCCTTTTTTCAGACTCTCTAAGTCACGCCTCCTTGAACACTGTTGAAGATCGTCGACGAACTATACATGTTTATCAATAAATGTTCGAAAAATATTACGGAGGAAATCGACCTATAATAACACATTCCAGACGCGCGACTTTATGAGAATTATGTTTCGTAATATTTGAAAAATACTGCATTGTCATTGGCTCAAAAATAATTTCAACCATTATAAGATTATAAGCACAGAATACGAATCAATATACTGATCAAAATTTGCAACTACAAGGCAATTTGGCTTACTTTTGTCCTTGATGTTGGGAGCCTCCTGAAGAAACTATACTATAAAATAAAAATAAAGTCTGATCACTTTTTAACTGAAATTGAAGTATTTTTTAACTGAAATTGAAGTATTGCAATGCAACTTTAATAACGTCTTTTAATGAATTTTATCATATATTATAAAATAAATGCCCACTTTTCAACGGAAGCAGGCGACACATGTTTTTGGAACTCAAAATTTTAGTTATTCTTTAAGTGAAATATGCACAGCAGAAAAACATTAAAATGTTCATACACCACAAGAACAAATGATTGATTTTTTTTATTATTATCAGTTAACATCCTTTACAGTAATATTATGAGGTATTGTAAGCTGATCGTGGGATTCGGTTTTCTATGGTGATTTCTATGTTCACTTCTAATAAGTTGGATGGCTGCCGTACGTTCGATTAAAATTAAAAAATATAACTGAACTAAACTTTTACAAGGTAGAAATATTTGCAATCCGGACATTTTGCACTTAAGCAAAAAAAATGCTATAATGTAACTTAGTAGTAAAGTATTGTAAAATTAAATCTTGGCGCCATCAGAATTTATGATGGGCAGACAAAAGAATAGGGGGCGGTGCGGGTTCAGTATCGTATTACGAATTGATGAAAAATAAGAGAAATTGGCCTTCTAATTCGTTCAACGGGTGCCTCTAATGTGGTGTCTAGTTTCTTCAAAACTTGTGTGAGCACCGGAGCGAGCTGTAGTGTATGTCGAAGCAATTATAGACTGCCTTGTTTTCTCGCATTATTAATTTATTGCGATAAACTTACACTGTAGAAATTATTGAGAGTCGAATTTCCTTTGCCAAAGTGATATATGGCCCCACATTTCTATGCTTATTTATGTAGTTTTCGTAGACTTTTGACAAGCCTTTGATGGAAAGGAAATTCTTTTGAATGTTAAGTGTCTACGTAATTAGTAGCCATGTTAATTGATTTGTAATAAAATTTTGTGTTGATTGCAAAATGAAATAATGTCCGACAGCAAATCATAATTGTGCAAAGCCATTTTGATAGTGCATTATTTTGCATTTTTGAAATGGCATTTTTCATTGTCAGTTTTCTGTCAAATTAAGCATTTATAATTATTAGTCGGTTAAAAAAGTAATGATTTGTGATAAAACTTGTAATAGTATACTGTTGATGCTACGTTTTGGGGATTCTGATAACATCAGCTGGGATATTATTGATTATTACGGTATAATCACCGGAGTTAATCGCTTCGCAGTTCGAATTTCTCTAAGACTCTTTGAAGGAAAGTTAAGCGTTTCTCATAAATTTTGAAATTGAGTGATAAATTTGGTTCAGCTCATTGTTTTAAATGACATAATTACAGTAATGTTGTCAATAAAATCCCAGATGATTGGATAGAAAGATGTAGTTAGACATCTCTTCATCAAACAAACGGATGGTCTCGGTCTTACAGTGAAGAAAATAGCTGAAAATTATAGAAATTATCCGATTATGTCGATCTCACTGTGTAATTTCTGCCATTTATAAAGTCATACATAAAGGAAAACGGATCATTTTCCTGCCACTCATTTCGTTTATATCGTTTCCGTAACACGGAATTCGTCAGATATCATACTGCTTTCCTTTAAAACTTTCTTAGTGTATTAATTATATTGTGTGTTTTTCCATAAAGGTAAAACATATTCATGTTAGAAAATGACATGTCCAGAAAGCGCAGGCTACCTAATCACAAAAAAATCAAGTATACGGGAGTTTTCAAAAAGTATCGCCTAAAATGGACAGCACAAATAATTCTCGCTAAGAATTTTAAATAATGCGCGTTAGTAAGTTTTAATGTATAAGGCCAGAGAAAAAAAATTAGATTCTCAACCGTATTTTGGGACAAAAGGGGCGGGTGGACACTTTCTATTTTTTATTTACAAAATACCTGATAACAGAACTAAAACTAACTTAAAATTTTGAGAAAATGGCACTTATAGTTACCAGAACCTTTGGTGTAGAATATTCGTCCATCTTTTCAATTTCTTCCAAAAAATCATGATAAAAACTTACAAAAGTAGCAGGTTGGTGCCTATTCTTGCTAGAAAAGCCATACCAGTCTTTACTCAACCTGGGGCTAGGCGGCGTGGGCAGTAATTTGCATTTCCATTACTGTCCATGAACAGGCTCAATCAAACCGAGCCTGCAATATTTGTTTATATTTGTCGTATTTGATGGCTTTCAAAGTTCCCTTTTCATCTATTTTAATAGTGACACTATCACCTTCGTTAAGTTTTGAAATGATGAACATTTTATTTAATTATTGTCGGCCATGTTTTTTTCCACATCCGGGATGGTCTAAAACCCGTTCTGTCCAGAACAGAATATGTTCCGAATTTTTTACCAATACATTTTTTAGGGCGGGTGGTTTTGGACAGGGGCGGGCGGGGATGAGAATCTTATATATTTTTTTTCTATTGCCTAAATAAAAGATTTATTGTAATATGATAACAGAATTAATAATTGACCTACACACCTGTTCGTATTTTTTATGTTTAATCCATATTGTTTCATCGACAATAGTACATATGCAATACATTGTGAACATTCACAACATAATTGAGAAGAGAGTTACAATAACTTGTAAAATCTCTCTCTCTCTCTCTCTCTCTCTCTCTCTCTCTCTCTCTCCTGAAATATATTTTCATTGTATATTATTATCTTGTCTCAGAACTAAAAAAATAATACATGCATATCAGGAATAGCAACACTTAGAAAACACTGTAATGAAGGAGAGAGGAAGAGTACATGGGTTTATAAACGATCAATTTCAAACACGACACCACAAACAACTAAAATTAGAACTTGAAAAGATGAAAATGCAGTCGCATTTAATTGTCAGCCACCCAATGCTATATATGTTCAACCAAAACTTTGTGTGCACTTGTTACATACAAGTCTAGCATTTGTTTGGTTTATTGTGCTATATAAAAGAACTTTTTAACACTTAATTTGTGGTAGTTCCCTCCCATCAGTATGAAGTGTCATAAGAACAATCGACTGGTGTTAAACGAAGTAAGAACCGATAAAGTCAAGACAGGCCTATCAACAACTCGATTTCTTTCTTCACTTTGTATTAACACTTCTTTAACAAATTACACTTGCTACTTTCAATCAGACAGGTAATTATTCTTGCAAATGTCATCGCGCTTGAAAGCTTCGCCTTTTGTTATGATTAGAAATATGATGAAAACGTGAGTAAATCGTCAATGCGGGCCTTTTCAAAGTAAATCAATGAGAGACGTGGTTAATTAGCACATTTAGCTGACTAGGTTTTTATTTTGTAATTGAAATACTCACTTCCTGAAATGGAAAATACCTGAAAGGCTCACCCTGTTCGTGGACTAGGCTTATTTACGATTCTTGTTAATCCGTTTATGGTTTCATATTACTGATTAAAATGAGACCTTGGTAACTTGTTATATTCAAAGCTATATTTATGAACTGTCCAGTATTAAATTTTAATTCCTTTCATCACATAATAATATTATGTTGAATAATATTCGAATAACCGAAGACAAAGGACAGTTGAAGAATTTGTGAAACGTTCATCCAAAATGTTGAACTGCGTTTGTTCAAAGTATTCCGTTAAAATAACGTATTAACAGAGTGTATTTTTTCGCATGACTGAAGCACTGAGAGATCTTATCAAAAATGTCAGCCTATTTCTTCCTTTTTGACTTGAGAAATGTTTCCAACTATGTTTGCTTGACAGTGACACTGATTACGTAATTTTGTCTCCCATCGCATGTAATAGACCTCCACCAATTTAGATAATTGATAGCATAAGGCGGAACATACCTTCATGTTTTCCATTTTTCCTGGCATGCTAAACCTCTTCGGCGCCACTGTATCCCATATTTCTGTCTTCCACCTGATCAGTGGTAAAACGTTTTTTCTTTAGTATGCAGGCAACCAGGCATTTACAAGATTCTCACTTCCGGTACAAACTTTGTGTCAGTGGCTGACGGGCTGATGCTTTTTGCTTTTTTCACGAATGTTTCCAATTGCATTTTGTAGATAAATCCTCGTTATTCTAAGTTTTGACAGCCTGAACATTCCTAACGTTGGAGGTTTTGTTTAGTTAGCGTTTGTAAAACAATGGTTTTGACATTTATAAACAAGGATTCCAGCTTCTGTCTTCTGAAGATTGTACCTTAAGTTTTTAACAAACCAATGAATGTTTTAACATTGGATGTTAGTGTAAGCAGATTGATACAATTTGTACTACGTCCGTCTTCAAATAATACATTATTTGTCCATATATTAGTGTGGTCACAGCTAGCAGTTTATCAATTGCAAGATACGATATCACTTAACTCAAACAGGCCCGGACCTTAACAATTCGACGTTTCTCGGCCCTCTATACATCGGCTTCAGCTATATTGTACCTGCCAGATTGTTTCTCTGATAATGATAATAGTAATAACAACTGCCCTGCCACAGAATAGTTTACGACTACTGCTAAAATGTACCTTCATTAGTCTTATAATGAAGTGTATTACAATGAAACCTCTCCACTGTGTCTCTTGCGATCTATATCAGATAAAAATAGTTAAAACCTATGCGGTGTTACATAAGAATACACTGTCTATCACGGTTATCCGCCCAACATTTGGGAGGAGGGGCCGGATGTATGTGGATAGGCGCTGTCGCCGTACGGGTTCGTATCCCAGCGGACAATAATTATAATCAAATAATGCTTCAAATAGCAGGCACGTAGTAATGAAAATAATTTATCTTCAGGATTTTATATATGATTAATATTTACTAAGAAATATGTGTTAGTTATGACAATCATCAGGAAATTATCTAGTAAGGTTAACGTACTTGCTGAAGAAAAACTAGAAAATCGCAGTCAATAAATGCAAACGAAACAAATAACTTTTATGTTAATGGGGGAAATATTCATTTCTCTATTATGAACCTTGTGAACACAACATTACAAAAACAGCTTGTAAAGACTATTCAATGATATTTAGATTGACATTTGCAAGCCAATTTAATGGACGCCCTCTCAATTTGTCAGCACTTGAAAGGCTTACAAAGAGAGGATAAACCGATCTTTAACAATAGAAAAAGCTCTTGTTTGACAAAACAAGAAATTGAAGTAGATTTTGCTCATTTGTTGTCTGCTGTAAAGGGTTGGAATAATAGCGCGTGCTGAGAGACCGAGACAACATAATGTGGCGAAGAGCACTACGGAGCGTTTTAAGGCTTCATGTATTGTAGGCTCATTATTGGGACTGACTCTGCTTTTTCTCTTAAAAATATTCAATGTTTCGTCGGTTAAATTTATGTTGATACGTTTGAGAAATTGAAACGACTCTTAGGAAAATGGACAGGAGAATGCTTAAGGACTCGAACTAATCTTAAAAGTAAAAACTAGAAAAGTATAACATGCATATACATTATACATTGACAATATTTAATCGAAATGGGGAAAATAATACAAGTACAAATTTCAGAAATGTTAATAAAACAGTTCAAAATGATATATGATATTCAGTGTATAAAACGTACAATTTAAATAAAAAACTTAAGCTTTGCATGCAACATTGTCTAGTTGATAAGTGGGTTGTAGTTATTTCACCAAGACAATTTGTACTTGTTTATTCACATGAGAACCTGTCGTGGGCAAATCACGGCGAGGTTGGTGCACCCTAGAACCTGGTTTTAATCCTAAGGGGCAAATTGTTTCGCCACTGACCTTTCTAAGGCAGTAACGTCATGGGTTCTCTTTTTTGTCAATTGCTTTTAATGTATTGTATGAAATTGATATTCTTATATACTTATGCTGTCTTTTTCTCTCGACTTTTCGGCTACGTGGGTAGGCTGTGTGTTTTCTTAGTGTGGCGATTCCTGATAGGCATATTTCATTATTTTCTTGAACATTTTTGTTTCCTTATTCGGTTGTTCATCCAATTTTTTTCTGAAATTTGGCACAAAAACACCAATATAACCGAATTTTCAAAGTGTCTATACGTTAAAAGAATTTTGAGTTTTATTCCTGAATCTAATTATATACCCAACAAAAAAAGTTCTGCACACAAGTGTTCTTTTTGCGTATATTTCAAAATGTTGCAAATAACTGGTATAAATACTAATATTTATATCATGATTGATTGTTTGCGAGTTAAAGACGAAAACAGAATAAAAATCGGTTGGTAAATAAACGAGAAATGTCAGTTTGAGTATGAGAGGGGTCAGCAGTCAAAAGTTGCAAAATTTGCTGTACCAAGGTAGTGGTGTGAAATCTAAGCAGTCATTGTTGTCTGTTTTATAGCAATTATAAGCATGCACTGTGATGTTTGCAACAGGAAGTACATGTTATCAATTATTGATTCCAAGCCATTTCCAGAAAAAAAAACACTCAAACTTTAGTATTTATTAATTAAATTATCGCATTGTCTCACTCATTGAGCTCAATGTATGCCATAAGAGTTTATTGATGATTCGAACATGTTTCAATTCTTTTTTTATGGGTCGTAACGTCCTTTTAATTAAATGTACAAGAACAACCAATAAAATTTAATGCAACCAGCATCCAATCTTATCTAAGCAAAGCACAACTGCATTGTTTGTAATTCAAATAAATTTATTTCTCACGTTCATCAAGGAAGGTTTTCATTGTTAATTTGACCGTCATGGAAAATGTCGGACAACGCCGGCCACCTAACATCTTTCTATAGAAGATAGAGCACGTGTAGTTGGTCACCGAGTACATCTACCTGGTATTTTTGTTCACGAATGAAACCTTATTCCACAATTGAAACATCGTCGGCTGGTGAATTCCATGAGACTACAGTAGGAAGAATGCCGGATTCACAGTGGTGGATTATTCATTATTAGCTTAGTGAATTTTGCAACTTTTGCTTAGTAACCCCCGATGACTTTAAAAATGAATTACTTTTAAAGTAATGATCTGATTTAATTTCCGACTTCTTTACATTGTTAACTTTGAATTGCTGTTTTAATTGATATGTATCATTTTGTTGTGTTGTGAAATGAAAACGATATTTTATAAAATGTCCAAGTGTGCAGAACTTTTTTGGTCGAGTATATATATATATAAAGGTATTATTAACTTTAGGCAAGGGACATGACGGTCGTCTTGTTGTAATTTTCAGCAAAATCAGTTAAATTTTTAAGCTTAAGCTTTCAGTAATATCTGTAAAATTATTAAAAAGAAATCGATTTTGCAATGGATAACTCTAAACACATTTTACCAAAGACAAGATTCTTTTATTAAAGCATAATGTCTCATATTGCTAGCCAAATGGATTTAACGCATATGATGCCGACCATCTTGAGCACGGCAGTGCATCTTTTTTGAAATGACCTTCACTAAAGAAGTTTAAAAAAACAACAAACGTGACTATGCTGATAATTTTCTTTTAATTAACTAGATGATTAATGAACGGTGTGTTTCTTGCTAACACGTTGTCGTATATTTATAATGTTGAGCTATCTATTTGATATTCATTGATACTAAACATGTTCTTCAAGATGTTTTTTCCGCTGTAGCTTCTGTCGACCCTTAATGAAATAAGGAGGTGGAAAGTAACCTCGATGTACATAATTATATTTCATATAAAATGCATTGTTCATATGTAAGTGTTAAGCTATGAATTCAGTAGAGTTTACAATTTCAAACTGTTATAGAGGCTGTGGGAGGCACAGAGTGATTTGTAAACCTTGAAATCACTGTAGTAAAAACTATCATAAAACCTATGACATCCACTTCCAGCCTTCATAAGCCATCAAGTTCTTAATAAATCATTTAGTGTATGTAACAAGTACATGCTTCTGCCATTACCAGGGTACGCTGCATTCACTTAGTCTCGAATCTGGCATACTTTTCGTATATGTTCGCACTAGGAGCCCATTAAGGTAATTGTTAATCACTTAACAATTTATGTGGCGATTTTCAAGTAGAATATTAAAAGTGAACTTTTTCTCTCAAAGAGTTCCTCATGCTGAGTTTCATGTTTATCATATATTCTTCAAACTGTGATTTTTTATGAAGCATGTTGCAGTTTTACTGGATGTTCCTTCTTTTTTCGATGGTGTAGAATTGAACAAAATGGAACGTTAAACATCATCGGTTTGAACGACCAAATTGATGTAGATAAAAAAATAACATAATTACCTCCGGGCCCCTTGTAAAAAAGTGAAATAAGCATATCAGAGTTGGTCAAATCCACCAGGCACAGCCTTCCCACACAGCCAAAAAGTAGAAAGAAGAGAGCATGGTTATGTAATAACAGTTTTAAATTAGACGCCACAAACAAAGTGAGAACCTGAGGGGTGACCGCCTTGGAACGGTCTTACAATATGACACTGGGGGGGGGGGGGGGGGGGGCAGTTTAAACCAGGTCTAGTTGCACCAACATAACACTTGCCCAAATCGATTCTCATATGAGCAACTAAGTTCAAGTTGTGTTGGTGAAATAACTCCATCCCGAAGGGAAGTATCTAAGTACGGATTTTGATCCATAGCAACCCGCGGCAGTTAACCTTCAATAAAGCAAACAATTCAGAAAGGCAAGCAAATTTTCTCCAATCTAAATCTCTCCAAAGAAAATGGTTTTGTAACTACTAAATGATAATATGATAAAAATATTAATCAGGAATAGCCACATTCAGAAAACGCAGCCTCTCCACAGAGTCAAAATGTAGGAAGAAAGGATGGCGTGGGTTTATAAAAGATCTGTTTAAAATAGGACACCACAAACTATTAACGAAAAGGAGAACCTGATGGGTTACCACTTTGGAACGGTCAAAACGATTTGGAAAGGATAATAATTATTACTTGAATAAACCAATGCTCTCTTTCCGCTCTAATTTTTGACTGTATTGGCAATCTTTGTTTTCTGAGTGTGGCTATTTATGAGCACGCTTCATTTTTAAAAGTATTTTCGTTAGAACACTTTTCAATGTCTACCACTTTGTGATCATACTTTTTATTGTAATTCAGCTTTTTTCAATTTCAGAGGGGTTAGGGATTAAGCGTTAATCCATGCGTTCTTTTATCTGGGGACCATACGCCGCAGGTCATTCAATAGAATTCTTCTGAAATAACGCACTGAATGTTACATATTCTCCGTCATAAGCTCACCATCGTCTGGGATGGATCGAAATTTACTTGTGTAATAACGGTGTTGCGCTTAACCCTTGATAGGGGGCGTAGGCATTAATACGCGTTTCCAATACTGTCCATGAACATACTCAATGAAATCTTTATTTTTTATATTTTTGTCGTGTTCGGTGTCTTTCAAGGTTCCCTTTTCATCTTTTTCTGAGTAACTATTAAAAGATGCAATCTTGGCGTGTATCATACTTTATGTTTGTCCGTGTATCGCACTCACTTTATTAAACTAACAATGTTGTGCAGTTATTTACCTCCCCAGGTATGATTTAAACTATTCGTTCGATATATTTCTCAGTAGGATTCACGATCTGGTTTGGGCCTCAGATACTTATTACTGTAATGGATGTTGACAGTTACACGTTCGTTTATGATCAGTATCGTGCTGCGTTCTGGTATGCTAGGGAAACAAAGAGAAATTATGGACTTGATCCAGGAAGTTCTTTTTGTTAAGATTCCTCCAGAGATTTTATTTCTAGTTGAGTATGTTTTGAAAATAGAAACCAAGCCTGTCCAAAAGCCGCGTTCAAAGAAGGTAACTAAGGAGTAATATTCATAAGAAAATCGGTGACTGGTTATTTCGGGAACTGCGCGCGCATTGTTTTCCTGTTGGGGATCTCCGATAAATAACGTTTTCGCGTCCGTGATAGTGCAATATGTTTACTGAATTCGAATCGGCGTCTAACTTTTTCAAGATTCATCACCATGTGAATGGAAATTTCCTCTGTAGTTTGATATTTAAAACAAGCCTGACAAAAATGTTTTGTTGCAACCGTCTTCTGTTTCCATAGGGTGACCCATAATGTACCATCCCAAATAAAATATTATAAAGCCGAAATGAGTTTATCGCCCAGACAAATTGAAATACTTAATGCAATGCAAAAAAACGATTCGTACAGCTTTGTAAGTGGTACAGAATTATAAAATACTGTATGGATGGTGAAGCCTGTTTTGTCTTTCTGTCTTATCTCTTCTGCTGAAACCCGTCGTGATTGATACGCGTTTAATTTCATAGATAATTGTTTTAGCATGGATCCTAAGATAGTGGGTGTCTGTAATTATTTTTATATTTATTTTCATAATTAATTTAGATAAGGAACAATGGAATCGCATTTGTGCTGTCATTCTTTGTAAATTGAAAAGGGTAGCAAAATATCTTATGTGTTGAGGTAATTTTATTGAGAATAAGTAGAGAATTAATCGGATTCGTAAAGAAAAGAATAAAAGGAACAGTCAAGAGGAAAGGTAAAAACTTTTTAAAAATGGCTTTGGGGATTCAAACCAGTTTGTATGATGCACCAACTCCTCTTTTATTAACCACAAGAGTGAATTTAATATATTTAAGTAGATACAGCAAAATGCCTATTTATTTGTACATAGATCTCGTTTGCTTGATAATAGTAACGTCAGTAATATGCTAATTTTAAACCATGCAGAATGTCAATTATTGTGGGTGACTATATATAGGTATACTTGAACTGACGTTTCTGTGGTATACGGATGGTATGCACTGTGTCTCTTGGTTGTCATGGCTGGCAAGGTACTGCCGCCGCATTTGTTTGGCTTTGAGGATATTTGCCCAAGGTTATAAAACTTAGTTTTGAGATCAGTCTCAAATCTCAAGGATCTTTTCTAGGCGTTCATGTTAACCTTTGCATAGATATGCACAGTTAGAATCTTTGTTTATTTTTTATCATTCTCTTCTGTGTACATGGGTATGAAAGAAATGTTTTATGCAGTATATGTAGTATCCTTTGATTTGATGTTTTAATGTGAAGCAAGGTAAAATGAATTGTTATCCACCTGTGATCTTTCTTCGTTAATTTGAATTTTATTATAATAAATTACACCTGGTAAAACAGTGTAATTAGGTCTTTTGCCATAAAGTAAAAATGATTTTAATCAGTTAAGTTCCTTGTGCATGTGTACGACAGGGTGGTGTATTGGGACCTAACAAGAACCATTCCTTGCTAAGTATTAATTGAATTCAAATCCATGCAACAATTTATCTTGTGAATATAAACCGCCACTCTATGTTTGTTTCTTGCACCGTTATTGCAACTCTTTCTGTAACTGTTGTTTTTGTTTTATTTAAATTTAAATATCACATAAACATCCTTGTCGTCCGTATGAAATTATTTCGAACCTCCTTTAGATTTGATAATTATGCGGAAAATAACTTCGTTGTAAAGTTAATGAAGCTGCAGTGTTAGATATGTTGCTTCGGCGTTCGCCTCCTTTGTGATTGTTTTGTGTTGTCACTTGTTGCGGGATCTCTTCCGATGTACTATGTTATACGTTGTTTTAATATTGTTTAAAGTCTAAATGTCAGCAATCAAACATACATCATATGGTGTTGGAGATTCTATCTTGTTATTAATATTTGAATGATTTACATAATTATGCTTGTATAACTAAGTTTATATATTTATTTTTTACAAATGAAGAATGAATCTGCATTATGCTTATCTTGCTTAAATTTCAAAAATCGCAAAGAATAAACATTTTACTGGAGAAATAGAGATTTAGATAGAGTTTACTGTGGCCCTGTTTTTTTGCATATAAGTAAGAATATTGTGCAAACAGTGGTCATTTACTCCATTCTTAATAGAAAATCGAATTTTAATACTTTAACCTCCGACTCATTTTTTTTACACATTTTAGCAACCAAAAACGGAAGATAATGCATACAACGAGATAATCGATCCTTATTTGCGATATTTTTATGGCAATTCTATATCATTGCCACTGGCGATGTCTCGACACAAATTCCACGCAGAAGAGAAAGTGGCTTGTAAAATCATTGAAGCTTGAACATTTGTCACAGATACAACTAAATTGACTAATTACAACTAATCAATTTACTGGTTGTACACATTTTACTTTTGTAGTCACAACCAGATAATAAAAGATATTAAAGCCTTTTAAATTTTATGGGAGTCAATATCGCTGACGACATTGCAGACACAATTCATTATAAAATCCTATTTACAGTCAGTTTTGACTAGACGTTAAGTGTATTACACTAAAATAAATTTGTTTCTTCCAAACTCTGTGGACTTCTGTTGCATGTCAAGGAGAAAGGTACAGAGTGGAAAAGTATAAATGTCTTCCTTTATTAAGCCACTTTGATGTATTATTTCTATAATTGGAAGTGAAATAAGTAGTTGCAGGTTTTATACTGCACTTCGAAGATCGCGTTATTGACTTTCCAGTCTTATATATATATGTATAAATAGATGAAATGGGAACTTTGATAGACATGGAACACAACAAATATGAAAAAATTGCAGACTCGGTTCCATTTTAACTGTTCATGGACTGTCATTGAATGCACATATCAAAACTTTAATTTTTGCAGTCAGCTCGTGACCATATCCTTTTAGCCGCTTACTTGTCGGACGCATAGGAAAGTTAAAGTCTGTTCACCAAGGCAAGTTGTACTTGTTTGTTTATATTAGATCTTGGCGGGAAAATGTTGTATAGAACCTGTTTTAACCCCAGTACAAAGTTTGCCAATATCCTTTTAGATTCCTCGATTCTCTCTTTCGTTTATTGCTTGTGGTGTTTTAATTTTGAAATCATTTAAAATTAATGCTATCCCTTGTGTTAATTATGAAATCGATCATTTTAACACCCAGCCATTCTTTTCCTCTCCCCTTTTTGGTTGTGTGGAGAGGCTGTGTCTTCTGGATGTGGCCATTCCTGATATGCTTGTTTCATTTTTTTCTAATGCTCTGTGCGGTAAGACTGTGAGTTTCTATTATAATGCGCATTTAATCTTTTCCTGTCTGTAGCTACGGCCATTGTGGTTTGAAGCCAGATTTGAAATAAGAAACTTCTGTGTACTGAAGACCTGCTGATGGTTCTATCAAAGTGCACCACTGTATTAAAAATCTGTTTTAGGATTGGATGGTTATTTGCCTTATGCAAGTATCACTTGCGCCATCTGAGTTGATCGTAATCGCACCTAGTTCGCCTGTTCTTTGCATCTATAGTACCGACTGAATGTTAAAATATTTTACCTGAATTACGCAAGAAGTCGTCACCTTTTATTTCTAGTATAGCCATTCATAGCAATTTATCACAATATAAACACAAAAAAACGGAGATTTGGGGCTATAAATGTTCTCATATACAGTATACAAAACACACCTTTAATATTATGCGGCAAAAAAGAGCAAGGTTAAACCACGATCTGTCTCAACTAGTCGGCATAATGATAGGAACTTGCCGGATTTCTTTGTACATTTTCTCCATAAAATTTCACATTTGACTTAATAGCTCTTAAAATATGTCTTTATTATTATATTTTGCAAAATCTTCATGTTTTGATAAATAGTTATATGCTTTTTAAGTGAAATATGCATATCAGGAAAAGGCTCGGCTCCACCTGTTTATATTGTGACCGACAAAAAGAAAACAAAATGCCCAGTTCGAGTGGGGACAGTACATTTGATCGGCCAGTCTTGAACCAGTTTTAATCTTCTCCAAATTACAAACAAATACTGGTTGCCTTGGTTAATTAAATTTAGCAGCGACACGATTGCGAATGTCACTGTGGGCAAAGAAGACATGTACTCCATGGCCTACACGCGACCTATTAGCAAGATCGCAGGAACACAACACAACAGTTTATTAGACTCGGCATACAAGCTTGTGGTCTACACGCGACCTATTAGATCAGCAAGATCGCAGGAACACAACACAACAGTTTATTAGACTCGGCATACAAGCTTGTGGTCTACACGCGACCTATTAGATCAGCAAGATCGCAGGAACACAACACAACAGTTTATTAGACTCGGCATACAAGCTTGTGGTCTACACGCGACCTATTAGATCAGCAAGATCGCAGGAACACAACACAACAGTTTATTAGACTCGGCATACAAGCTTGTGGTCTACACGCGACCTATTAGATCAGCAAGATCGCAGGAACACAACACAACAGTTTATTAGACTCGGCATACAAGCTTGTGGTCTACACGCGACCTATTAGATCAGCAAGATCGCAGGAACACAACACAACAGTTTATTAGACTCGGCATACAAGCTTGTGGCCTACACGCGACCTATTAGATCAGCAAGATCGCAGGAACACAACACAACAGTTTATTAGACATGGCCTACACGCGACCTATTAGATCAGCAAGATCGCAGGAACACAACACAACAGTTTATTAGACATGGCCTACACGCGACCTATTAGATCAGCAAGATCGCAGGAACACAACACAACAGTTTATTAGACTCGGCATACAAGCTTGTGGCCTACACGCGACCTATTAGATCAGCAAGATCGCAGGAACACAACACAACAGTTTATTAGACTCGGCATACAAGCTTGTGGCCTACACGCGACCTATTAGATCAGCAAGATCGCAGGAACACAACACAACAGTTTATTAGACTCGGCATACAAGCTTGTGGCCTACACGCGACCTATTAGATCAGCAAGATCGCAGGAACACAACACAACAGTTTATTAGACTCGGCATACAAGCTTGTGGCCTACACGCGACCTATTAGATCAGCAAGATCGCAGGAACACAACACAACAGTTTATTAGACTCGGCATACAAGCTTGTGGCCTACACGCGACCTATTAGATCAGCAAGATCGCAGGAACACAACACAACAGTTTATTAGACTCGGCATACAAGCTTGTGGCCTACACGCGACCTATTAGATCAGCAAGATCGCAGGAACAGAACACAACAGTTTATTAGACATGGCCTACACGCGACCTATTAGATCAGCAAGATCGCAGGAACAGAACACAACAGTTTATTAGACATGGCCTACACGCGACCTATTAGATCAGCAAGATCGCAGGAACACAACACAACAGTTTATTAGACTCGGCATACAAGCTTGTGGTCTACACGCGACCTATCAGCAAGATCGCAGGAACAGAACACAACAGTTTATTAGACTCGGCATACAAGCTTGTGGCATACACGCGACCTATTAGATCAGCAAGATCGCAGGAACACAACACAACAGTTTATTAGACTCGGCATACAAGCTTGTGGCATACACGCGACCTATTAGATCAGCAAGATCGCAGGAACACAACACAACAGTTTATTAGACTCGGCATACAAGCTTGTGGCATACACGCGACCTATTAGATCAGCAAGATCGCAGGAACAGAACACAACAGTTTATTAGACTCGGCATACAAGCTTGTGGCCTACACGCGACCTATTAGATCAGCAAGATCGCAGGAACAGAACACAACAGTATTAGACATGGCCTACACGCGACCTATTAGATCAGCAAGATCGCAGGAACAGAACACAACAGTATTAGACATGGCCTACACGCGACCTATTAGATCAGCAAGATCGCAGGAACAGAACACAACAGTTTATTAGACATGGCCTACACGCGACCTATTAGATCAGCAAGATCGCAGGAACACAACACAACAGTTTATTAGACATGGCCTACACGCGACCTATTAGATCAGCAAGATCGCAGGAACACAACACAACAGTTTATTAGACATGGCCTACACGCGACCTATTAGATCAGCAAGATCGCAGGAACACAACACAACAGTTTATTAGACATGGCCTACACGCGACCTATTAGATCAGCAAGATCGCAGGAACAGAACACAACAGTTTATTAGACATGGCCTACACGCGACCTATTAGATCAGCAAGATCGCAGGAACAGAACACAACAGTTTATTAGACATGGCCTACACGCGACCTATTAGATCAGCAAGATCGCAGGAACAGAACACAACAGTTTATTAGACATGGCCTACACGCGACCTATTAGATCAGCAAGATCGCAGGAACAGAACACAACAGTATTAGACATGGCCTACACGCGACCTATTAGATCAGCAAGATCGCAGGAACAGAACACAACAGTTTATTAGACATGGCCTACACGCGACCTATTAGATCAGCAAGATCGCAGGAACAGAACACAACAGTTTATTAGACATGGCCTACACGCGACCTATTAGATCAGCAAGATCGCAGGAACACAACACAACAGTTTATTAGACATGGCCTACACGCGACCTATTAGATCAGCAAGATCGCAGGAACAGAACACAACAGTATTAGACATGGCCTACACGCGACCTATTAGATCAGCAAGATCGCAGGAACAGAACACAACAGTTTATTAGACTCGGCATACAAGCTTGTGGCCTACACGCGACCTATTAGATCAGCAAGATCGCAGGAACAGAACACAACAGTTTATTAGACATGGCCTACACGCGACCTATTAGATCAGCAAGATCGCAGGAACAGAACACAACAGTTTATTAGACATGGCCTACACGCGACCTATTAGATCAGCAAGATCGCAGGAACAGAACACAACAGTTTATTAGACTCGGCATACAAGCTTGTGGTCACAGTGCACATTATCAATTGCGTGCAATGAGAATACTTTTTGTGTATTAAGTAGTGAAAGTGTTCTTACCTTGGAGACCTGTAAAATCATAATTGTATTAGACAATCTAATAGATAAGATGGGAACTTTTAAATATGAAAGTTAATTGCATAGTTAAGTGAAAGTTTTGTTCCATGAATAACAAATACAGGTACAGATATAGAAAGTAAACTACATTGTCAAATTACTTGCATTAATTTTAACAATATAGGAGCATGTCAGAGTTTTTAAATTTCCCGAGAAGTCTTTTTAATTCAAATCTGCTGCTACTTTTCTGTTATTTCAGTAAAACCCTTCCTACTGACAATTTCGGAATATTTAAGCGGGCTGACCACGGACAGTCTGTTTTTGTTGTGTTTTGTTGTGATAAGTTTATGTCGTCACTGCATGCCATTTTTTAAGACCTCAAACATATTAAAATATTTTATTCTCGTGTGTGTAACATTTGTATTTGTTTATAATCTTGCATAAAAATGGTGGCCATGTTTATAGATGGAATAATTGAAAATGTTTGAGTATTCGTATAGGGATACAAACTGTCGTACTTTATACTCCCCCGGAAGTATTGTTTTATTTGATGTTAGCTTTACCTTAGATATAATTTGACCTAAGATTCACATTTTGACAGTGCTTCATACTAAATCATAAGGTATTACGCTGCATAAATTGCTTCATTGTTATCCTGCTTTATAAGAAAAGAAAGTATTTTGTTGTAAAGCAGCTTCGTGATTTTGGGCGTTCTCTAAACCTCACTTTGAATAATCGATTTCTCGTATTTAAATTTGCTTGCTTGCTGCCTTTGGTTATACAATACATTGGTTGCAAAGTCATTGTGGTATTTACGAGTTATTCTTACTTTGAAAATCCAACATAAGTAAGCATTCAAGAAAACTTTATATTAAAACGAGAGGCCCGTGTGAAGGATTGATAAATGACCTAATTAAGTATGTTTGAATATAAAATCGTCAAAAAGAAAACAAAACGTAAGAAACAAAATGTTAAGACTTCTTCAGTACCAAATTTAATAGGAATATACCAAAATAAACTTTTTAAAACAAACTTTCCATGCACCGTAGATATATATCAATGTGTTAAAGATACCTCGATTATAACAGTCTGATGTTGCGTATAAACAAAGCAAGTTTAGATTATATATACATCCAAACACAACACTTAATTTTAAATGTCAACATTAGTAATATAATACAGATAACACTATTTTTTGTTCTTTCAAAGCACTTGCAGTAACGAAGGGAGAAAAACTTTTTATTCGTATGCCATTTTATGATTAGATTTTTGCTGATATTTCCTAGCATTTCTTAACAAATGTAGATAAAGATAAATTTAATTAACATTTATTTGTGCAAAGTCTTATTGAACTGTTATGGCTTTAAAAAGATTTTGGTATTTTTCGTTTGTAATTGAACGTGCAATGACAAATGAGTAAAGCGCTGAAAGGGTTGATTTTGTAATCTGTGCTTAGGTATGGCTGAAAAAAAAGATAACTAAAACAAATTTAAAAGTAAAAACTAAATTAAGTTTACCTTAAATGACTTCGCTGCATTAGGTTGGGCGAAATTTAGTTGAAAGATGTCGTAATTTCCATCGGTACACCGCAAAACCAAGATGCTCTTTGCCTTTGACAATGATTTACACTAAAGTATAAAACATTCTTACATGGGCATTTATGACATTTGTAATTAATGCAAGTTTTAAAAGAAATGATTCGTTTCTTTTTGACATATCCATAATAATACATCTTTGAGGTCAACTACTTTAGCACGTAGAAAAGGTCGATCTCCGACATGAGTATTTACATCCTCAAAATTTTCCTTCAATCGTTGAAGAGTTAAATAATGGTTGATAGCGAAATATCGTAGTCTTGGAAAAGCAAGCTGTCCGGCTAGCTTATTTAATCGCTGGTTTAGTTTCCTAATCGCTGGTTTAGTTTCCGTTGAAGATTATCTGCGAATTGTCTGAAGACCCGTGTCCAAACCGCTTAAAACAAACTGGAGTTTATTGCATTCTTGCGAAAGAATTATTCAAGGAAGAAGATAGGTTTACTTACCAGAAGTATTCTAAGTATCTTGAACTTAAACACTAAATGTAATTAGCTGTAGCATAACTCGTTACCTAACCAATTATTTTCCTTCCTGATCATACGTTATTTTCGCTTTAATTCACGAACACATTCCTGTATATCCATTAATTTCAGTCTACGAATCTGTGACATTGGTTGTTCTTTACTCGTTAGTGTTCCTCCTGTTCTTTCTCCCTGTGCCACATTTCGATGGATTTTTATTTACAGTAATTAAGAGCCACACAGACAGTTTAGCGGTATGAAAATATAGATGAATACGTGTATCGCTTAAAAGTATGTTTCCGTTTATACACAACCAGTGCCTTGATCAGTAGCCACTGTAACCTTACGAGTAAAAAGATTCACTGTTATGCTTTGTTGTGACGGTAATTTAAATATTCGTTGCATGTTCGCAGCATCAACTTTTAGAATCCAACCAAACTGATAATAATTATTCAGATAAAATTACCAGGAATTTTGGCTGTATCGACCCAAGACATATTTTGTCTTCCTATTGAAAGCTTCAGACAGCATTGGAGTCCATGGTTCAACCTGAGTTTTTACCACTGCATGCAGTGTTTTAATTCATTTGCTACAAAACAAATATATTTACTTCATAAACACCCAATTATTATTTAACTTGGGGTTCTATATTGAGATGTGTTTATGAAAGTTCCTTGTTTCATTCGATATTCTTTCCCCGCAGAAATAATCGGTTGTTTCTTGAGTGATGGCTTCAAACAATGTAGGAAAACAAGGGAACCAATGAAGAAAAAACAATGTTATTATTCAAGGATGAAAAATGGAAAGATGTGAGGATCCTGCAAGTCTGTCAATATACAATGTATAGTGCTTTATAGCAGTACAACAAAAGCCAGCTTGGGCAAAACGGTAAAAAATCAATTTTTAGTGGGTGTAACAACATCAAATACGAATTATAATTTAAAACCTAAATGTTGATTTCAAATCCAGTGAAATGCAACAAACGAAATCTTTGAATTATGTAGGTTTATTTTGAAGAAATATAATGCAAATCGACGGATGTATTCCGATGTTTATTTAATGTATTTATTACAGTCTTTGAACAATCTCCTTTAAAAACTTTTATTCTTACAACATGTCCTTAGCTATTGATCATTTATTAGCGAACAATTTTGATAGCGGCACGCGATCGCCACTGTTAGCAGCCTTTGATGCTGTGATAGGCGCAACACCATGTAATTCTGCAATCATCAGCGTCTCTGGATACTGTTAGCTGGGCTCAAGCTTTCTTTGAATCTTGGATATTATGATCGTGCTTTGTGATATTAGATGGACCGGAAAATTGTACCGCTGTTTGTTCCTTGATTTAATTACAATGTCTGAAACTTGGCGTACAAGTGTTTTATATTTTGGTAAAGCTGGTGATTCTGCTGCCTAAATAAGTTTCTTGTAATATAATGATATATCACAGATTTAGATTTCTCCTCCAGAAAATGTCAGCTTCTTTATTAGAGTTTCCTATATTTTTCATAATTCACTGAAAAAAAAACCCAACAAAATAATGCTTCTAATATTGTTTTTCCAAATGTTTCAGACATTGAACCCGTTAAAATGAATTGATTTGATCTAGTTTGGTAAAAGCATCCGTGAATAAATATTACTGTCGAACATGCCTCGTATTTTGAATGATGATACTCAACAAAGCTATTTAAAAATATGAATTAAATTGTTACAATATTAACAAGTAATTATAACAAGTAATAATAATAATAATAATAATATTATTATTATTATTATTATTATTATTATTATTAATTATAACTATTATTATTGTTATTATTATTATTATTATATTTCATTATATTTCATCGTTGCTCGGTTTGGTATTTTTTATTGTTTTCTAGGAACTAAATAGGAAACGTTGAGTAGAAACCGTTCACAATATTGAGATAGGAGTATTTGACTGTTTTGGAGTTTTGCTTCTAGTTGAATGATCAATATTAATTAATGGCCGGTTTGAAGAGGGCTTATTTAGTCGTAATGAGTTATTACACATATATATGACCAAAGTTGTGATTCACATAATCCATTTTTTTCAATGATCTTTACAGAACTTGCAATATTTTTGTATTTGTTGTGTTCGTTGGCTTTCAAAGTTCCCTTTCCATATTTTGCATAATAACTATTAGTCGTACTCTGGGTTGGAAATTAAAGTTGGGGCATTTGAATTGAAATTATAATGTAAAATTCGATGAAATCCCCTGTTGTTCTTCACACAGATTGGCCGATCCGAAAGTTTAAAAAATATTGACTGTAAAGCAAAAAAAAGAGAAAACCTTTGTTCATATTAACTGCAGATACAAATGCAGGTCGAAATTAAATCTGCAGAAAGTTGCAAGGTAAACTTTATTGAATATGTTCGAAGATATTGAATTTAAGTTAACGTAATGTAGACAGAAAATAGTTTTTATTCTTGTTAAGTCATGAAAAAGATGTGTATATTTAAACTCATATCAAATTTCCGACTTCAAAAACGGCCGTCGCACCATTAGATTCAACGTATTTCAATAGTTGGGCACTTTTCTGTCAGTAGCGATAGCTTAATTGAGATTTGTATAGAATTCTAGGTGACACAAGGTCACCTGGGTATAGGAGATCTTGACAACATGAATTGTTTTGGCTGATGGTTATGAAATGTTTAAATGAATACCGGTTTGATTTACTACTGGCCAATCACGCGATCATCCCTTGCACTAAAAGCCATTTTAGCGATTGGTAAAACTGCACCTTTTGATCACAGTTATTTAAATGCTGTTGTTGTTGTTTTTTCGTTTTTCGTTTTAACGCTTTATTTCAAGCATCTCATGCCGGATAATTCAATTACTTCTGAAATTGCTTTTCGGAAAAGTCATTTACTAGTAGTGTGAGTTTTTTTTAATAACTTTAATTCCTAATTTTTAATCGCAGATAACGACAACAACAGAAAATATAACTTTGAGATGATAAAAAAGTAGTTTCAAATGTTCTACAATATTCCTTGGTACTTTTCCACGTTACTGCTTATAATTGTATTAAGCGTTAGAACACTCCCAGTTGGCGTGTCAGTTGTTTACTGACGTTGAATAACAAAGTATATTCGATGCAAGATTATATGTGAATATCCCAAGCTGCTCGACATTAAATGAATAATAAATTTCTCAAGAACCTGGTATATATTGATTATTAATTGTTTAGTTAATTGCTTAACACCATTGAAATAAATATGGGGAAAATCAAAGCAATCGATCACGACAGATATGAAAATAATGCAGGCTCAGTTTGATCGAGCCTTTTCATGGGCAATAAAGGAAATACAGTCAAGCCTATATAAAGCAGCCACCCAAAAGAGTTATAAAAAGTGACTGCTTGACACAGGTGTCTGTTTAAGACGGGTAAAAATTAGAACAAACTGTCAGATCATATTACTGCCATCGACGCCTATCGAAGGTTGAGCGCAACTCCATATCTACTTACGTAAACAATTCGAATTTTGATCCATCCCCAATGATTGTGTGCATAATTTTAACCATCTTTTTTTCGAAAGTGTTTGTAATCGCCAATTAATACAAAGAATATTAAATTGTCATAGTGATATTAGAATTATATGCAACAGTTTTAAGCCTCTCTATTGAATGTACTATAGTGAATATGGAACCCTCAATGCCGGTTCAGTTTCCCGCTGACATTTTTTGTGTCATTTTTCTTCCTTTTTTAAAAACTTTTTTTCGAATTCAAACATGAGGACAATGCAAGAGAAATTAGGACAAAACATCGGTTTTAAGTTGGTTTTATAAGTTCCTTAGAGGTTATGTTATATTGTTATGTGCACGACTTTGTAAATAAAATTTACTTGACTTGACTAGTGACCATTTTGAGGCAAACTTACCATCCAATGTCTGTAGGAACTTGATATGAAACAAGTTCATGTTAACACTTGAAAAATAAATGAACAAATAAGTATTAATAGTGTTAGCTCTATCAATAATAACGACTCTATTTTAAGAGAGAACAAAGTACACATACATTTAATTGCAACTGCAACAAGTTTTAATTATACTGCACTAATTTAGTTGTTCAACGGCGATAACCCTAGTTGTTTATTGTTTGTGGTGTCTTATTTGAAATTGACCATTTTATTTAAAAATGAAATGTGCATATCAGGAATAGCCATACTCAGAAAACACAATCTCCCCACGCAGCGAAAAAGAAAAGAGGGAAAAAAATTATCTCGTTCCACCTATGTTTTTTACTGTGTGAGTAGGCCGTGTTTTTTAGTGTGGCTATTGCTGATGCGCATGCTTCACTTTTATATAACTATTTGATTAAGGATATTGACAAATACGGCACATTGAGTGTGGCAAGATACCATATTAGCCTTTGCCAAAGACCAACAAAATTCGAAGGATGCCTCCTTATAAATGCATATGCCATAAAAGACACGAAATTCGAATGATATCTGTATATATGGATTTTGAAGACAGCAAATGATGAATGTAATGGATGTTCTATAATAATAAAAAAATAATGTTGTTTATAATACGTGATTTGTTTTCTACATTCAATTAGCATTTTGGTTAATGAAATATTATGGGAAAATCCATAACTACCGCATAGTAAAGTAACAAGCTATTAAAACACGACAATTTTCAATCATTTCAGTTAACATCCAAAGAATTTCATGCTTTAATATTTTGAAACAATACGTTAAAAAAATCATATTACACTTAAGTAAAAAAATAGTATCATTATATTGAACATATTTCTTTCGCGGATAGAAAAGTTACCTTAAAGTCCTTGTCAATCTATGTTATAGTCTTTTATTATGATGGTAAACAAACATTCCAATTAGCTACACTCATTAAAACTACATCTATCACATATATTATGTATTGAAAATGATTTTTTCGACGAAAAACATTGTTAAAGTTAGATTATATCGTGTACAAAGGCAGAAAAACATGTGTTTTTAAGATTTAGAAGATTGATAATGACTTATCGAATGCATTTCGCTTTTGTGCAACACTATAAATTTAGTCATTGTTCAAAATGAATCGAGTTCTGATTGTTGATTCCGATTTAAAAAATCTCATTTGTTTGAAATGACTATTTTGATAGATAGAAAAAGTAATTAAACTTTGTTTTCCGAGACAATATGTTGGGTTTTTTTCATGGTTCGCGTCTACATGTTACGTCATTGGAGTGATTCTAATTGTGATTGTATTAAAGTTTGGGGCAGGCATTGAGACGGCTCTGTCATCTTTACTTTTTGGAATGTAAATATTATTTTTCATTAGAATTCGCGGTTTTATAACTTTTATTACAATGATAACGTTGGTAATAAAAAAGCACTTTTTATTTATTAAAACTGTGAGGTTAATGACCTTAACAGTTTTAGTAATGGTGGTTTTCTTTCTATTTCGATTGCACGACTGATACAGATTTCTTCTTAAACATAAATAATGCAATGTTTTAATTTTTTCGATGCAAAGTAATGTTTTAGGACGGTCCAAGTTCGAATGCTGGTCTTAGCCAGGGTCATTTATTATATACCTTAGGGATACTAAAATAGCAACACTTTAAATTGCCGTCTGCATCACATGTTCTTTTTTCAAATTGATTGACATTTCGGGGAGTCTGTAATCATGGAAACTAGTTAGCAGTATATTGCTATGATGCCTATCAACATTTAACAGATATGTTTGAAATTATGTATGATGATTATCAGAACAAAATTTTGAATTTATGACTGGCAGATCTTGATAGTTAGGCTAAGTTTAGTGTATTCTATCCATTTATCATCGCGTCAACGGGCCGCGAAATACACTTGCATACTAAATATGCCCTGAGTTTTCACGAGTTTACAATTAATTCGCCACACACGGCGATTTTATTTGATGAGAATATTTAACACAATCCGTTGGTATTTTTGTAATTTTAGAATTCAAACATTTTATCTGAAATTATCGTACTTGAAATCTATTTTGTGATTGTTTACTATGGGACGTTGTCAGTGTCTGTATGCTGAAATAACTCATTAATACGGCCTAATTTTTAGAGTGTTGTTTTATTTTTCATAAGTCAAAATTGTTTACTTATCTTTGGTTTCGGAGTGAACTCGTTAGCTCATTGTAGAATTGATAAACAATCATATCTAAGTATCTCATTTGCAAGTCGAGGACAGGCTTTCAGGGCCACAGAAATACAAATACTAGCTCATCAACATAAACAACTTTAATTCCAGTTTCATAATAAATACATAATAAGAGAAACAATTTGCACGTAAAATACTGTTTTCAAATAATAACATACAACACCTTTACAATCAAATTCTGGAATTATTTTGTAATTGTACATGCATGTAAATAATGCTGACTTAAATTTCAAGACAGTTTTGTTTTGATAAACATTTACAGTCATGTATATCACTTACATCATGGCACACAATTTAACACGAACTTATTTATTTCAATTAAGTCGCTTACGTATGACAACATAGACGATCAAGTTTATGAAATAGTGTTTGATGCCACTGAAAGTTGAATGTAGCATAATAAATTTAGGTACACTATATAGAACAAATTTTAGGGTTTACATTTTACTCTCGTTATTTTAGGACTCTAAAATAAATAACTTCAAATGCAAACTTTTGAAAATGTTCCGAGTTAATTTGATGAACAAAATAACAGTTGATGATTCTAAAAATTTGGTGTGATTTACCGGCACCGAATCGTGAAATGTTATCTTTGGTTAATGTAAAAGTGATAAATGGAACAGATTCTCATAGGTTGTGATATGTTTGCATTTGTATCAGCGGTACACAGGTGACCGCTGAAAGAATGTAAAACATCTAACCACATTTTATATTAAACAAGTTTTACTTTAAAAGCATATGAATGAACACTTACTGTCCACAGTTGAGTATTCCACCATTTATGGAATAAACGAGACTCAATTCAGTTTCTCTTATTTCCCAATAAATAAGAGATATTTCTCCATATCGTTAGCACTTCATGAATAACAACACAAATCTATCCAGGAAACACCTGACATGCCATGATATTCATAACTTCTCTAAGCTCTTTGGATTTGTTAATAGTTCTCTGAGCACCCTCCAGCACTGCTTTGCCGCATTATCCATTCCTGTCGTCGACTTTCCCTTAAACAAGTCCACATTTGGTAGGAAATAGTGAGGGCACCGGCGATTCTGAAGACATGAGATAAGCTGTAGTAGAATGCCGTTGATTCGGTCACCAAGACAAGTGTCATCCCATTCTATTTCTCTTGGATGTTTTTCACATTCATAGAGTAATAAGGTTTTAAGATGATATGCCATGATCGGTTGACCAGGAACATCAAAATGCCGATCCCTAAACGCTTTCAGGATGCTGAGGCATTTTCGCCGACAACCACCATACAAGAGCCTGTCTTCGGCATATTTGAAGGACATGGTCCAGGCATCCCCTTCCGCTGCACTTTGTTTGTCTTTCATGTAGATGCTCTCTTTTGAAAGTAAGTCAAATCCCTCGGTCTTGACTTCGGCGACAAGGTTGGGATTTGGCCAGGGTATGTGAGGAACAGGCCAGTGGGCAGCACTTCTTGACCAAATACCCCCACAGCGGAATGCCGGTGTGATCTGTACAACATATCGTTCTTTGATTCTTAGCTTCACCTCGGTGGTGTCGGCTACCATTTTAACAATGTCCCGGTAGCTACATTTGTCAACAGCTTGAGCGACTAATGTCTGGAATCGTGACCGTATTTTACGAGCTGACAAATAACCTGACGCTGTTATGAACTCGACCCACAGAGACATTGAACGCTTTCTACCGTCACTAAGTTTTAACACAGCACATCCTGGTATAGTTCCATCGTCCACAAAATTGAACACACCCATCTGATTGAGGTACAACACGACCTCAAATTCAGAAGCAGAAATAACCTCAAGTCCTTCATAACGACCATTCACTTCCGTCAGACTGCTGATAAACCGTGGTTCTTGCACTTCGACCTCTTTTAGAACATCCTGGACCACTTTGCAGACTTCACGTATTGTCTTCACCACACCGCTCTGTCTTGTGGCTACACGTTCATTGTAGTATTTGTTGAGTTCAAAAAGCACCTTAGATTGTTGTGCAAGCATGTCTACTGAGGTACCGTCCAAGAGCATTTTCACAACAATATTTCAAAATTACAAGTCCTCATACGAGTATAAAACAATCTGTTTGAACTACATACGTTGAAAATGTTCGTAATCTGAAGTGATTTACATGAAGTTCATCTAAACGTCGCTTATGTCCACTTTGTGGTTAAGAGTCCGTATTAATTTAATCACAATAGTAAGCAATTCGTCCTTAAGGAGCATCAGTTTTTATGCAAAATCGTGCTACACAGCGTGAAATGATACTGTTTGAAAGATCCGACTGTTGTTTTCTATAAAAGCTTGAAAGAGCAGTAAATCACTATCTGTTACCACTGCCCAATGAGAAGACAGAATTATCTGATGCTAATTAGCCCAGGGCTGTCGCTTTTCAACGATTGGCGGAGAATTAATTTACTGCAATACTTTCTGTTCCGCCCCCAGTCGTCTCAACTCCGCCTTTTATCAGATAATATTGTAGATGTCACGCTTGTGTAACTGTGTAAATATCTTCTAATAGTTTGCGTTTTAATATTTTTATTATGATTGTTATATCATTATGTTGAAAATATTATCAGATAGATGTGTGGGCAGTAAATAGGGAAATATCATAAATTTGGACAGGTTGAGTATTGTGATTATGTGGTTTCGAATAAATTGTTAATCAAGTGTTTCTTTTGTATCTTAATGTAGACAATACATGTATTAGTCAGTGCCAAGAATAAAGTTGTGAAGTAGTCTGTTAAACATGAATACACAAAAATCGTTACAATAGCGTTCACAAGAGATTATCTCTGAACTGCCTGTTGAGAGACTGACATAAAGTTCAGCACAGTTGGACCTCCGCGGGTCCAAAGCGACCCGACTCCAAGGCGTTAATCAGTTTTAATGGAACCGTGGCGCGTCACCGCAATTACGCTCGGAGCTTTTTTCAGTATTATCCATTTCACCTATTTTTAAGTAAATTATTTAATATATAACGATTTATTAAATTGTGCCATTGCTTCTAACCGCAATACTTACCTTTAAAGATTATAAATATTTATTCACGAAAACTTCAAGCAAAATTTTACTTTAACTTATTTACTTTCAGCTTTACTTAAATTATCGATAATTTCTTGATAAATAATTAGGTTTCAACAAGAGCTAAAAGTATGGATGTATTTGTTCGGATTTTATAGAGAAATTCAAGGTGGAAGAAATGACACAAAAGGTGTAAACGTGGAAGATTTGCTTTGTGTATTCTTCTGGCAACATGTTTTCATTGATTATGAATTTGACATAAACTGTATTGCTCCTTATGTTTATACACTTTGAATTTATGTATGTTTTAATTTATTGTAACTGTTCGGATATAATTGAATTAATTATAAAACTTGCATTGCGCGCTTATGTTCTAATCTAAGAATGAATCTGAGAGTTTCGATTTGTCTGTTTAAAGAAAGTTTTGATACGTTATCTCAAGTTAATAAGTTTTTTTATTTTGTTCGAAAGCCTTAGATCATCCTTTAAAAGTGATCACAAGACATATAGCTCAATCGGTGAATAAAATTTGTCAAAACTTCTATTTTCATTTGTTTCCGTTTTGCTAAAATATAGAACTATTTGGTGAAGTTTGTTATTTTCAAAATATTCTTCTAAAGGAATCCGGTACAATAATTTCCATGCATCAAGGAATATATTTTTCTTTTGTTTACTTATGGCCGAGGTTACCAAATGAAAAAAATACACGCACTACATGATCATAGATCTATGATTTAACGTCAACTATAGATGAACGGCATTGTTGTGTAATGTTTTGTTGTTGTTGTTGCTGTTGCTGCTTAAAAATTAATCAAACATGTAAATGCTGCGAAACTTCTTAAGAAACAATTTTAGAATCACAAATATCATAAATTTTTGAAACGTAATTACAGAATAATATGGTGTTTTGTTAGTAAAAGATAACGGTGGAACTTAAAGTAAATAAGAAAACATGAGAAAAAACCGAATCTGTTCAGTTTCCCCCCAATACAGTTCACTGTTGCTTTAATTTGAATATTCATATCTGTTTAAAAATGTCTTTTGTGTTTTCGGATATCGTTTAATTTAATGGTATGAGATTGCTCTGTGTGATATGGGAGATAAGCTACTAAATAAATAATGCCACTAAATTAGAAATAGAATGTAAATTTTAAAAGGCAAAATAAAATTTTTAATTGACCTAACAAGAAAGTTTGAAACAATTGTAATTCGGTTTGATGAAGCCTTTTCATTGGCATTGACGGAAACGCCAATTCCTAGCAACGCTGTCTAGCCCCGTAACCAATACAAAACTTGTACTTCCAAACGATGGTATGCATATTACGGTGATAATAGAATCTTCAATGCAGTATTTTTATATAAATACCATTCGTAATGCCCCATACATAAAGAATGAGTCGACCCTTTGCAAAAAAAAAAACAACAACAATCGGCATAAATAAAAAAATAAAAGTTTGAAAGGAGTGTAAACTCTGCAAGGATTTTTTTAATCGGGAAGAGTATCCTCATTTGCAAACACCTGATATATGAACCATCCCGATATATTCGAACAAAATCATTGTCAATAGAATATATTTGACATTGTAAGTAATTTACTCAAAGTTTTATTAAATGTCCTCATTGGTGACAGCAGGCCGCCTCGCGGCAAAATCACTTTATTTTAATATAATGATTTTAAGATTCTGTATATGAGCAAAATGTTGTTTTTTTCATATTTGTAGATTATTCTTATAACAACATCACTCCAGTATCAGCTACATCATAAAGTTTTTATTCCGGTAATCTTAATATTTTTATTGCAGACCAATCATTACCTTATTCGTTAGTTATTTTCCCCTTTTTATGGCAACGATTACACCGATAGCTTTCCCGAGCATTGTTTCATGGGTTGCACAGACGTTCGGGGCGTGTCAGTTGAACACCCTGATTGTCCTTAACAGCTGGTTAGGCCGCTTGATTTGTGGTAATATTTACAAAAAGACCATTCCAGTCTATTGCTACAGTAAATAAACTTGGAATATTCATTCGATTATGAGTTAATTACCATGAAAAATCGCCGCAGCGCGTGTCTGTTTTAAATTAACTTTGTGGAAACCATCGATTTCAGTCAGAGAGAGGAGGAAGAAAACGTGGTCCGTTTTTCTTAAAATTGTTGTTTACTTTTATTTTAACGGGCATCACAACCATAAACAAGTTACTGATATTATATTATGCAAGTACAATTTAGCATAAATCTGTGACTTTGCATTTATAAGCTTATTCGTATTTAAAAAGCTTAAAATAAAAGTATGTAATTTACCTTATCTGACGTTTAAAATACTAAGACAGGCGTCTGTAAATTATCTGTTAGTTTTACTGCGGATTATGGGTGCAGCTAGGCTGAAAGTTGACCCGTGATTTCTTTTGGTTAATTACCTCGTGTCTATAGATATTAAAGCATAGCTGGTCAGTACAAGGACGGACTACTTATTAGTGGCATGGTAGGATCAGACTGGCGACCGGAAGGCGGGCGCGGCGTAAATTATCGACAAGATTGCAACTTGTATGATAACACAGAAAAAAGTCACATACGGCCAAGTATATCAAGATTTGGACACAGCCGGGTTGTAAACAAAAGGTAAGATAGCGCTGCTCGAAGACACATATAACGTATGTCGATTTGTTCAAAGAACGGTATATGAAATTTTAGGTTAACGAAGCGAAGAAACACATATGTAATAAAATGCGTAGTCAATCAATCAATTCGTAAAGTATGGTCAGAACCTAACAACGTAGTGTAAAGTAAGATTCGCCTGATATGATATTTAAACACTATTGTATAATAAAGATTTATTTTCCATTAACAATAATGATCAAATTATAATATTGTAAATAATTACAACATTTTATAAATAAAGCGAACAACACAAGACAGAAAAAACAGGCATAATTTTAAGCCTGTATATTTTATAATTCCAAATGTTTTAATTTTCAAAACCGGTAATATGTCACTGTTGTTAACACTTTATAATAATCTTTTTTGCTCATTAAAGTGACGATTTATCTAAAGACTAATACAAAACGTCGTCATTTCTCGGAAATACGACTCAGTTCAAAGCGAAAAGAAGAAAACGTGAATAAAGTTTTTTTATTTTTATCAAAGTAATGTTGTTGTTTTTTTTAATATATTGAATCAGACCGACGCAACATCATACTCGAGATATCGCTGAGTTTGTTCGTTGTAGATGGAAGCATCCGAACACGACAAATGAGAACATATTACAGACGCGGTTTGATTTAGGTATACATCTCGCGGAGCATAGCCTCGGGAACAGCATCCCAACGATGATGTGCACGATTATGAATTACTTTCGGATTAAAGCCGGTGTCCTGTTGTCAGATAAATAATGAATTTTCCATAAACGATGAAAACCAGAAATAATTAGTCGGGACTAAATATCATTCGTTTTTTGCCAGAGGATACGAAACCCAGGCTACCTTCGGGTCCATAGCACCGGCTTTAACAGAATTCCTCTGCAGAGCCAAAATTAATGTTTCTTCCTCCCATTGGCATACGCGACTGCCCTAAGTAGCACCAATATGTTGGCTGTTTTTTAAATATGATTTATTAAACGGCGCATATTATATAAAACAGTTTATGAAAATGCTGAAAGCGCATATTACTTGATAACAGAAATTATAGATGATAACTGAACATAAAATATTGCATAGTTTTCTTATTTGCATGTCAGTTTTAATTTAAATTAGATAACAAACAAGCACAGTAAATGTCTAATGAATCTACTGGTTTTATACAGGGAAAGCCACTCTAAGAAACAATTACAACAAGAAGAGAATAATATAACTGTATCTGAACTAAACAAGAATATAATGAATTTCAATTTTTGATCTTATCAAAATGTCGCCATTGTTCATTGCCCGAATATATGATAAACTTGCCAAAAACTTTCTCGAGTCTCATAAATAAGCTGCACCGTTGTATATTTATATTTCGGATTTTCTTACTAACTAAAATGTCATATAAAAAGCGAGGCCTGCCAGCAAAATGTGACTTAAATTTATTGTAGAAGGTTTACAATTTCTGTTATTCATATACGGTTATTATTAGACTATAAATTTCTCTACAGCAAGTTAAGGCGACAGTTATTAAATGTAAGCTTTTAAACCAAAGACGATAGAGATTTTTTACATCCAGACTTGATATCTCTCAGTACCCTATTCCTTCTGACAATTTATACTTATCTCCATCAATTGTAATTTTGCATGTTGACATATTTCTCATCCCTTTTAAAAATCAGAATCGGTTTAGTTCTGCACTTGTTTTTTCTTTAAGACAAACTCATTCTTTCATTAAGGGACTTGGGCTGCTGCTCATGTCGATTCCCGCATTGAAGGTTCCATGATCACCATCAAATGCACACCATCATTGTAGTTGGATCAAACTTAGTACCGTTAAATGGTGCGCTTCGAAGCATCAGTTATCTTCAGCATCTAGGCTGAAGGTTACAAGGCTCAGTTTGGTTACCGGTCCCTAATCTCAAGGATCTGATTGGGTGAAATGGCGACAGATGGTTGAAATTTGAGACTGATTTCCATGCTCAGTTTTATAACCTTGGACACTAGTCTGCACATTTTGACTCATCCCGTTCTGTAACTTTCAAAGTGGCCCAGTCACCTGTGTGTCTCTGTGTGTTTTATTATGGCGACGGCGCACAAAAATTGCAACAATTGTATAAAGTTAGGCGTTCAGTTCCATATGAATTTTACTTTCGTATTCGACATTTTTTGACGATGTTTTGTTATTGTTAAAAATGATTCGTAATAAATAATACAGTTTAATCCAGAAAATACGTTTTAATTTTAATTTCGTTCTTTTTTAAAAACTATATTATATTTTTGTTTCATATTTTCACATTCTGAATTGTTCGATACATTAAAATGTTCTAATCAAGTGGAATAAAACCCTATCGAACTAGTCAAAGATGATATTAATTACAAAACAAAAAACAACTTTATACATAATAAACAAATTAATATTTAGAAAATTATAGCGTGAAACTAACTTAAAAAAATCGAGAATAAAAATATACGTTACAGAGACACATTCATTTTTTTCTTGGCCGTAATTACAGAAGAAAGACGAAACCTTCATATATGAAGTGCTTGATGCATGGACACCTTCTGACAGAGATTTCATATAAGAGGTTTATAATACCGTGGCATAAAAACCTCCGTAGAAATTCTCATAAAAGAGACATATTATTTTCTGGTTTTGAAAGGAATTTCGAGAAAATGATACGTGTAATTAATACCCAGCACTGTGGTCTTGGTGTTTATACTTGAGAAATGTGACAAAAGAATTTAATATAAACCTGTTTGTAATTTATTGAGATTTAATTGAGCTTTCAACAGCTTGAGACTATCATAAGGACGCTTTTGACTGAACCTGGCGTTTTATTCAATTAATATGTTCTTTATTATCTTCATCGCGAGATAGTATTTACTGATCTTACTTTCTGAATATCTGTATCACGTTACTAAGACAACAAAATATACAAAACAATCACTGTAAAAAGCGCTGTATTCGCTTAGGTTTTTTTTAACAAACGGCGCTTTATGAAAATTTATCTTAAGAAAACATAAATAAAAATAGTGAAAATATGAAAATGATAAATACTGCAAAAAGATGCATTCCGATCAAATTACATAAATATATAAGTAGGGTCTGTATTAAAAAAGGAGTTAAGCAATACGAGTACGTTTTGATAATAAACAATAATCTAAAAATATTAACAAGGCAATATGAAAAAAAAACTTCGAATAACCATGAGATGCACACAATTTTCAATTTACATTGAAAATTAATATATCATGTCATCCGTGCCATACGTGTGGAAATAGTATAGGCAATTTTACAGTGTAGCAGTTATGAATATAAGGCGGTCAAAATGGTATCTTCTATCAAGTTGCTTATCTATGTAGCTAAGTGTCATACTTTGGATGATTTATGAGAAATTAAATGCTGACAATTATTTCTGTATTTAGCAGGTTCAGACCATTAACTTCGGTAAAATGTAAACATTATGACAGTAGTTAGTGGATGCCTCAAGAAACGAGCTTTATCCCTGACTGGTACTTTTGCATAAAAGAAAAAAGAGTATAAAAGAAACTGAAAGTAATCTACTGAAAAGAAAACGAAACTATCTGAATATTGATAACGTGGTACTGCAACGAAAGAATGAAGAATCTGATCTTATCTGATAAAATGGCAGTACAAGTAGGAAAACACGCGAAATTGAGAACATGATATGACATAACCGTAAAAGGGTAAGAAAAAAAGTACAGTTGGTACCAATGATAGAAGTAATATCTTCGATACACAGATCACAAACAGCTACTTGAATAGCGGCTCTGTTTTATCCATAAACCACTCCATAAGAGGTATTATAAAATACGCCATTTTTTCACACGCTACCCAGCACCTTCTCATTGCAACTTCAGTCTTTGGGCTAACATAAATGGGGTCCAAGTAACCAGTGGCTGGGAAACAGTAACAACAATGTAGTGCACCTCCATCTAAGTTATTTTTACTGAGGGTCCAGTCTCTTTTTGTTGGACTTAAAGATAGAGTTCATGTGAGGCCGGTGCTAGGAGGGACAGAGGGCACAGTATTTAAGAAGAATCACTACCACATGCTCACCAACTATTGTAATGGATCACTTTCCTACTGTTTAAACATTGATTTGCGTTCAACCAGATGATACAGATGCTAACCGGCGTGTAATACATTATGTACATTGTATGTTTTTCTGTGAGGTAGGTGTGCACTAGAATCTAGTTCAACAACCCAGTGGCAGTATGCTTCGCCAAAGGCATTTTTCAAAGGCGCTAACCCATCGGGTTCCTTTTCTGGTTACTTTTTTGTGGTTTATGTTTCGAGGTTGAAGGTTTAGGTCAAAATAGAAAAATTTATATGCGCGCTTTTTTTTCTCTACCTTTTTCGCTATTTGTGAGGAGGATGTGTTTTCTGATTGTCGCTGCTCCAAATATGCTTATTTCGCTTGATTTCGATTACACCCCAAGAACAGGTTCCAGCAAACCGAGGCTTGTATATGTTTATATTTGCTGGGTTTCATGCCTTATAAAATTTAAATATGATGTTATATGCAAGCAAGACAATTTATGTTTGTAGAACACGAAAAGTGGCTGAGTCTTTAACGGGACACTGATAAATTTTGCTGCCAAACCTGGGCGATGCTTTTTGTTTTACGAGGAAAACATGAATGTTAGCAAAACTGCTCGGTAATACATCAGAATGACACAGTATAAATTAATACAAAGTTCCTTGTGGTTCCTCTCTATATAGCATTATTCATGGATGGCTTTAAATGTAGCAGACACGCATAATTTAAACAGTTTTTATTGTGATAAAATAAAGAAAAGCAAAGTCTGTATAAATAATTGTTGCTATTTCAGTATTTTAAATTAATGCTGTTAGAAAAGTATTCAGTGTAAACCTAAAATTCTTGTGCTGGAATCCAGTCAGGCGTAAATGCAAGATGCTATCGTGGAGGACACGGACTTCAGAGACCTTCCGCCTCACTGGCGTTTAGATTGTCAACAACATGAAGGGAATGACGTTGGTGTATTCCAAATCTGATACACGACGGAGACACTTAGCACACGCCTTGTTAAGTTTTGGTCCCCTTAATTAGCATTCTGTAGTACTTCTCTCTTCATTAATGACATACAACAACCATTTTGAAGTTATTGTTAGGTAAAAAGTTTATCTGTTTAAACATGTTCTCTGTCAACATTTCTCGAAGAAACAGAATAGAAAAATAACTAGTTTTCTCTCGATTTCCTTTAACGGCTCGTACAAACGATTCCTTCAATCTGTTTCGGTATGCTTATTTCCCCGTCGATATGACATTTGTTTGAAATTTAGCCGAGTAGTTCGTTTTTGATACTTCGTTGAGTAAACTGACTTTTCAGATAAAGGATCAATCTTCAATACGAAATACTTATATTTTGCATGCAAACACAATTATGTAACCACGTACTTAATTCACATTACAAGAGGACGGGAAGGTTTGAAACAGTAATGACGAATTGATCAGCTCCGTCTTTTTCATGGAAAGCAAACGAGTGGAAAATTTAACAAATTTGATCTGACGGTTCATTTTGTCAGAAGAGGAGACATTGCAACTTTTACATTATCGTAACATCTGTTTACTGAGATAGCCTCAGGCCATTGATGTATTTGCCGCAGATACATGTCAAAGCGATTTTCAAAAGAGCTCCATTAACTAAGAAGATAGAGAAACTACGTTCATTGATGACTGCACAAGAGGCACAGACAATAAACTGGAAAAAACTAGCCGTCTGTTCCTTGTTGATAAGAAAATAGGCTGTTTATTGAGCCACCATGTAATAAAACCATTTATTGTGCAAAGATCAAATAGATTCGTTTGGGAGGGATACACATCGGTCCGTTCGGCTGTATGTCGGTCTGCATAATGCTGTATTCAAACATGTCTCGAGAGTACACACAATACATGTGACACCAAGAACATAGAAAAACTGCAATGTTGGTGTGTTGTTTTGTTAAGTTTACTTTTCTCAGTAATCAAACCTCTCGTGATTTGTAGACATAGTAATAACGACAAAAAGTTCCATATCTGTTGACTTTGAACACGAGCGTCGGGCATGCAGGCGTTGCTGTTATTAAGTTTAATATTGACAATAAGGTAATTTAAATAGAAACATACCGATATAATTGATAGTTTCAACTAAAATTGAACAGATTAATCCAGTTCTTCGATATTTCCATGAAAAAATCAATTCCGCTTAGGGTTGGTTGAAAGATTCCCAGAAAGGGGGTTATTCGGAACATCATAGGGCAACTTCATACTAATTTCCACCTTTCTGGCCAAAATTTTCATGCAAATTAAATATTGCAGTCAAAAAGGGGTCGATTAACCTTACTACCCCCCCTCCTGATCAGCCCCTGCTTGGGGAATCTAGGAATATCCAGCTAAGTTCTTCAACCTGCTTAGGGGAGATCTTGAAAAAAAAACGAACGCAACTAACGTGTTTGTCAAAAGCTTCATTAATAAAATATCGTTATGTTACCATATGTTAAACGAAGATGATGAATTTGATCAAGTGTGGGGTGGTCGTCAGAAAATTAGCATATCGTTAGATATATGCAATACTGATTGTGTTCTGTATGGACCGAGCAGCGAGATACATCGGTTTCGCTTCAAGCAAAAAACAACATACTATTGATTATCATTATTTATCTAGATAAATTTTTCTTCAACTTCGTTGTAAAAGGTAAATTAAAATACAAACACATGTGGCCACCTTGAATGAGATTGGAATGGTGGTGATAAATTTCATACAGAGGAAAGGTTTGTTTTATCTGTCAGCGCTTTACATGTACCTTTTGTTTAATTTTGAATGTGGAAGTAGGGGAGTGAGGAAATGGAGAGCTTTGAGACAGTTTACTGTCTTTTTTTGTTTAGGTTTAAATTAATACGAAACGTACTGATTTTAAAACTTATTGATAAACATTTCTTTCTTTCTTTCGGAAAGAACGGATATATGAACTCGATCGAAAAAGACTAACGAAACGATGCCACATACCTCAGCAACATTGAGTTCATTATTGGTGTCAATACAATGCAATGCAATGCAATACAATACATAAACAATACAATACAATACAATACAATACAATACAATACAATACAATACAATTTAACCGAATATGTAGAGTTCTTAGTTAAGCTGTCAAATTAATATCTCGAAGCATACAGTACAGTAACAGTCACTCTCTTCCAACAGTACCTTTCACTGTAGTTGAAATGGAGAAAACATGGCGAGAGAGAATTTTTTTAAGAAGAAAGAATTTTGAAAATTCCCATTCTTATGCAGATTTAAGGGAATTATCTGACCGACCAAAAACAGAACTAAACAGGAAATGAAAACATTGAGTAATAATGTGTAATAAAAATAAAATTATTGTGGGAATGTCTCTTATGCAGCAATTAGCTAAATATATGCTATATAATATTATATTGGAATGAGTTTTTGGAAGAAAATAATATCAATGGCTAGAATGCATATGTTTACGATTAAAATGATATTAGCTGTTGTTTTAAGTGCTTTTAATGTAGCATTCTTGTAGATAATAATGTAATATTGTTGTGGAAATAAATGTATCATGCTAATAGTTCTTTAAGACATCAAGAAGTAGATGTGGTCATGGTGTTGTCTGAGATAGAAGATGAGCTATGGCCTCCTGACCACCCACTGTTTTATTTCATTTTATGGGCAGTAACCCTGACAACATGTTTAACCGCATTTATTCTTCGCTGATTGATGCGATTTCACTAAACACGTTTAGCGCTCATTAAACTTGCAACGCCTAAGTTTCCTTTTTGTTTTGCCACGATGTTTCGTGTAAATATAGATAGGCAGCGGATACTATTATACTTGTCCACTTGCTTTTTAAAACAGATTACCCCCAAAATATAGCATATTCAGCTGGTGTAATAATATGTAAAATGATTGCGAGAAGAATATTGAAGAATATTGAAGACTACAAGGCCATAAGTGCAAATTAGATATACTGTTTAGATGAATAGTACTAATAATCCACTACGTTTTCTAATGGATTAAACTGGGTCTTTTTGTAAAGGTCAACGGACGGGCGTTAACTTGTCTTTGCAAAAATATGTACTAAATCAAAATTCTAAGGTTCAATGACAAATTCGCTATTTTAGCATGCTCAGTTTTCCTTTTATTGGAGGGGGTGGTGGTGAGACGGCCTGAGTTTTCTGTGAGTTGCTATTTCCATTAAGCATATTTCATTTATTATAACCTTGTGATGTGTATGGCTCAATACCTCAGTGAAAGTAAAAACGTTGACATTTATAACTGAGAAAATATTTGAAGAATCGTCGTATGATGCCGCTTTGTATGTCTGGACTGTCCATCCCTCCGTGGTGTTGGGGTTTCAGCAAATGTTAGGTGGCATTCTTCATAACTTGTGTGAGCTACCCGCGAAATACATATGGATAATTTAATAAGTTCGATCAGCCATGCTAAGGATCCCTTTCACGATTTTTAAGTTCTCGTTTATCGTTGCCCCAGAGTGCTATATCTCGTTGTGATACTCGGATTAACCGTTGTTGGAATTTTAACATCTTGCTGATTTCCTTTTTCTGGAAAAAAACGTTCGCACTAATGTAAAAATAATTGTATTTGTTTTCCATGTAGCATTTGCTTAATCAATGGAGAATTTCCTCTAAATGCATTGTATGTGGCTCCCTAATGGCCCTATTAATCCAATTTTATAAAACACCAGTTTGATGTTTCATTCATTATACGCCTTTTAATGTCCCTTAAGGCGGATACGTCATAAAACCTCTTCGCGTAATTATATTACAGTTGATTTGTTGCTTAAATTGGTCTGCTCCATTGATTACATTTGATTTGGGTCCGTTCATTTTTGTTTTCTGAAATTATATAGTGGCAATGTTGTTTACCACTGCTGGTTTTCATCGCAGTTCTGTTTGATCGGTTGACTATCAAAGACAAGTTTGTCGTAGCCAGATCAGCATTGGAGATTTGTGTAATCAGTGTTCACATTATAGGGCAAGTTTTATATTTTTTTAACGCAACAACGTTTTAGACTGCCATAAATTAGTTTATTCGACAAAAATTGGTGTAACATAATCTTGATTGAATCTTTTATTAGATAGGATTACTAAATCGTAAAGTGGTAATTTACTTCTAAATACGAGAATAAACGAAAACATCGTCACATTCTCTGTAATTTGAAAGTATATAAAAAGTTTATAGCCTTCCAACAATGGAGAGCGCTCGGTGCTGACAACTCCTGTCAACTATTACACTGGGCATTTATTTGCCTGCCTACCCTCTCATTTCCACCCGTATTCTTCTCGAAAGCGACTTTAATTGGAGTCAGGATAAAGGTTAAATGCGAGGATACTTTGATTTCTAGCGATTGTTTAAGAGATGCCTAAATGTTTCGAATATTCTGGGATTGCATTGTACCATCCGGGTGGTCCGGGCAAAGTATCCGGTTGACGGGCTAACGACACGGCAACTGGAGAGGGCGACCTGAGCCGTGGGTTTAGATTGAAGCTGTAGATAATGTCAGCGTTGAGATTATACGTCAAGATAGGCATGGTAACAGGGTGGGTCAAAAGGAAGCAATTATTGTAGTGAAATGTTCAACAGATATTAGTCACAATCGCGCAAAATTAAGATATCCGTATTCAGATACTTATATTGGTGCCAGTAGTTGCTTCCAGGAAAATGCTTGGAAAAATTATTTTTGTTATCTTCAGATTTTAATTCGTTATAATGTGAGAGCACATAGCATAATTATCTCAGATTTTGACATCTGTGACTAGCTTTCGATAACTTGACACTGTAACTTCATTTGACTTCAAAATGACTTCTCTGTTTTCAAAATAAACATTTCATCGCAACTGGTGACAGGAAGTTCGCTCTCGGTGTGTCATTAAAATAACCACAACGTATTTTTCACAAATATTACCGGGCATTCAAAATTAAATTGATTGACGTACGTAACTGACATTGAAGTTTGATACAGTTCCGTGAAGAATGGAGTCGGTCAAGTGACAACAGATTCTGTATAGGCCGGTGCTTTGTGTGATGTCACGGAGGCTGGTTGATGACAGCTGATACTCGGTTATTACAGATATAATAACATTCACGTTTTCTTTCATTTTCAGTTTAAATTGTGAACTATGCGCGGACGTCGATAAAAACCCGAATTCCGCTCTCCACTGTGATTTATTGGTTCCATAAGTAAAGCAGTCAAGTTGATAGTTACGTTTTCAACATAAGTTTTACATAAAACATTTTATGGATAGATAAAAACAGCATTGATTCCCAGATTTTCTCTGTAAATCATTTCCAGCATGAGGCAGTGTTTCAATATTGACGGATGATGGATGGAGTATATAATTATAATCAGACTTGGGGAGGAACGTACACCCGTGCGGTACTCCGCTGTTTCGATGTACTTCGCGGCAGGTGAAGGCATCAATCACCACAAGTCGTTTCGTACTTGATCCTAAAAGCATGGTGGGGAAATAAAGGAATACTTTAGAAAAAACAATGTTAGCCGTAATGTTACTGACTAAATTCCTCTAACTTCCATCTGACAATATGCCTATACAGTTTCAGCTGGTGTTTTGGGTTCTATACCAAAAGGTGTAGAGCCTGGTACAGAAGTGATCGGGGTCTACACGATCCTCCTTATAGTAAACATGCGAATTGAAGCAATCTTTAATACAGCTACATTACATTGAAAACATGAAAGAAATAATAAAAATTTCTACAGCTTCATACGCATTATCATTTGTGTAACTACATGATATCATGTCATCCAAAATGGGAAGTGTTTTTAACAGACACTATAATATTTCTGTCCTGTATACAGTCTGTTTTCAGACTATAATTGATTGAAACACTCTAAAATATTTTGTCATCCAGACGCGTGTTACTTGCGTTGTAAAGAAACACCAACAAAATGTGTGTAACAAGATACATAAGTATGCAATGTTCAAATGATTGTATGGGATGGTTGAATTTCCCACTGGATAGTCCGACATTGTCGTGACATGGATCTGAATGGTCTCTTTTGTATTAAGGTTGGGTGGGCGGTGGAGGTTGGAGGAGGAGGAAGGGGCGGTTAGGACGAATAATTACCTTTAATTTTAAAGAAATCGTTGAAATGTTTTATAAGTTTTGAAAATAGAACAAAATGCGTTAGCTGAGTGAAGTTTACTTATTTGTTTGGCAAGTGCTCGTAACCTTATTGATGATGTTGTCGCCATCTTTTCGTGCACAAAATTAACGAGATCTCTAGTAAACTTCATATAAGTATTGTAGATTGCGTTTCAAATTGCGGATTAATCGTGCAGAAAATCATAGTTCGGCACACTTTTTTTTCTTGCCAAATTCTGACCTACCACCGTGTGAGAAACCAGCCCTAATTACATCTGATTGTAACCGCATTATTAGTATTATTTGTAATAAAAATATTTAAAAAAAAACATTTTTCTGTTTCTTCTGATGCAGGAGGTCCTCATCGAAATTAAACCCACCATACCACTGCGCGTCCGAGTGTAATGTTCAAGAGCCTTTTCACTGTTGGAAGGAGTTAGCCTTTTTTCAAAAACACTATGAATCGTTATCAAGGGACACGTGTCGGTCATTACTTTAACTCTTTTTTAACAAACGGGAGCCCTTGTCGATGACCCTTTTATTACCGCTACTTAACGTGCAATATTTCATCTAGGAAAATATTTTCAAATCTCACGCTTAGTTAGAAATCAAGTGCATGCATAGAAAATATTTTTAAACAACATGCCTAAATCTGCGCGTGGAACATTAACAAGATAAGGTTACTCGTGCAAATCATGTGGGGAAAATAAGCTTACAGAAGTAATGTTCAGTAAATATTTGCATTAAATTTGATATTCTTGTTTGCTGATGGAATTAACAAAGAATTGTGCACGTTCTCTGAAATATTATCGTGTATATTCGTAATATTAGAAGAAACATCTAATCCGAATTTCCTTGGGTTAAATTTTGTTTTACTGTTTCCATATGCTTGATAATTAATGCGATTTTATCATACCTTTCTTCTTTAATCCATTTAAACCTGCTTTTGAGCGGATTCGGCTAGCATTGATTGGGGTATTGAACTCATTCACGATGTCGTAAGATCTTGGTTCCACAATAATTGTGAATTACTTAAACTAAAGTAGTGTATATATTAATGTGTACAAACTCAACCAAAGAAATTATATTTACTTTAGATGCGCATATACCCAATCGGTCTTTGTTGTACTCGCCATTATAACTTCATGAATATAACATAACATAAATTTATATTTAGTGTTTTACCACGTTGACGTTATTATTAAGAATAACTTTGATAAACAACTGTTAAAAATTGTTTATTTCACGGCCAAACATTTTCACTTTTCTTCTTTGTAAATTTTGAAGAGTATAAATAGTTTTGACACTGACGGTTATAGGCGAAAATGAATTTTAACGTCTAAACTACATAGATACATCTGACATACAGACCTTGTCAACGCTTAAAATACGAGCAAAAATCGGTGATGTATCGCCGTTTTTTTTTTCTAGCGATAATAATTTAGCTTGTTCCGTATGACAATTTCTAAATCTGTTGAATTAATAAATTACCAAAAATCGTGTATGTTATGGCGCCAGAAATATATAAGTACTCATTTGACACGATCGGAGTGTTTTTTGCAAGAGTTTTTTCATTGATTTTCGATGAATTTTATTTTCGGGGTTGAAAATTTTTATTTTCAGGTTTCTTTAATGCCTCTTTTCTGCACATCTCGTATTTAATATATTAAGCAAAAATTTAAGGTGCTTACAAATAGAAAACTGAATACGTGACGTCCAAGGCGAGAAACAAATGGTTTCTTTCCTTAAGATGTTTTATTTTTATACCGTGATTATTTGATTGATTTGGCATATGACTTTTATGCATTTCCAATGAACTTTGATCGCTATAATGTTTTATGTGCAACTATATCTCAAACTTTGTAATTATAAAGTAATTCAGACAGAGATAAGAAAATCTTGGCAGTTATTAGCTTTAAATGACAAATGCAGTAGCAACATACGAATTAAATAGAAGGGGCATTATATTGAAAATTTGACATGAGATTTCTTGACAAATTTACCTGCTGCTTTTAGATTAATTTATATTCGGGATAATCACTGGAAAATTTCAACCGCCATGATAGTGCTGACAGATGAACGGAAGCTGATATCGGAACTTCTCGGCGCACGCGGTTCCGTTTATTTTCAAATTACCATAAATGCCCGGATGAGTTCCTGAAACAAGTGATGGCTGCGTGCGCTACCCCGGTAACGGTGTCTGATTCTCGTAGCTGTATCATTTGAAAAGTAAATATTTCGAGGAAATAAATAAACGAAATACGAGATAAAGTATTTACTGTTTCAGCATGAGAACTAGAGAATTTTGGGAGTTCCATGCCAATCAAAGTTGAAGAGCGTTAATTGTTGACAGATTCGTGTTCGCTACATTCAACGGGTCGTTTTCAGATATTTATAAAGTTTGAAAATATTTCCGCTCTTAATTAATTAATTTATTTATTGATTAAATATTTTAAATTTAATTTATTTTTTAAGTAACAACTTCAGAAAGTAGTTCCGTTGCGTGATAGTTGCATGAATTTCTTACGACGTGATCTTACTTTAATTGTTAAACTTAAAATTATGTTTTCTGATTTATTTTACCCTGTAGCTATGTACGACTAGTATTGCATTTATTATTTCTTATTTTAAATTCCATTCTTGAAACTGCCTATTCTTTCTTACATACAGAGTGGCATAGGCGATCTCTGCATAGGAGATAAGAAAGTTCCTGTCCATTTTGCTGCATTACTTATACTACTATACTGTACTATTATAATAATCAATTGCTTTCAGCAGTTTTTGTCTTAAATTATAATAGCCAGCGGAACTTGATTATTGTTCGTTTTAAAATTTAAAATGAAAGCTGTTAAACATTTCGTATTTCATATTTTGTTCTATATCCCGGATGATAAATGAAATTGAATTCTCATTATCATCACTCCTCTGGGAGATTCCCTACTCGTGCTTAGAGCGAATAAAATATCTCATTAATCTAACTAATTTAAGCAACGATCCAAAATTTATAGTACCGGAGAATTTTTAAATTTGAAATGACATTGCTAATGAGCCCGACTTGGCACCCCGTATATTTGCGCGTGCTATATGGCATTTTCATCCGTCCGCGTCGAGGCATTCCGAATTTTATCACGTGACGAATCGCCTTGGCGATTGGAACTGGCAGACGAACCTAGGAACCAGACGAAGTTACAAGATAAGTGGTCTGCACGCATGATACATTCAAGTTGTTTTCAATTTTCCTGGTGCCCATTTATGATATGAAATTTGTCGTATTTAATAGTTACGCGATAAGATGCCAGGATATTTGCAGCGCGGAGGAGACATTTTGGATCAGAGCTTGACGTTATCAGTTTCTACGTCTGCTTCAAGATTGCTAATTGCAGATAGTTTATTGCTTTCATTTTTGTAGGGCCCATAATAGTCGAAAGCAATCATGTTTGAACAATTGCAGACAAGTGCAATGAATATTGGTACTCGGAAACGTTCTCTGTTTTTGGATTAAGTCGTGGGAATAATTGTATACGGTCTTTATATCCCGAAGAAACAGCAATGCTGGAAAGACGAGCCATGTCAAACTGGCATAGGTTTTATCATCACAACCTTCAGCATTAGTGTTCGATGAGCGGTATCTCCGGGTATCATTGCCGATCGTGCAACGGTAAGGTAAACCCCAATAGATGGAATTAAGTTTGGGCTTATCACTGACAATGTCAAGCCCTGGGCTCGATTTCCGGCGTTTGCGGCAGATAACTGTGACGATGTGACCGGCGTCATTGCAGCATTTCTTCATTCTTTGCCACCCCCCCCCCCCCTCCAAGAAACCAGACCTTTCAATAAAGGTTGAAATTCAAGAACTTTATTTTTGTTTGACTTGAAAGTGTGAAAACACTGACATACATTATGTGGCGATCTTATCGGAAAGCTATTATTTCTCGATATCTTTTATGTGTTTCCATTATTTTTATTTGAAAATGTGTACGACATAAGGCGAATGATTGAACGAGCTTTCATTTTAGCTTAATTTATCGCTTGAACAAGATTCCATTATTATGAGCAATTTAAGTCAATACAGATGATATGTTCTATGTATTTGGACATTAACTTCAGGAGGTTAGCAAAGTGACTATAAATTTCATTGCGAAATGGGCAAAAACTTTGCTGAAAGTCGAGTTAAGTGGCGTTAACCATCCAAAAAAGGCAAAAAATTGACGTGAATTAAATGATGAAAAATTATGACACATTCTTACGCTGTAGCTTTGTCATGGAGATTTACAAAAAGCGGTTTCGACTTTAATGGTCTACGGGGTTTAGCAAAGGGTCTTTATCTTAAGAGAATATAGCCATAAATGTATTTCGCCGGATGCTCTCTGAACCTCTTATCTCATTATGTCCTAACAAATGACTTTTTCATAATTCACAGATTGTATGGATTGTTTTCAGTTTAAACCTCTATTCATTTTGACCTTTTTTAAATTTATCAAATAAACTTATAGTAAAATGAGCACGTGTTAAATATCTTTAAATATTACAAATATTGCTTGATATTATATATTAAATTTTTTAATTCAACCTTTTTGAAGGCGTTGTTTTTACGGATTTTGAACAAATTGTTTATTTTAATATATTCCGCAACTTGTAACTAGTAAAAATCACGGTCTTCTCGAACATTTCGCCATTAAAATGGCATTATTTCTAATATCATAAATGAACGTTTGAGTATCTACAATATTTACTGATGAACAATTACAATTAATTTCAAAAGTAAAATATGCCTAAATAGTTGAAGCAGAATGCGAGTATTTAAGGTGAAAATATTTATTTCATTGTATTTTGTTGTTTTATTTTTGTTTTCCTTAGTCATTGGTTATTTAAATATTTGAACAACAGCCTGCTAAAATAGAATATTTTTAAAATAAAGTAAATAAAATGTTGAATCATAATAACAATATAAAAACAAATAAAATATGCATATCAGGAATGGCCACATCCAGAAGACAAACAATTAAACAAAAACAAAAAATAAACAGAAATAAGCAAACAATAACAGCAGGCCGAGTTGTAAATGCCTCAGGACACAGTTGTTATTTTTTAACAGATTTCTGATTTTTGGACACCACTTGTGGCAATTACAGTGGTTATCGTAGCAGATATCACGATTTTCGTGGCGATAATTATATTTTTGATTGATATTTTATTTAGACACTCGTGACTTTGACAGTTCTGTTGAAATCTACACGGCCTATCTGATTCGCAATAAGTCCTGAGCGTTCTGTTCGTAGCTGTTGGCGAGACCCCAAGATGTGTAAACTGCAGAAACAATATTTTGTTAGTATATGTTAGAAGGTGATCGATTTGGAAGGGTTGTCTTTTCCCAGTTGTTATCTTGTTATCTTAATCGTGTCATTGAGAAACAACACTGACAACATCAAGGAAAATGCCAAGAAAACTATTGCATAATCTGTAACAACATGTTTTCGTTCTGATTTTGAATGTAATCAGCTATCAGTTGCTGTGTCCTGTACGTTTTGGATAGTTTTTATCGATAAATTGTGTCGGGAAAATCATTTACAAAAATTCTGCGTAACAACCTATAAAACTAGAAAAAAACAACAGTAACTTGTAAGAAATATAATCAAAAAGACAAAAGTAGGCATAATCAAAGACCTTTATATAGGTTTTTGGCATAATTAGAAATACTAGTAACTTACTTTGCAATGTTTGATATTTAGCTTTCTTCTTTCGTAAAGGTTAACCCCTTTATTGGCTATGGTTTTATAATCTCGGCCATTTTTTCTTTAAAAATAGTTTTGATTTAGTTTGTTTTCGAACTTCCAATACGTTAATCATTTAAAAGTTAATTGGTGTAATTTTACGTTTGTGTTGAATTGATCCTTGTTGTTACCGGAAAAGCATAAAAGTTAAAGTAGAAGTAGTTGTTTAAGATACATTTTCGGTGGAAAAAAACAAGAACAACATCATCATCATTTGTTATTGTTTCTTTACACATTTTAACGATAACATACCGTTGATTTTCTGCTTCATACCAGTGATGGCAATATGTTGATTATCATTTATATAGATCTCATCAATTGAATTCTTGTTTTCGCCACGAATAATCAATTTGTTGACAATGTTGTGATAAGATGTGACATCTCAAAGAAAAAGGCAACACGTGTTTGTGTTTTATTTTTCTTCATCTGAAGGTTAATTTATCATTTTCATCTTAGTCAGTCAGCAAAAATACATATTTTGTTTGGAAAAAATAAACAAACGCTGTTTTAATTACACTGTACTTAGATCGTTGTTTTCTCTTGTTGCAAAATCGACGATTTTGATGATAACTTTACTTTTTAAGTCGTGCTAGATAAACTCAGGTAAACTGTTGTTTTTTTTCAAAATAATAATGTAATATTTATGTCTGTAATTATGTGTTGCAGAAACTGATTAAACATAATAATGATCTACTGCCGGAAAAGAACAAGACCATATTATTATGTGCCCCAATAAAGAAAAAAAAGGCAATATTTACAATTATTTAGTGCAGAAACAGTGCTGAAAAAATTTCAGAAACAGAATGAAACATAATTATTTTAACAGACAAAGTTTGACTGCCTATAATTGCTCTTCAAATGTTTTAAGTGCTTTAATAAGATATAGAAATTAGTGTTAATTTGGTTGTCATGCAACAATTGACTTATTGCTGGGAATATGCGTCTTGCATTGTTTATAGTTTAGTGACTACGATTTATTTGTTTTAGACTTCCGGACCTTGCGTAATTGAATTCTTAAAATAATACCGTAATTAAATATTTTATTATTAATAAACATTTCAGTTCAAAGTTTAAATAAAACCCCGATAGCTTATTCCGCATACTTCAAAGACAATTCTAGTCTTTGGCGCCTTCAGTGATGACAGCTCAGTTAAGGTTTTAAACCTAATGAAATTGTAATAAAAATTAAGACTTAAAGTCGCCGTGAGTGACCGTTTAAAACATCAAAAGAGTATTTATTACCCACAAATTTGATCATAAATCAACCATGACATCACATTCGTTAATAGATTATGCGCTTATTACCATGTTTCTGCATGTAATACTCGGGTACCCTGAAGCTACAGAAAATTTTACCATTTTGACATTTTAAATACGTTAATTTTTTTAATTTTATGAAAATTTTATTGCAGTCGGCGCCGTGTGAAACTTATGCCGTTTAGCTTAAGGGAAAAAAGAAAACGAAAAAAGGCATTGCTGGTATTTCGACAACTGATCTAAGTCTAAAAATTATGTAACTATTCCATTTTTTTAAAATTGTATTTTAACCTTTGATTTATCTTCAAACGTATTATTGGATTACTAATTTTTGTTGCTTGTTGGTTTTTGTTGGTGTTGTTGTTATTGTTTTTCAAGAAAACGCAGCAGTTAAGCGCTTCGCATAATTTTTCTCGGGTTCAATATATCCATCCGGTTTATCGTACAAAATTTTGAAAGAAATTGTGAACGACTATATTTACTATTCTGTATAGACGAACTAAAACAATACCTAAAACAAATTAGTCCAGTTCCTAGCAAGCTATAGAGAAACTATTTGCTGCACAATTTGCATTGCATTTAGAAAAGGGATAAGAAATTGACGTAAACAATTTCAATATTACTATTACTTTAGAAGGGTGATAGAAATCAGCTTTGTTTAAATAATTTGTATAATAACTATTTACGAACTATCCTGAGTTCTGCTCACATAAAACTTTAATCATAGTACTTGTCATAGTGCAGACCACACGGATTATGACAATTATGTTCGTGTAATGGTCAGCAATAACAAACACTGACCACAGTGGTCAGACAGAGTGGCGCGCGAGGACAACGGTCAAATCGTTACATCAGTATTAAGCACGCGGCCTCTGACATGAATGTCATGTTTTAGCCCATGTCCACCTAATGCCCTAAGCCTCCGTGAAAACATTATCATCATTTAACTTGGTAATTTTAGAGTGGGAAAAATAATAAAGAATATAAAACCGCTGATTTTTTTTCTAAATAAAACTCGTGATTTAAAAGCCACAGATGAGTTAAAAAGCTATAATTATTTTGTTTACAACACTGTTATTGCCAACACCGTTACTGTCATTCGTTTCGTAAGATTTTATCTTAATTTTCAAAAAATATCTTGGCATATATTTAATTAATGGTAGTATAAAATTATAGAACGAACAATTAAATAAGATACATACGAGGAATATCATTATCGGGAATAAAATCTGATGTTTTCTTATGAATGCCACCGTTTTCTTACCGTTTGATTTGATTTATGGTAAATGTAACAGAATCAAAGATCCGTTTGCCCGCAGTGTTGACTTTTACGGTATACTCTGCAAGTTTAAACCTTACCTGTCATTACTTTGTTTGGTGTTAGTGTCAACATGTTGCTTTTTTGACCGTTGGCAGAAAATACTGCTGATTACATGCAATAAAGTCACTAAGTTATTTGATTCATAAGCATGTACATGATGAAGTTGATCTTTTTTATTTTTGACATTTGGGCAAAATGGGTGAACGTTTTTTTTTCTTAGACGTGTTCATTGCGAAAAACCGATGTGATTATGTCAGTGCATTGACATGTTATGGTTTTATGTGTCTGTTTGACATTGCAAAATAATCCTAGATGCTAAAATTTTTGAAGGCGACATGATTCAAACCTGAATTGCCCACTTTGCCGCCCAAGGTGATAAATTTGCGGCCATTTTTGTCCACGCGCAGACGTTCGCAAATCATGATCGGCTGAACGTTTGACTTCATTGAATAAACTGCGGCGCCACGACCAGACTGCGGCTACCAACTGGACCTACGGCAAATCGCCACCGATGTTTAGTGGTCACTCATCGTGATTAATGGCTTAGTATTTGTAAACAGTGTATTATCTATTGATACAATTGAAACTTTTTGTTTTTAAAACGCATGTCGATTAAAAATAAATCCGTCTTCATTATGACAAGTTTAAATCAAGAATTTTTTTTTGAGTTTTGCTAATTTTTTTAAAATCTTGATTATTCATAACTCCTGGCATTTTATAGAATTTAAAGTCGATGTGCATTTAGATGGAATTTCATCATTTGCGAAATTACGTTTCATGTCCGTCTGCACAAATCAAAACGAATTCCAGTTAAATTCAGACATATTCCGTATACCTTCTTAGGAACGCTAATTTGTTTTGTTGGTTTTATCAGTAAGCAATTCTCAGCAATTAGTCGGTTGTGCTATCTTCGTCATCGCGTCGACGGACGTCTGGTGAGAGTTAGTGCAGATCTGGTACTTGGAAACGTTTGATGTTCAATCGTATTAATTATTCCTTTGATTAGATCAGAAGTTTCAACCAGTCAATTACTTCGGAAGAAGGGAGAGTTTTGCCTATTTCCATATTGTTTTCTGTATCATGTAAATGCATTTAAAACTTTCAGCTTGTTACAAATACATTGTGAAAAAGTATTAGTAGTGATGAGATTTTAAAATTCCAGTTGAAAAAAAGTGGAATTGCCATTGAATTGAATAAGAAGTGGGGAGTGGAGTCACAACACCTCGTTTTTCACATTGCTTGAAACACTTCTGTTTATATCCTTTAATATCACATTTCAGGGTAGGAGGGCTTTTACTTAGTGTCATGTCATTAAAAAAACTGGTGATATATAATTTTATTGGTACAGAACAGAAGAGAACTGTATTCACACAAATCATAATTTTGATGTACGAGTAAACAAATAAAATATTATGGAAATTACATAATCTTTATCAAGTGACATATATCATACTTTTCTTGTGTTTTCTTTAATACTTTATATGCCGCCAATATGAAATGTTGTTTGGCTCTGAACATTTATTTGTTTATTGCCAATAAAAATTTGACTTGACTTGACTTGGTGCAAAAGTGTAATATGGGAGATTCAAGAGAACAAATATATACTAGAGATAAAAAATAAACAGACAAACATTACATGATTGTGGAGTCTTTGCCAAACAGCAATATTATCATCCAATTCGTTATATCCCCACTTCACTCAAACCCAAATAATCTGTTTGATGCTGTTCGTAACAAGTACACAAGTTTGTAGATTCGATGCCCGAAACAGTAATATTATTGCCCGATTGTTTGTCACATATCCACTTGACTCAAACTCATGCAACTCCACCATCCTCTTGTTTGCCTTATTCCACCCCAACCCAGCCCAATCCACGATTCATGATGTCAGCTGTGTGTAGAATGGTGAATTAGACCGCAGAAAAAAACTTTGCATTATATGATTGAGTAGCTTGTATAATTATATGTTATAAATGAAATAAAAATAAGTAAAATGTAAAATCGTTAGTTCGATAAATTTATCACACGGCGATATTCAGTCGAAACACATGGAACCATTCGTTATGGTCAATCACCGGCTTCAGTGAAGCGATCGAGATATTTTGCAACATAACGGACAGTATTCTCATTGATCTTACCGAAACTTGGCGTAATAGAGCGCCAGATGATGACGGACGCCCTGCAGGCATAACATTCACGTGCTGACGTTCTTCTTAGAGCTGATACACGATTCTGCTTCACCAAAGATAAGAAAATGGTCAAAGGGATCGAGCGCGATAACGCTGATTATGATGATTATGATGATAGTTTGTTGCTGCGATTGTATCTCAATTAGCTTTGTAGAGTTTATTATTCAACAATGAAAACAGATCAGATGGATTGATGGCCACGATAAGGGATGATTCTGAAAGAGAAATACTGAGAACAGTGTGCTTTACTGGTGAAAATAAAAATAATGCTTTGCTAAGTCGCCTCGAAATGACGAGACGCCTGGTTATGCTGCTTAAAGCTGGGTCTAATCCAAATTTCGGTTTACAATTTTAGGACAGTGTTACATCATTAAAAACGGTTTACGTTATAATCCGTCTCAATCAACGATGATAAAATCAAGGATTTGTTACAATATACACTAGATGCACGAAACGTAAAGCCGAATCACTTTCTCTTTCTTGCATTGTTTGATACAAGCTAATGATTATTATAGAATGTCGTGACGGAGTAGCTTGCCTGACTATTAATACATTGTTTTGTGAGGGATACTGTCAGCCGTATTACTGACGGTTCTTTGGAGGATTCTTTCTGTAATCAGCTTCTGTCAACATTGACAGTTTCTGTCCCCTTGCGACATATCAAATAACCACGTGACGTGTCACATGGTTCAGCCTTCATGCGATGCTCTTCTGGAGTCCAATCGTTATTCCAAAGCAGTAAAGTCCCTACCACTAACGGATCTTGACTGAAGATTATAAAACTGAGATTGGAAACCAGTCTCAAATCTCAAGCATCTGATTGGCTGAAATGGCGACTGGTTTTCATTTCAGCCAATCAGATGCTTAAGATCTGAGACTGGTTTCCATTCTCAGTTGTATAACCTTGGTACGCTACTTTGTGTGTTTGCAGCTTTAGATCTTGGATTTGCAAGATTGATCATGTTTCATTTCAGGCTGATACAGAACACGTCTTTGCGTTTGTGTTTTGGGAAAAATAATGACAGATGTGCATGTTAAATAGTTTTTGCCCATCTTTGAATGAAGTAGTTATTTAAACATCTGAGATGCAAACAGTAAGTGACGTCATTTCCCGAAACTGATTTAAAAAAAAGAATATTTTTTGTTTGCTTTTTCCGTCATTATACAGCGCAAATACGTGTTGTAAATATCAATTTTTCATTTTTACTCGACAAGCACGCGTCAAGAAAAACTTGAAGTTCGCTTTAAAAATGTGAAACTAACGAGTCGGCATCAAACAATACTCATTATATGGGAGATGCAAGTGTCAAGCTGCGGTTAATTAGTTCTGGTCATTTTGTTGTTGACTGGTGTAAAGTTTTAATAATGATTTCCTCACCTAAAGGCTATATAATGTTTTGTTATCATATCTAACTAGTTGTTGGTGTGGTTATAGTATATGTTGCGTTCACTGCGCTCACAGCGACATTTCCATCAATTTTTAGTTCGTACCGAATTTGTTTTGCATTTTAAAGCCACCCATGTGAATGACTGACTTTTTCGACAAAACGCTTTTACAGTTATACGAAACGTTTTATTATCACGATTCCTTGTATATAGAGTCCCTGACGTGTCGTTTGATAGTGTGAACCTCTCCCAACGGACCAAACCAGTTAGGCTTATTTCTTTGGCTTTGGGGACGTTTTACAGAAAGTTATGATGTTTACTATGTGTAGTGTTATTTTATCCACGAGATACTGCTGACACCCATGTGCGACCAGGGCTGAAGGTTATAAAGCTGAGATTGGAAACCAGTCTCAAATCTCAAGCATCTGATTGGCTGAAATGGCGACTGGTCGCCATTTCAGCCAATCAGATGCTTGAGATTTGAGACTGGTTTCCATGCTCAGTTTTATAACGTTGGGCACAGTGTAATCCAGATCATGACGCACATCCGTGCAGTCTGCTCGGATCTTCGCCGTTCAATTTGACATCTATTATATTATTTCTGAATAAGAAGCAAGCGCTCTCAGTATGATGAGACTGAACGGATGTGCATGCTGATCTGGATCTACACTGGTCGCATAAGAATGCGAATGCGTGCTACTTTCCAGTTTCTGCATTTGCAGTACTTTTTTCAGTAAATTACCCGCATACGACTTAATGATGCGCCTTATGGATAGGAGATTAGAATTATACGGGCTGTTTGAAAAATACCTTTGAATACTTATTCGATGAAAGATGATATTGAGAAATCAGCGGTCATTTGGGAGTGTCTTGTACACCGGCTACTTTGGCCGCGAGTACAGGTGTAGTTCAAGTTAATTATTGTTTTGTCAGCTTCATTAGGATTTATGATTATTATTAATTATTTGATTATTTATCACATTTTATTAATATCTTTCTGGTCGTGAAGTGAGGTCATTGTTTGACAGCGGTAATGTCCAGATTTAGCTATGATGATAGCAGTGCCCAAGATCATAAAACCGAGACCAGTCTCATATCCCGAGCATCTGATTGGTTGAAATGGCGACTGGTCGGTATTTAAGCCAATCAGTTGCTTGAGATTTGAGACTGGTCTCTAGTCAGTTTAATTATCTTGGATCCAAAGCTAGCCTTGAGGACATTCTGATCGTTTCGTATCATTCTAGCTTTCTTTGAAATAATGTAATCTGGCAAGTATCTATTTTATATTCCTAAACCGACTTGGTTTAGAGACTTGTAATTAGCGCCCAACATTATTTTTGATATTCAAACAATTTTTAATTAAGTTTCATAATAAATAAATAAATTCGTTTAGTTAAATGTTTTGATAAACCTGTTTTCGGGGAATTTTGGCCTATTTTTTCGAAGATAATTATTTTAGAATTAATAAAATATATGAATTATCCATTAAAATAGACTTTGACAATACAGAACTAATGAAAATTCAATTGAACGACCTATTATTACTTTTTTAATTATTCATGCGTAAGTCAAACCAACGTCGCCATTTCTTGATAACGTTGTCTCGTTCGGCGTCGGTAACGATATAACGTTGACGGCGACGGTATGATCTAAAACACATGCATTCAAACGAAATTTTGTAATTTACGACATCTGGTCTAATTATTTTATTTTAGCAATACTCGATTTATGAAAGACAAACTGTTGTACAGAGCATAATCGTCTACCATCTTGTGCAACTGTCGTGTGGGTCGCCTTTTCTTGAATACGGTGTCTCACTCGGCGTCGGTAAAGATATAACGTTAACGGCGACGGGGTAGTCTGAATTACGTTTCAATGAAAATTTGTAATTTACGACATCAGATCTAATTATTTCATTTTCCATTTAAGAAAGACAAACTGTTGTACAGACAGCATAATCGTCTACCATCTTATGTAACTGTCATGTAGGTTGTAAATCAGGTGGCGCCCTGACTGGCTGGTTAGGATGGACTACGGCGATGTTTAGTTGGTTTGAACCATCTAAACTTCATTATTTTTGTCGAAATCTTGATGGAATTTTTTTTTTACTTAAGTTTGATAACCAACTAGATTGCTCCAGTTACTTTTGAGTTATGGTCCCTTAATTGCCATTATTTAACAAAATAAGCAACGCTTCCAACTATCTTACAAAACCTTTTCCTCGCCAAACTTGGTCGAAATATAAAAATAATGTTAAAAGTGGCAGCTCTCGTAGGGACATATACTACTGCAGTTTGGCAAGCTTAACAGTACCATTCTTTATTTGTAGAGAGCGATAATGCAAAGATGCTACTGTTGATTTAACTAACAGAACTTTAAACGATTAATTTAGTGGTAATCGTATTAAAAAATTAGGTTATTTTGACCCCATCTCTAAGGATTTGTTACGTTGTCAAAAACGTCTAAGAGGCGACGTTGTCTGCGATTTTTAAATTTGCGGGTACATTTCTACCTTGGCTAACTAATTTATGACTGATCAGTTATACAAACTGATGCAGTTACTACGTCGCCGTATTGTAATAGCGGTGTCTCTGACCAGCGTCAAAAACGGCGACGGTGTCGTCGAAATTCATAATCAGCAAATTATGTTCGATTATAACTAATTTATGACTGCATATCTAATTGTTTCATTTATTTTAAATTTGACGTTTTAAAAGGATGTATTGTTTTACAAGTAGCGAATGGTCTCCAAAGTTTTGTTGCTGTCAGTTCGATCATTATTCATAATTATAGGATTTCGAAATGGCGTTCGTCAAGGTGGCGCGACGGTCATTTTTGCAATTGACGTGTCCTAAAATTCGCAAACGTGATAAATGTTTAAATAACGTAGAAAACATGTTTTTTTATTTTTTAATAAATATCCAAATCTAAAAAATCCTTTCACTAATCTTACACGATATATTGTTAGATGACAGTTATATTGTTAAATGAGGGATGACATCATTGAAAATTAAATAAATAATAAAAATCTTCGTTTGAACTGCAGATAAAATAAAAGATTTAAACGGAACGTCCCGTGAACATTGTTCATCAAAGTAACGTGATGTCTTGGCTGATAAGAGTCGGTGATCTTGTTGATACATAACAAGTGACAGAATAATTACCAGACCACACCTGTGGTGTATAAATAGATAATCTATCAATTATAATTAAGTACTAACCACATTAAAAATTGCCGCTGATCGATATATATTATAACAAACCAATAACACAAAACATTACCATATATTCAGAATCCACGTTTGTAACATTCCTTGAAATATAGTAATAACTGATAAATAGCACTAAATTTATATTTAAATGTAGTAAATATTGATATTATTAACAGTTACTATATTATCTCAAAAATGTTAATTCTTACTACATTCCTGAAATAAAATCTTAATTTAATAATGAAAAACAATGATTTTGGTTTTACGGAACTTTCCGATTTTCAGTAACTGTTGTAAATAGGTACGTCTTACTTGTCAAATTTATTTTACAAAAACGTGATACTACCTAATTTTTTTTTCAAAGAGCGTTATAAATTAAAATTAACAATATATAATAACACGTGACAAAAATCGGAAATTTGTGTATGTTACTATATCATTTAAGAATTGAAAAAATAGTCATGTCATTATAAAGTGACAGGATCGTATGTTATACGAGAACTTTCAGAGCTTGCCATCATTCAAACCTCCTTTCAAACGAACCCTGCAAGCGCACATGGCTTTTAGTTAAGTGAAAAGCCTTTTCATTGAATGTCGTAAAATTGATAACTGTTCATCAGTCGTTGCGTAATTTTGCCCAGGTGCGAGGCTCGAAAGAAATAGAATGATGGAGATCCTGATGTAATTTGTCTTCGGCCGTGTTAAAGCAGTTGTCTTGTGGTCTTTCAATATAGTTTCTAACCTAGAAAGTTTATTTGCCGACATCTTCCGAATACACAGAATCGGTATTATGAAAAAAATATTGCTCTTTTTTTCGAAAGAAATTGAATGCACCTTATGGCCTTTGTAAAACTGTCACAGACTTTTACGAAATAACGAGTTTGTGCCTCCATTTGAAAAGTAATTTATATAAAGATGTTTTCCATATCATTGTCACGTTAACCAGTTATTTAGGCAGTACAGTTAAGTTAATGATTTTTGTGAGAACCCCACCACTGCTGTGGATTCAAGTCCTCTCAGAGTCAGAATTTTTATATGAGGAAGCTATCCGGCTAGCTTACGGAAGGTCAGTGGTTCTAAACTGGTGGTGCCCGACCTGAAACAATGCCCGGTAGTGGCACCTGGGTACTAACTCAGCCAGAAAATAAACTGAAGTCCACTACCAGAAGTGCTACCGTGGGATGTGGGGCAGGACTAAAAGCAGTCAGGTCAATAAACTTTATATATGATTTCTCATATAGAACAGCAGCATGTTATACATCTCAAACGACTGTTAGAAAAATAGCAATTTCAAAAAAAAAATAACCTTAAAAAATTTATACCTTCATTATTTTTTTCGTGAGGCAGCTTCTTTCCAGTCTGTTGAAAATTTGACGTAATTTAGTCGAGCTTTTAATTTCATTTTAATAAAGGATTTAATTGAAATTCTCACATAGAAATTGAAACCGGTGTCGGAATACGATATGTTGATGATATGCCTCGAGTTGTAATATGTTGGTAGTTGTTGTCAACTTTTTTAATAGGAACCTGGTACGGCTTTATTAATTATTACGCTGTTATGAAACTAGCTTTTTCGAAATGTCACATCTTGCCATTTGACGAGATTTTTTCCCATTAGTATTGTCGTAAAGTTTGATGAATTTTATTTAAATATCATAATTTCTTTCGCATGATTGAAACGAACTTGTGATAAAATTGCGCAAATAAATGTTGGAGGGTCAGGTACAGAAAGTGTTCGCCCTGTCAGTCTTTTCGTCCGTCTTAAATCTAGTTTTCGGAGCATATCTTAGCTACCCATTAGGGTATTTCAACCATACTTCAAACAAGTGTTCAACTTATAACACAAAAATCAAAATGAAAGTCAAACTGTGCAAAAAACCTAGTTTTTGGCAGAGCGTAACTCAGTAACTAATATAGGCACTTCACTCAAACTGCTCAAAATGTTCGCCTCAATAAAACGGATTGTCGCGTACAAGAACCTTGGCCCTACAGCAAAGGACAAGGTCACAGAGTCATTGAGTCAATTGCTAGTTTCCGGAGAATATCTTAGCAACCCTCAAGGGATTTAAACTAAACTTCATACAAGTAATCACATAAACATGAAGTAGTGTTGCATCGTCCCTACCTCAAAGGTTTAGGTAACAGTTAGGGTTTTTACGGTCAGAATCTGACTCGGCTTCTAACAACAATGTTCCTTACGATTAGGCAGAGTGTCGTGTCAAAGCACAATGGCCCTTCCACAAAGATTTACGTCACAGAATTCAAAGGTCCAACATTTTGTAATTTTGCAACTGACGTAGGGATTTTATCCAGACTTCAAGCAGACTTATGCTTGTTTCTTCTAAGTTTTGGATGCAAATATAAATCGACAGCCGAATAATTCTATTGAAGCTATAAATTTAAAACATGCATGTGAAAATCGATGGAAACGGTCTTGTTTGCGTTTCCCCACCATGCCTGTTATATGAGGCTGTCGTCTTTAATTATTGCAAATGTACGTCAAACTGGCCAACAAAATTCCTAGTCTGGCTTATAATTGAGTTACTTTGCCCTCGAGTCGGCTGATGTACAGCTTTCCTGGAAAACTTTCTCTACCATCACGCAAAACTCATGTATACTAAGAAATAATTGTCATTCTCAATTCCCCCGATATTTCTGTTACCTTGGCAACGAAGTATTCTTGTCCTGACTTGGAAATAATTGGCTGTTTCAGAAACTGATCGAAATGTTCCGAAGTTTGTTTTGGTACGCTTGATTCGTAACAAAGATGGAATAATTACCGCGAATCAAGCAGATACTCCATCATTTTAATCGAACAAATAGTAACTTAGAGAACGTTTTGGTGAATTGTAATGATTATTGTGATGGGCGACTTCTCCAGCGTGTAATGGCATCTTGACGATCCACTGGTTCAGAAAATGGGACATTTCTTGCAGATATTGAAGCCGCCATTCGAAAGAATAACATGTTACCGCTTGGGTGATACCATATAAGTTCACTGTGCAAAACTTCGTGCTTGTTGTTTGCATTTTGTAAACTAACTTTGCAAAGCTTTCACACAAATATTGACCATTTTAACTTTTTTTGCGTTTAAAGCATAATTTCATGGGTGAATCCAGAAGGGGTTTAGTGAGGTTGCTTGAAACTCCTTTTGGGGGCAGCAATATTACATTTTCATGAGCATTTCAATCAGAAAGTTGGAAACTATGATGTAACTACCTTAAGATTGTCGAAAACGACCCTCCCTTTTCTGCAATTCTTACATCCGACCATGAATTTGTTTAAAATTGTCGAAAAATTTTGCATCGCGACATTGTGGGAAAGTTGTGTTAAATATGAATAATGATATTGAATCTCACTACAGTACGTCACGTATTGATGATTTATTATCGGTATCAATGTGCCCAAATTAAAAAAAAAACTTGCTTAAAAAGTTATTCCTGTACTCATCACTGATACAGCTTGAAGACCCGATCGTCCTGTCAAATTGAGACCATAATTCCTAATTTGCAAAATATATTGCGATACTGTATTTCTGAATAAAAATGTTACCATGGAAATTTAGATCCCTGAGGGACTATTTGCTTCCATGAAAATGACGGCGGCAGGCAATATATTTCAATCAAACCGCCGACAAATGGGCAAGTGTATTGATATAGCGCATCGCCCTGGGACAGACATTTATTAATATTTGATTAACAAAAAACTGGCATCGGTCTTGTGTGGATTTCATCAGGTGTAGGGACTTTTAGTGCGGGTTTTGGTTTAGAATTTCTGTGCGTCATGTTCATAGTTAATAGGCTTTCCAATTAGAGTGTTGATGGATAAGACTAATAGAATCAAATAATAGCACTGTGATCTCGAGATTTTTCGCGCGGGTTTACATTTCGCGTATTTTGCGCTAGGCTAAAAGCGCGAATTTAAACCCAGTGAAATTACACCAAGTTCCCGCGAAATTAGATGATACCACAACACTAATAGCGCTCGTGTCAGAGTAAAAATGTTGTAGTCGAAAAAAAAATTGACAGTTGCGACTGCTGCACGATCAGTTTGCAGAAAAGAGTAACTTAAATTGTAATTTTTAAGAATTGAAAACGTGAGTAAAACAGCCTTTCTTTAATTAAAATCCCCCCTTCCTTTAATTTAAAGTAATTATTGTTCTTTGTATTATTAGTAAATAATTTAATTATAGAATTACCACCCGAATAAACTGTGGGTGACTTCATTGATCATTTCGAAGTATGGAGGATCGCATGATTTCAGTTAATTGCCCGAGAAATGAGATAGCGGCTTTTACATCTTTGGGGAATTGTCGCAACTTGGTGGTGTGAAACCCTGCGAGAAAATTGAGGTGATCGTCGATATTTTAGAACTTCGGGAAATAAACGGTGTTATAATCTTTTGTAATCTTCTTTTAGCATTTGTGTAGGTTGTAATTAAGTCCTTTCTTCAGTGTGTTTTTTTCCTGATTTTCTCGCAAATCGATTTCACTGGGAAAATATTAAGCGACTTGCATTGTGCACGTCTGCCATGAGCGAGTTAACCTTAAACAAAAGAGTAATTTACGGCATGGTTGATGCCACTTTTTGCGAGGATAAACACGTGGACACTTTTACTCGAGCTTGAGCTGATAAAGGATTAGTAGACAGTCACGTGATATTATGTTTATACAACCAAGAATGATCGCGTTTCAGATGGGGTTCAGTAACATGTTTGTTACAATGATTAGTTCTCATGATGAGAACATTGCGATATCAATTCTAAAAGTTTGGCTGATAAACCATATAGAAATATACACGTGTCTCGTGACTGTCTAGTTAGCGCTAACTTATTATACATGTGTTTTTTGTGGGTTTTTTTGTCATTTTATATGTAAAATATGAAAAGATTACTAGTTTTCAGTGTTAAGGCTCTTCAAAATCAAAGTTAAATTTTACTTGAAGGCATTTATTTGATGACGTCAAATTATGCAGGAACATCGCCGAGTTTTACTGACTTTGTTCCTTCGTTTATTGGTTACTGGCTCATAGTGTTCAAACCGATCATGTGAACATTACACGTTAGCTTGATGGCATGACCGCTATTTATAGAATGAATAAATGGCTCAAGTAGCATCGATATATTTTTAAATTTCAATAGAGATCAATTTGTGTACAGTTTTCTCTTTTACCTTGCAGGTACTTGCATACATAGACTTTCTGCACGGGAAATGGAACTTCAACGAGATTCGGGCAATCTTTTCACGGAGATATCTTCTGCAGAATGTGGCCATAGAGATTTTCCTTGCAAACAGAAGTACGTTGAAATAACAAAAAAAAAACACTTGAATAATAAAAAGAGGTATCCTTCTCACCTTAGCGTCGGCGTCCGCCGTACACGTTCACGTTAAATGTCTATGTCCCTGGTTGAAAGCTTTTAAGCTACTTAAGATATTATAAATTGAATAAAATAAATCCTGTGATAACTTAAAAAGAACTGGAGATCATTCCATGATATTCATGTAGACGGCAATGTTGGAGGTCAAAGTTCAGGTGAATGTTACCTAAATAGACAAAAGTTATTACTTAAATAACTTGAAGAAGTACTCAGAATCTGTTCACGAAATTTTGTATACATGTACGAGTAGATGGCAATTTGAGAATTGTGCAAGACCTTTTATTTTTTACCAGAGATCAAAGGTCAGGTGACTGTTCCAAAGCAATAGAAAAAACTTCAGACATCAATACCTTGAGAAGTAGTCAACATCTTTTTACAAAACTTATATACATTTAAATGACAATGGAAGAATTATGCACGACCGGGGTCAAGTGACTTCAGTCACCAAAGGATAGAAAAAAACTTAATTATTTCAATAACTCAGAAGTACTGGAGGTGATTTCGCGAAATTTGGTATACATGTTAATAACAATATGAGAAATATGCAAAACCTTTTATTTTTCACCTGTGGTCAAAGGTCACATGATTGTAAAAATAACTTTTCTAAATAATTGAAATAACTTAAGAGATTTATTTAGAAATTGAATGGCTGGTTCCCATTATAGACATTGTCTTACAAGAAGAATAACTCTTACAAAAATATTTTCCAGTTACATCTCATTTTAACTTTAAATATTTAAGGGAATTTTCTCTACATGAATTGACAGTATTTTTTCATCAACACATGGAATTATTGTTATAAATTAACATAAATTCCTAATGTACTGTATATTTGAGTAAATGTTGCAAGGGAGGTAACTAATTTTTATAAGAAATATAATAACCTCAGATTTATTTCCCTTCTTTATTTTTCAGACAGAGGTATATCTATTTTCTTTGAAATAACATGCAAACAATTCTTATACAGTCCTGCACTCTGAAGACCAAAATCTAACACATCCCGTGTTAACCCTTTACTCCATACATGCACGTTTATTGTGTGGGCAACAAGTGTAGATCCAGATCAGGATCTAAACTGTTCGCTTTTAGATTCGTTAGACCAAGATGTTACCAGTACAGATCCAGGTAAGACAGCACAGATGTGCCAGCTGATCTGGATCTACACTGGTTGTACATGTGTAAAAAAAAGCATATATATGGAGTAAAGGCCTTTCAGTTACATATAAAATAATATAAACATCTCCGCTGTAAAAACATATAAACCATTTATTTTATTTCCATAGACTAATTGGCTAGAGTATTTGCCAGTTCCTTCCTACTGTTGATTAACAGTTTATTCCTATAAATATGTGTGAATAACCTTAAGCAACAGGTAGCAAAATTCATGCTGGCTGATCAGGATTCGCACTGGTTGCATTTTAGTCAGAAATAACCTAATGAATCAAAAAACAAACAGTGCAGATCCAGATCAGACATGTGAGCTGTTCTGGATCTACACTGTTTTCCCAAGCAACATAGAACTATCTATGGAGTAAAGGGTTAAAATATTTAAAAGAGTTATATTAAATATTACATTAATTAAAGATTGTCAGATCAATGTTATTTGTGCATTGCAAGTTCATTTCATCAAGTGTTATCATTTCAAGATTTTATATCCTTTTTACAAAGAAACATACATTTGACTTTAGAGCTGATAATTTGATCAATCATAACAAAAACAACAATAACTTGCAGATGAAAAACAGAAGACCACAAGTACTGGTAGATTAATCTAACATTAGAGTTTTTGGCTTCATAAATTTCTTTACAATAAACTTGCATCAAAATATAGAGTTTTCTTACATATATCTAATTAAATTCCTTCAAACATTATTTTTAATTCAAAAAGTTTGCAGATTCGTTCTATTACAAAAAATAATGTACCTAAAAAAGGGAAGCGTATAGCTGCCACCTTGTTCAGCCATAATTTCATCATTTTATGTTGTATGGTCAATCTCCAAGGTAATGACTTCAAACTTGGATTATAAATAGATATCAAATGGGGGCGTGTGCAGATGTGTGCATGAACTATAACTATATGATGTGTTTTTTTTTAGTTCTGCCCTTTTGTAAGTAAATTTGTTCATGTGATAACTTCATGAGTATGAAAGCTAGAGGCTTGGAAACTATGTCAATAGGTAGTCAGTAGTCAGGTGGAGTGCACTGCAAATACAGTTCTCAACCACATATTTTCTTTACAACAATACAAGTCCCTATCCATACTGAACATGAAAACATGGTTTTGTTGAATTGTGGTGTCTCTTGTTAATTATTTCCTTTAATATTTTACCTTTTTTTAATGTAAATGAAGCATATTTTCAACAATTCTTCCAAAAGTTATGGCCTTAGTTCAGTTCATCTTCTATAAATATATACCTGGAACTCTTCTTAACAAAATGTTCAGTCTTTTACAAAAAACTCCTGTTTGGGGAGAATCCATCAGTTCCACTGATATGCTTGTTATTATGTATTGAGAGATTAAATGAAAAAATGCATGACAACAAATATTTGCACAGAATAGTACTGGTAAGAAGATTGCACATAGAATGTACTGTTATGTTAATGTATTGTTTTCTTTCATTTAGCTGCAATAATGTTCTCGTTTCCTGACCATGCAACAGTGAAGAAAGTGCTGACTGCCTTACCCAGGGTTGGTGTGGGAGTCAAGTATGGACTCGGACAATCAAGGTAAGCATGCAAACCTCTGTTCAGAAAGTCTTGATTTCCTTACCCAGGGTTGGTGAAAGAGTCAGGAATAGACTCGGACAATCTAGGTATGTAACAGTACCTCTGTTAAGAATGCCTAGACCAGACAGACTGTACAGATATGTGTATATTTAGATCTGACACAGAAAATGTACAGATGTAGACAACACAGACTGTACAGATGTGTCAACTCAGAATGTAAAGGTATGTGTTTATATAGACCACACAGAATGTACAGACATGTGTGCATGCTTTGTATCTGGTCACCAAGGTGTATAAATGAAATAATGCTCTGAATAATTTCTGCAACCTTTCTTCAACCAGTTATGAATAAATAATTATAATTGTTTAATTAACCTAGGATTATCTGGAAATTTTACATTTCATTCATGTGAGAAAGAAAGACAGTTTAGCCATTTACTCAATAGACTGAAAATGGCAAGTGTGAAAGATGTATATCTAGATTGGCTGACACATATGTGCCATCAGATCAGGATCTGAACTGTTAACTTAAGATTCTATAGGTTATTTCTGACCAAGAAGCAACCAGTGTGGATTCAGATAAGATGGCATAGATAAGCTGGCTGATCTTGATCTACTCCGGTCGCACATGAGATAAACTCATATATATGGATTAGAGGGCTAAACAATGTTTATGTTTTACAGGAGAATGTCATCAGCATCGGGAAAACAGTTGTTCAAAATGTCCTCTATGACGCAGAAATGGCAGCGACGGGAAATCTCCAACTTTGATTATCTCATGTACTTAAACACCATTGCAGGTAAAATATTGTGTATTCTTTATTTTAAATCTGTATTATACCATATACATACTGGTGTTGCAGACATGTGAAGATCTGTATATGTATTATTTTATGACCGCAGGCAACAGATTTATTGTTTATATAATGGGATTTATCGGTGGTACTCTTTTTGTGTCGCCCTTTTAAAGAAAAGGCATAGTAATTGCTTTGTCTGTCTACGGTCTGTTAAAAACTTGTCTATAACTTTGCCATTTCTTTATATTTCTTCACAAAACGTTAAAGTTATATTGCTTAATACAACATGCTCGTGATGATGCCAAATTCTTTAGGTTACATTTGACAGAGTTGTGCCTCTTTTTGAACTTACATTTTCACACAAATGACAACATGTTAATGCTAATGCCGAATTCTATAGGTCAAGATGGAGTTATGCCCCTTTTTGTGCTTGGATTTGCATTTTTATTCCGACATGGTACTTGAGGGCAACACAAGTGTTCAACTAAACACCCATCTAGGTTCATTAAATTAAAAAAGTTTTCTGTGGTATATCCTAACTCTGGTATGAAATCAAGTTATCAATTTTTACTTCTACCAGACAAACACCCACCTAGCTACCCAATGAATGACATTAGTTTGCATGTCGGACCACACACACAACTGAATGCGATAAAATAAAATGGATAACCTACAAGCCTTGCGATTCTTATTACATTTCAGAGGTTTTGCAGAAATCTCATTAGAATATATTGTAAAAATAAAGTTTAAATGAAACCCAATGCTTTTTAAAGTTAAGTATATTCTGAAATTTTGTTAATGAATTTTAATTAACTGCCTTTAAAATTGAGCTTAATGAATTTCAATGTCAGTTTGACAATATTTTGAATGTCTCCAACCATTATAAACATTAAAAAAAAAAACTTTCAGCTTTTGATTACAAAAGTAAGAATAATTACATGAGCATATTGTTCGAAATTGAGAGAGTATTCTTTATCCATTACTCCATATATACACTTTTAACACATGTGTGACCATTGTAGATCCAGCCATAATGATCAGAAATAACCTAATAAATCAAAAGGCTAACAGTCCAGATCCTGATCAGACAGCACAGGTGTGCTAGAAGATCTGGATCTACAATGGTCAAACAAAAAAAGAATATATATGAAGTAAAGGGTTAATGAAAATAAATTACTTCAGGTCGTACATATAATGATCTGAACCAGTACCCGGTCTTTCCTTGGGTGATAGTCAACTACGACTCAGATGAACTGGACCTTAGTCAACCAAACAACTTCAGGGACTTGTCAAAAGTAAGCTCACTTATTTATATACAATACATTTTCATTAATCCAAACTTAATGTTCCCTGGCAGTTGTCATTGCACAGTCATCAGTAGAAAAGACAATTATTGAAATCTCTCTAACAGCAAAATGCAGTTCAATATAAGTTTGCACATATTAATGTTTAAATTAAATGTATCTATTTTTTTCTTTCTTATGAATGACAATTCAATGACAAAAGGTTCAATACCTAAACCCTTTACTCCATATATACATGTTTTATGCATGTGCAATCAAGGTAGATCCAGATCAGCTCACACATCTGTACCATCTATGAAGTAAAAGGTTAATCCAAAGTGCACATGGAGTGCAGTCAGTTAAATAATTATAAGTCTGACTGGTTTCCAGATTTAGTTTTATGATCTTGGTCACAGGTGAGGACTCAGTGTGTTTGTTCCTTTGTTTCAGCCGATTGGTGCATTGAACCCGACCAGGAAGGAGTTCTTTGAAGACCGGTACAACTCCTGGGAGCATGATCAGATCCCACCATTCCATTATGGTACTCACTATTCAACATCAGCCTTCACTCTAAACTGGCTCATTCGAGTGGTACGTACAGGTTTTTTTTTATCCGGGTAGCATTGTAAGAATATTAATGTTTTTTTTATGTGGGTATTTATTTATTTAATCCTTAAATCTATTTCTATTGCTTACATCCTATCTGTGACCAGTGTATAGATCCAGATCAGACTGCACATCCATATCAGCACAGTTTACAATAAGATTATTTCAAACCACTAAGTGAACAGTATTGATCCAGATTTGATGGCTGATCATCCAGAGATCTACACTGGTCTTACATGGGATGTAAGGTATATCCATGCAGTAAAGTGTTAAAAACAAATGGAGTGGCTTTTATTGATTGATTGATTGATTGGTTTATTTATTAATTTCATTTATTTATTTTTTATTTATTGTTTATTTATTATAAATGAATTAAAAACAAAAACATAGAGAGTACTTGTTTTTACCAGTGTAAGGTAGAAATATATTTCACCGAGTGAGCTTTAGTATTTGTATTTTCATGAGTGGCGAAGCCAGTTGTAAAAACACTTAATCCCGGAGTTCACAAGTGAAATATGTTTCTATCTTTTACTGGGAAAAACAAATTTTTCTTATTATTTATTGCTTTTTAGTGCACAATTTGATTGAATTAGACAGAGAAATTGCATGAAGTGGCACCTTAAACATTTATTTATTGATTTTACGCCATGATGTCATAAACCAAAACTTGAACCAGTTCTAAATGTTCTTTTTAGGAATATTATGTGCATTTGAGTACCGAGAAAAAAACAGTGAAAATAAAAATGATATTCCACTGTTTGAAAACAGTGAAATACCACTTTTATTTCACTGAAAATTCTATAATTCACTGGAAAGCATAAAGTGTCATCACTGCATCAATGTGACACCATTTCTTGTGTTTCAAACATTTACTTTGGAAGGCAGGTCAGTCGTAGCTAAATATTCAATTTAAATAATTTTCACATCATTTAAAAATATAAATTACTAAATTATTTTCTGTTTTTTTGTAGGAACCATTCACAACCATGTTTCTGAACCTTCAAGGTGGCAAATTTGACCATGCGGATAGAACGTTCCATTCCTTGTCTCAGGCCTGGAAAAACTGCCAGCGAGACACATCGGATGTTAAGGTAAACATATGTAACATATTCCAGACTCATTTTATATGTGCTCAGATTATCTTTATATTCTAGGAAGAAGATTGTTTTAACAATTTGACTCCATATATACGGTTTTATTGCATGTGTGAACAGTGAAGATCCGTATCAGCCGGCACATCCCTGCTGTATGATCAGGATCTACACTGTTCACTTCTTGGGGGGGAATATGAATAAAAAAGATACTGTGAATATCTTGATCAGACAGATGTGCTGGTTGATCTGGGTCTATACTGTTTACCCATGATATGATATCTTTCATATCCATGGAGTAAAGTGTTAAAAGAAATATATCAAGTTTTTCTCAATTTGCAACTGTTTGAAGTTGGTTTTGACGAGTGAACAGAGACATCTCTTCATAGACCTTCCAGTTTTGTTTGAAATGTCGCTCTGACCATAACTGTTGGTAATTAGAAGAAATTTTTGTAAGTGTATGGTGGGAGGGGAGAATAAAGATGAAGTGTTATAAAATAAATGAAAATGATTCTAGTTCATGTAGATCCCTTTAATTTTGGTTTTTGGGAAATCTGTGGTTTTTGCCTGGAGAGCTTGGGAAAAGTATTGATATAATTCCCAGAGGCATTGATCTTAATGACTTGATGCCAAAACGTTAATTGTTGTTCAAAGACGAATAATTCTGATCCGAAAATGTCCCATTATCCGGATACACACATATTTTGGACATATAAAATACCTTCAAGTTTTAAACGAGTCCGCTAATTGTTGATAATACAGACGGTATACTTGTGATTTCAATGACAATTACCTATACAAACAATCAATTATCCAATAAACAATCCTGTTAAGTGTTAATTCTCACTAAATAATCGATAATCCTCTCAGTGACACTAATTGACGTATTCGGAACGTTTTGACACAACCGTTGGATTGTCCGTGATACATAACCTGTGTTCGGCGTTTAGACAAAAATGAATTTTTGTACCGTTTTTTTTAACTGTTAATTCCGGGGGATTTTCGTCTCCCGCCTGGGGACCAGGGGATGGCTCTAAATTCCGGGGGATTTTTCCCCCGCCGGGGGATATGGCAGGTATGATACAAATAATTATTTTTCAGGAGCTGATTCCAGAGTTTTTTGCACTACCGGAGATGTTTATGAACAGCAACAAGTACAACTTTGGCAAGCAAGATGATGGTACTGTAGTCACAGATGTTGTCTTGCCAAAGTGGGCAAACAGTCCAGAAGACTTTGTCAGGATCAATAGAATGGTAACTCAATTTCTTTCCCAAGTTCATAAAACTGAGAATGGAAACCAGTCTTAAATCTCAAGCATCTGATTGGCAGAACATTAACTTTTCTCACCAATACTTTTCCTGGATTGAAAATATCAGATGTCACTCTTGACTTGTTGTGATAGGTATACAATGTATTATGTTAAGTCTGACATAACAGTGATGTCATTACAATTGTTGTTGTTGTTGTAGGCTTTGGAGTCGGAGTTTGTGTCGTGTCAGTTACATCACTGGATAGATCTCATCTTTGGATATAAACAGAGAGGTAATAGAGTTCAACCTTTAGTCCATGGGATTAAGGTAGATCCCACATCGGCAAATGGTGTACATCCAGATCAGTTTGCATATCGTTGCAGTCTCATCAGGATAAACACTGTTTGCTTTTTGGTCAGAAATAATGGCATAAATTTTAAAATAAACACTGTAGATCATTTTGGACTGCACAAGTTGGAATTGATAGACTGAAATTGGAAACCAGTCTCAAATTTCTAAATAGTGATTGGTTAAATGGGGGAGACTGAACATCCCAACCAGTCATCTAAAAGGTTATATTATCCTAGACCCAGCTGTGTTGATATATGCAGTCACTCAGTGGCTTGTTTTGAGAATAATTGTGAACATCTGAAAATAAGTGACATTAACCCTTTCCTCCATAAACACACCTTTATTGCATGGGCAAACAGTTTAGATCCAAACTATTTGCTTTTTGATTCATTTTGATTCACTGGTCGCACATGCTTATATATGGAGGAAAGGGTTAATAAGTTTACTGAAAGAAAGTGGATTAAAAAAGAAAAGTGAAAAATAAAATGACATAAATGTTTTTCAATGGATTAACAATATTTTAAATTGAAATTATAGTACTGACTTACTTCCATGCTTGAATGTTCATGTCAGGGTTTTAGTTTTGATTTCATTTAGAGAAAAAAATCTGTAAACACACTTTCAAAGTTTGTTGAGAGGAAATCCTATCTTTGTTCCTAGCCATGGAATCAATGTTTAGATCAAAACTGTTTATTAAGATGCCACTGATATGTTATCATTTTGTAGGACCTGAGGCTGTGAGAGCCACCAATGTATTTTACTATCTGACATATGAAGGCAGTGTGAACCTTGAGGGTATGAGTGATCCAGTCATGAAAGAGGTATCTTTAGCACTTCAATATTCAGAATTTCCCTTTACTTTTTCACATAATACCCATTACCATGAAATAATGGGTTAAGATGGCAGGTAATTATGCAATCAAAATGTCTCGAGCTCATAATAAGGGAACCAACCTGTCTACAAGTTTTATTTTAAAAACCGGTCTCTTATCATTTATTATGTTTTTAAGTTTGTATCCTAGATCTTTAAAAAAAAAAACTTTTGGTGATTTCATGATATAAACCGAAACTAAATAGCCACCTCCCATGTCATTTTGAGGGAATCTTTCTTAAAGCTTTAAAAATGTGAGGTAGTCTATATTATTATTTTCACCAATTTCTTCCTTTGTTCATAATTTTTTTTTTAAATCACCTCATTACTTTGCCGGTTGACCAGTCTTGTGCATGAAATATGATAACTTTCAATTCTTTAGGCTGTAGAAAATCAGATCCGCAGTTTTGGGCAGACACCAACACAGTTGTTAACAGAACCCCACCCACCTAGGAGCTCTGTTATGCACTTGGTAAGGCTTAAACGTGTATATATATATAAATATTTCTTCTAATCTCATTACTTGTAGTTAACCTTGAGTGAAGTGTTCGCTTCAAGTTTCTGTTAACTGTTGTTTTCAAAAACTTCTTTAACCTTTATACCTGCTTAATTAATGAAACGCACAACCAATCCAATCATTGTTCATATTCATGTGTGCAGAAATTTATCAAAGGAATAGCGTATAATGTAGATCTATATCAAACCACACATTTGCACAGGCTGATCTGGGTCTACATTTATCTTAAATGTTAAGCTCTTTAAGGGTTAGCCAGTCTTTAAAAAAACACTACAAATAAACTATTATAGCACTTGTTCCTCACTTCTTTGGGTTTCTATATAGTTTGTAGAACAGCACACTAGTAATTCCAGAATTATTTATGTATGATTAAAAAAACAATATGTAATGGAAACAGTTTAAATAACTTAAAAATGTGCAACCTTTTTAAATCACTAAAAGTAGATCTAGTAAAATAGCTTTCTTTTCAGGTGTGCAAAACACATAATGGTTTACACAATTTTTATTAAAAAATAATTTTTTATTAAATTAATTATAATTCTATGTTAATTCTTGAAAAAGGAAAGGAGTCTGACTTATCTTTTGCAATAATTCATGCATTTGTATAATAATAAATTTGATTATTGTCTTTCTCAATTTATTTTACACTTTTTTTTTAATATAAACCCTTTAACATGTGTGAATTTTTTTTAAGTTACTATTATTTCTTTTCTGTTTTGTTTGTTAGGCCCTTTACTTATCAAAACTAAAATCTTTAAGTTCATTTCTAGCTTATTACATAAAGGCATGGAAATTTGTTAAAATTTGCTTCATTGGCCATTAGTTTTATCAAAATCTTGTTAGACTTGGAATCTAACAGTTGTTTGAGTTAAATATTTGGTCCAGCAGCTAGACATATCCAGGAACAGTAATGATTGGCTTGTTTCTAAATCACCATAGCCAGGTGGGGCTTTCAAGTCACTTTCTAAGTTGCTCAATATACATGTATTTGGCTAGGTGACTCACTAATTCTGTGTAAGTGACTCACAAGTTTTGGATAAGTGACTCCCTAGTTCTAGCTTGGTTACTCACTAGTGCTGAATAAGTGACTCCCAAGATCTGGATAAGTGGCTCACTAGTTCTGGGTAAGTGAATAACTAGTTCTGGATAAGTGGCTTACTGGTTTCTAGATAAATGACTCACTAGTTCTAGCTAAGTGGCTCACTAGTTCTGGACAAGTGGTTTGGATAATTTTATTATGTGGCTCACTAGTTCCGGACAAGTGGTTGAGATTGGTGGCTCTCTAGTTTTGGATAAGTGCTTTGGATGAGTGCCTCACTAGTTGAGTCTAAGTTGTTTGGATAATTGGCTCTCTAGTTCTGGACAAGTGGTTGAGATTGGTGGCTCTCTAGCTTTGGATGAGTGTCACACTAATTAAGTCTAAGTGGTTTGGATAAATGGCTTGGATGAGTGACTTACTACCGGTAGTTCAGTCTAAGTGGTTGAGATAAGTGGCTCTCTAGTTCTGGACAAGTGGTTTGGATAAGTTTCTCACTAGTTCTGGCTAAGAGGTTTGGATAATTGAATCACTAGCTGTAGATAAGTGGTTTCAATAAATGGCTCTCTAGTTCTGGATATGTGTTATGGATAAGTGCTCTCAAGTTCTGGAAAAGTGGTTAAAACAAGTGGCGCTCTAGATCTGATTAAGTGTTTTTAATAAGTGCCTCAGTAGTTTTGAATTAGTGGTTTAGATAAGTGACTCACTAGTACTGGCTAAGGTGCCCCATAGTTCTGGATAAGTGGTTTTGATAAATGACTCACTAGTTCTGGATAAGTGGCTCACTAGTTCTGATAGAGTGGTTTGAATAAGTGACTTTCTAGTTGTGGATAGGTGGTTTGGATTTGTGGCTCTCTCGTTCTAGACAAGTTATTTAGATAAGTGGCTCTCTAGTTCTGGATAAGTGGTTTAGATAAGTGACTCACTAGTTCTGGATAAGTAGTTTGGATAAGTGACTCACTAGTTCTGGATAAGTGGTTTGGATAAGTGACTCACTAGTCCTGGATAAGTGGTTTGGATAAGTGACTCACTAGTTCTGGATAAGTGGTTTGGATAAGTGACTCACTAGTTCTGGATAAGTGGTTTAGATAAGTGACTCACTAGTTCTGGATAGGTGGTTTATATAAGTGACTCACTAGTTCTGAATAAGTGGTTTAGATAAGTGACTCACTAGTTCTGGATAGGTGGTTTGGATAAGTGACTCACTAGTTCTGGATAAGTGGTTTAGATAAGTGACTCACTAGTTCTGAATAAGAGGTTTGGATAAGTGACTCACTAGTTCTGGATAAGTGGTTTGGATAAGTGACTCACTAGTTTTGGATAGGTGGTTTAGATAAGTGACTCACTAGTTCTGGATAGGTGGTTTGGATAAGTGACTCACTAGTTCTGGATAAGTGGTTTATATAAGTGACTCACTAGTTCTGGATAAGTGGTTTGGATAAGTGACTCACTAGTTCTGGATAAGTGGTTTGGATAAGTGACTCACTAGTTCTGGATAAGTGGTTTGGATAAGTGACTCACCAGTTCTGGATAAGTGGTTTAGATCAGTGACTCACTAGTTCTGGATAAGTGGTTTAGATAAGTGACTCACTAGTTCTGGATAAGTGGTTTGGATAAGTGACTCACTAGTTCTGGATAAGTGGTTTGGATAAGTGACTCGCTAGTTCTGGATAAGTGGTTTATATAAGTGACTCACTAGTTCTGGATAAGTGGTTTAGATAAGTGACTCACTAGTTCTGGATAGGTGGTTTGAATAAGTGACTCACTAGTTCTGGATAAGTGGTTTGGATAAGTGACTCACTAGTTCTGGATAAGTAGTTTGGATAAGTGACTCACTAGTTCTGGATATGTGGTTTGGATAAGTGACTCACTAGTTCTGGATAAGTGGTTTAGATAAGTGACTCACTAGTTCTGGATAAGTGGTTTGGATAAGTGACTCACTAGTTCTGGGTAAGTGGCTTGTTTTTCTATGTTTGGATAAGCATTTACTCAGTATGTTAAGTATATGTGTCTCGTGCTGTTATAAGTGACTCATAAAGGTCAATTCCACACCGCTCTTCTTTATCATTTATTTTCACATGTTTTGTTAATACAAAGCTTTTTTACTAATAATTTGCAGCTGACCCAAAACTATAGCAAAGAGAACAGGAGCATATTGAAAAAGAAGGTTTTCTTTCATCTTTGCTTTGTTGGCACTACTGTGCTTTTTTTCTGGGATAGTTGGGTTTATAACTCAGTATAACATTAAAACAATTATGGGCATTTTATATTTGGTAATCTTATAAACATACATGTATTCCAGCACCTAGGTTTTTCATTTTACACAAGCCAGTCTCTGGCAAGGTATTTTAGGAAGCTTAAAGTGATAAACCATTCCTTTTCTAATATTTTTTTAATGTATTTTTTGTTAACTCTTTACTTCATGGAAATGTCTTAAATGACATACATCGGAGATCATTGTAGATCCAGATCAGCGTGCACATCACCCATCATAAGTCTGATCAGAATCTTCACTGTTTGCTTTTGTATTCATTAGGTTATTTTAGAACACAAAGCAGCAGTTTGGATCAAGATCAGTCTGCATAAATGTGCAGGTTGATCTGGATCTACACTGGTTGCACATATAAGTCATGTCCCATGAAGTAAAGGCTTGAGCTTCACATGTATTTTTTTGTTATCTGCAAATTATTTATTGATTTAAGTGATGAAGACATTAAGCATTATATACTTAAAGAAATTAGAAACGCAACTTCTTTAAATATGAAATATATTTCATTTTTAAAGAAGTTGTGTTTTCTGATTTCTTAAAGTATATTTTACAAAATATCAGAGCAGAAAAATATACAACGAAGATTGTTGTTTTGTCAGAGACTGGCTATTATGGTGGAAGATTTCTTACTTCTCATTGGATGTTTGTTGTTTTCTGTACTTGAGGTTTGTTTTGCATTATGTTTATATTTTATTTTATTTTACAAAGAAAATTGCTTGCAAAAGACTTAAACATTGGACATTGACATTTTGTTGTTGCAGACCTGTTAGATTAGTCTGGTAGGAAGAGGTCAGAGATTTCAGGATCTTTAGCTGGATCCTTAGTTAACCATTAACTCCATATATAAAGGTTTTTCTGTATTTGAGAACATTGTAGATCCATAGCACAAGATCATAAAACTGAAATTGGAGACCATTCTCTAATCTCAAGCATCTGATTTGCTCAAATGGTGAGCCATTTCAGCCAATCAGATGCTTAAAGTTTGAGACTGTGTCCAATCTCAGTTTTATGATCTTGAGGCCCAGATCATCTGGCACACCTATGCCTTTTGATCAGGATCTCTCTGTTTGCTTTTTGGCCAGAAATCACAAGTAAAACAAAAGGCAAACTGTGAGATTCCAAGCATCATTATGCAATCAGACTTTTGAATAAAGTTATCAAAATGTGACCATGGTCATTTCCGCACACCATGACCTTGGGTGGTTGGTCAGGTCTAGTCTCCAGTAGTCCTACTACCCTCCCCCATCTCCCCTTAATAAAATGTTCTTTTTTTATTTGAATATATGATGAAAAAATGTGCTTATACCGGTTTTAGGACAAAAAGTCCTACTTTTGTTCCCTCCCCAGTTTCACCCCTCCTTAAAAAACATTTTTATAAACAATTGTATTTCAGCTATTAGCTACATGCTATGTATTGAAAGCAGTATGGGTATACCAAAACCTGATAGATGTGTTCTTAGCAAGCAATGAACATTGGTGGGGCTAGGTCAGAGGCTGAATCCATCATCTGCCCCTCCCTTCACATACCCAAGAAGAAACTAATTTGTTTTGCCGTCATAAGCTATGAATAAAATAAAGCACAATACATATGTACATGTATGGGTATAGCATGCATAGCAAATTATGAGGTCTTGCACACGACCGACCCATTTTTTAAATCTTTTATTTATTTTCCGGCCTATTAGTGAACACAAATGTTTGGCATATGTGATGGTTACATACATGTCACCATAGTACAGTAATGGTATAAGTACCAGTGAAACATGAAGGAGATGTACCTTACTACACAAAAGCTACAATATTTTTTTGTTATTTTTAGATGTAAGATATAAATTGGAAATGTAGAAATTTCAAGCAAAACATGAAAGAAAATCCTAATGTAAACAGAAAATGAAGAAGGAGTTTATAATGCATTGCAAATGTTTCATAAATTTGCCAAACCATAAATATTCTTAATCATTATAAAATCCAGTTTAAAATGAAGCCCTAGACTATACAAGTAATTGGGGACATTAGTTACACTACGTTGACTTGCTCTTGTTTGTTTATTTCCAGTCACCAATGATGTTCACGAGTGTCCAGGATGATGTTTGTATGATCATGAAGTTCTTGTCAAATTCTCCGGTTTGCCATGTGTCAGCAAACACTCATCCAGCTGTACCAGTGCCAGCAGTGACGGCCGTTACATGCAATCATAACTTCTCAATCAACAAATGGAATCCTAACTATCAACGTAAGTTGATCATATTGATTTAACTCTTTACTCCATATATACAGATTTTATCTAACATGCTAACAGTGTTGATCCAGATCAGCCAGCACATCCATGATGTATGATCTTAGTCTTCACTAGATCCAGATCAGATGTCATGGATGTGATGACTGATCTGGATCTACACTGGTTGCACATGCAATAAAACAGGTATATACAGAGTAAAGGGTTATAAAATAGTCCGAAGAAAAAAAGAAAACATTACAGAATGCTTTACCCATGGATAACATCGATGATAAAGTGTAAAACTGAAGATAATAAATTTAATGCACAATTGGCTCATATGATCGTGATATGAACTTCTGACTAGCAGGGCATGAAATCTCTATATTGTTTGGCTATCATAGACCATCAATGTACCTCTCAGACAAATAAATATATCTAACTTTTCTGAGTACTCTCCTGATAAAATATATCGGTGAAAATCATCAACAGAATGCTCGCTTGTAGAGATATTTATAGGACTTTCCTTGGTAAAAATTAGTGTGTAAAGTATGAATGTTTCTTCTTCAGATCAGGGAACACCGACCAGTCTGGGATCGTCGGAGAACAAAGATTCAAAAGATGCTCAACCTAATCTACCCCTTGCCATGGACCATCTCTTAGGTAAACACTACTGTATTATTTTAACAAGTTACTGTATGGATATGCATTTTATTGCATAGGCAAACAGTGCAGATTCAGTCTATGCCTTTTGAACTGTTCATATTTAGAGTCATTAGGTTATTTTGGAAGAAGAAGCAAACAGTGTTGATCAGTGCCCAAGGTTATAAAACTGAGCATGGAAACCAGTCTAAAATCTCAAGCATCTGATTGGCTGAAATGGCGACCAGTCGCCATTTCAGCCAATCAGATCCTTGAGATTTGAGACTGGTTTCCTTGCTCAGCTTTATAACCTTCAGCCCTGGATTAGATGGTACAGATGTGTTGTCTGATCTGGATCTACAATGGTTGCATAAATGTTAAAAGGCATATCAATTGAGTAAAAAGCTTAAACTACTGTTATGAATAAAGCTTAGGCTAAAATTATGAAATGTTAGATAGCATAATTTGTGAATGCAATTAAGACTTAATATGTATACCCCATAATCAATTTAACCAATTTAACCCCCTAATATTTAGAAAAAATAGATTTTTGGTTAATTATAAACCTGCCTATTTTGTAGTATAAGAACTGATTAAAAGAATTTTTCCTAATGTTTGTTTCAGTTACGAACACTGGATTACATCGTCGAAACCTTGGTGATAACTTTGACCAACGGCTTAAAGTTAGTTCTTCGCACTTTGTGACAACAGCAGATAACAGATTTATATTTGCCTGTGGATTCTGGGATAAAAGTTTCCGCCTTTACATGGCAGATACAGGTAATGTTAGAGTTATTGAATAGATAATGGAAATTTTGGATCATATTTTGTCAAGCCATGCTGGTTAATCATATGTACTGTATATGCTTGTCTGCTCAATACACCTTTTTATTATGGTTTAGATTATCCCTACCTGGTATTTGTTTTGGACAGATAAGTTACTGTTACTTTTGCCAACAATTTCAGAATACTCCTATCCGCACCTAAACTTAGAAAACCTCAATTTGATTCTGACCTAACTCACAATTTGATCAACTGGAAAATTTTCAATTCATAGAGAAGAACGGTGTTTCATTTCAGTAATATATAGTAAAGAAAAACATGAGCAAGTGCCAGTTAAGAACGATTACATGGGTGAGTTGAAAAAAACTGGCCATATTCGATTAATGACTGCCAGTTGTTTGTGATTAAATCTACAACAAAACTTTTTTCTGATGAGCCTCAGTAAGAATACAGAAATTTTTGCAGCTGTTTGGAGAAGTTCAAGGAAACAAAATCTTCAACTAAGTTTACTTACATGTATCTGAATAACCCTTTACTCCATATTTACACCTTTTACCTCCATTTAGATCCAGATCAGCTGGCACATGCTTTCTGATCTGGATCTGCTGTGTTTGCTTTTTATTATTTAGGTTATTTCTGACAAAACAGCAAATGGTGCTAATCCTGATCATACAGCACTGGTTGCACATGGGAATAAAATGCGTATATATGGAGTCGAGGTATATGTATACAAGTAATCATTTGTTATACCCCCACAAACGAAGTTTGAGGGGGTATATAGGAGTGAGCTTGTTGGTCTGTCGGTCTGTCTGTCGGTCGGTCGGTCGGATTCTTCGTTTCTGGATGATAACTCATGAAAGGCTTGACAGAATTAAATAATTTTTGGTACACAGGTATATCGTCATAAGATACAGGTCAAGTTCGATTTTGGGGCTGGTGGGGTCAGTGTCAAGGTCACTGTTACTAAAAATAGAAAAATGGTTTCCGGATGATAACTCATGAAACACTTCACAGATTTAATCCTTGTTTGGTAAATAGATGTAACATCACAAGATACAGGTCAAGTTCGACTTTGGGGCTGGTGGGGTCAATGTCAAGGTCAGTATTACTAAAAATAGAAAAATGGTTTCTGGATGATAACTCATGAAACACTTCACAGATTAAATACTTTTTTGGTATATAGATGTAATATCAGAAGATACAGGTCGAGTTTGACTTTGGGGCCTGTGGGGTCAATGTCAAGGTCACTGTAACTTAAAAAAGAAAATTTGTTTCTGGACTTTAACTCAGAAATACTTCATAGATTTAATTATTTTTTGGGTCGCAGATGTAAAATAACAAGATATAGGTTAGGTTTGACTTTGGGGCCTGTGGGTTCAAGGTCAAGGTCACTGTTATTTAAACTTCAAAACTTTGTTTCCACTCAGTAACTAAAGCTTGGAATGAGATTCTTAAATGAAATTTGGTGTATTGGTGGTTTTTGTGAAGATGACTGTTGGGATTCAAAGTAAGGCCTGTGGGGTCAAGGTCACTGCTACTAAAAATAGAAAAAAACTGTATGCTCAATAACTTTGGTTCAGAATGAGATATTGTGATGAAAATTGCTATATAGGTAGTGTCTGTGAAGACGAAACTTTGTATTGAAATTGGGCCTGATGGGGTCAAGGTCACTGTTCACTGTTACTAAAAATAGAAAAAAATGTTTCTGGATGATTTCTCATGAAAAGCTTCACATATATAAACAATTTTTGGCACACAGTTGTTAAAAGTTAGGTAAAGGTCACTAAAGGTTACTAACATACTCAAACCATTTCTGCTCAATGAATTTAGAAGGAATGAGATATTGTGATGAAACTTGCTGTATAATGTGGCTACTGTGAAGATGACACTTTGGATTGAAAGTGGGGCACATTATGCCATTGATTCAAAGCATTCCCAGTTCAATTATCAAGCACACATGTGGGGGTATTTAATCACTTTCAGTGATAATTCTAGTTGATTGTTGTTTCAGCCAAGATCCTGCAGGTGGTATACGGTCATTTTGATGTTGTGACAGTGATAACACGCTCAGAGTGTAACTTGAACCAGGATTGTTACATCATCACAGGATCAAAAGATTGTACACTTATGGTGTGGATGTTTACTTCTAGAAATCAGGCCATTATCGGTGATAATGGAAGTAAGTCATATATTTTACCTGTTACTTGTATGCTAAATTGTTTTATGGACATTTACTGACATGGCCCTTTACCCATGGGATATGGCTTTTATCCATAGGCAAACAGTGTAGATCCAGGTCAGATGACACATTCTTGTTGTCTGATCAGGATCTACACTGTTTTGATTATTATCATTAGGTGTTTTCTTACCCAAGCAGCAAACAGTTTAGATCCTTATTAGACCGCGCAGATGTGCAGGCTGAACTACACTGGTAGCGCTTGTGACAAAACATGTAGAGTCAAGAGTTAATGATGAAAATTGCAGTGTTGGTCAGAAAATTGCCATGTTGCTCAGACTGCATGAATCCACTGTTACTTATCACCCAGTCTGTACTAAATTGGTTGATAATGTTTGGAGAAAGAGTTTCTCAGTCAGTTTTGATTATTGGTACACCAGAATTCCTGATTACTTCTAAACATGTGATAAAAAGAAGCCAATGCACTTTGCCATGTTAATCCTTTCCTCCATAGACAAACCTTTATTGCATGGGCGAACAATTTAGATCCAGAGCAGCCGGCACATCTGTGCCGTCTGATCAGGATCTAAACTGTTGGCTTTTTGATTCATTAGGTTATTTCTGACCAAAATGAGACTAGTGCAGATCCTGATTAGACAGCACGGATGTGCTGGCTGATCTATATCTACACTGGTCGCACATGCATAAAAATGTGTATTTAAGGAGGAAAGGATCATACATACCATATTAATCTCATCCAGGAAATTTATTATGAAGCTTGCTGAGGCTCAATTATTATCAATTTTAATGAACCTGTTCAACCTTTAATTTGCTTTATGTACCATTTAATTTTTGTCAGGTTCAGCATATTATACTTTAAAATCTTATTACTCAACATCACTGTATATGTTATGTTACAGGTATAGAGCACCCCACCCCTAAGGCCACTCTGACTGGTCACAAGTCCGAGGTGACCAGTGTTAGTGTGCTGGCTGAACTGGGCATGGTGATCAGTGGATCTCAAGGTAAGCAACCCTCACTAATCAACCTTTTACTCCATATGCATGTATATGCATTTTTATGCTTGTGCAACCAGTGTAGATCCAGATCAGCTGGCACATCCATTCCATCTGATCAGGATCTGCACTGGTAGCATTTTGGTCAGAAATAACCTAACAAACCAAAATGCAAACAGTTTAGATCCTAATAAGACAGCAAGGATGTGCTGGTTGATCTGGATCTACACTGTTCACCCACACAATAAAGGTATATCTATGGAGTAAAGGGTAAACAGTTTTTCTTTTGTGCCAATTTGAGAAAAATATGCAGGCAAACTGAGAATGAAACCCAGGAGCTCTTGCTGACAGGACAGTATGTTGACTATATCACCCTAAATGGCAGGCATCTTTGACTTACAATGAAATGCTATGATAATACCTTGTTTGGCATCATGTATCACGGGGTGAGAAAAATGTGCACACAGACCAGGGCCAAAGATCATAAAATAAAAGTAAAGCTGAAAACAAGTCTCGGATCTCAAGCATCTGATTAGCTGAAATGGCAACAAGTCTACTGGTCTTCAGCTTTAGTTCTATGATCTTGGGCCCAGGACTCCACACATTGTTTATTTGGCAAGCAGTCTCCTGACCGTTTTGTGGTTTTCATGAAAAATATTTTTACATGGAGACATGATTTTATGAACAGCAAACTGGCAGATCAGGACTTATTTGTGTCGATTTGAAGATTGTAGATTAAGCAAAAAACAGGAAATCACAGATATTTAATGCCCTATAAAGAAAAGAAGATTGCAGTATCACAGTCATGTAACAGCTGTCCTCAACAAAAAAAACCATTCAGTCCGTGCTTTTTTATCATAATTATTTTTCAAGAATTCCTGTCTATACCAAACATACCAGTAATGTATATAAATTGAAAACAATAAAACATATACCATTTTTCCTTGCATGCTTGTTCCCCATCTTGAGAACGGCCACATATCGCACTTAACATTTGGTACAGGGCAGCTGTTACATGACAGTGAGTTTTGTGTATACCATGACAGTGATTGTGTTTATTTATATGTAAATTATTTTCTCATTACTACAGGTGGACCCTGTCTTGTACATACCCTGAATGGAGACCTGCTGAGGTCACTGGACCCACCAGATAGCAAGCAGCTGACAGCCAACATTATCTGTATGTCACGGGAGACATTTGTAATGATCAAGTTCGACCAAAGCGTCATCTGTAACTTCACTGTGAACGGACGCTTACAGAAACATATCAAACATAAAGATAATATTCTGGTACTGTAACCTTGTACTCTTTATGTCATTTATACAACAAAAAACATTTTGAGAGATTGTGTAATAGTATAAAAGACATGGAATAGCTGTACAGTGGAATTGCAATAACACAAAATGAAGCAACACAAGTGATCGTTGAATCTGAAGTCGGCTGACTACTTAGCAGGTTTTATTATATATTTATGTATAAAAAGATGCGACTACTCGAAATTCGGTATCTCGAAATTTTCATTATCTCAAACATACCAATAAGTCCCTTGAATATTAAGTAAGCACAATTTGAATGTGATAACTTGAAGTACATGTTACAGTATTACATATATGAGACATTGTATTGAACCCTTTACTCCATATGTATGCATTTTATCCATGTTCAGCCAGTTTACCCGTAGATCCAGATCAGCTGGTACATCCTTGTCCTCTGACCAGATTCTGCACTGTTCGCTTTTTGGTCAGAAAAAAAGCTAATAAGAAATGAACAGTGCAGATCCTGATCAGATGGCTGATCTGGATCTACACTGTTCACCCACGCCATAAAGACATATCTGTGGGGTTAATGGTTAAGTATTTGAGTCATTGCATTACCATATTTTGACTTGTATCATTTTCAGGCAATGACAATGAGTCGTGATGGACAATATCTGATGTTGGGAGGAGACATGGGAGTGGTGGAGGTGTACAGGTCACATGACCTTACGCTGTTATACTCATACCCAGCGTGTGATAGCGCTATTTGTTCTCTCGCTCTGTCACATGACCACAAGTAAGTTAGATCACTTGTTTCTACGCTTTAGAATTTGGCATGGTTAAATCAGAAAACCTGTTTGTGACTGGCTTCTCTTGGATAATCTAATAGAATAACCTCTGACTGTTGAAGTAAAATTTTAGAAAACATGTGCTTCAATTTTTGAAGACCTTTTGCTATCAAGTTAAGAATGAAACTGGTTATAAAGCTGATGGAAATAGATCAGATTGACCTTTCAATATCTGAATACTCTCTTGAAACAATAGAAATGTGGCAGGTCTAACTTTCAACCATGCTGATGTCTGGAGTAGATGTACTCTTTGACAAGTTGTCAATTTACATATCTGTAAACTCGCTGCTTCCTGTCTGAAATATTTGAAGATAGTTTGACAAGGTCTAGACTGATTGTAAATTATTCAAAATCACTCGTATTGCAGTATATTAGATGAAAAAATGTCTTGGGCTGGAGGTTATAAAACTGAGATTGGAAACCAGTCTCAAATCTCAAGTATCTAATTGGCTGAAATGGCGACCGGTGACAGATGATTGAGATTTGAGACTGGTTTCTTTGCTCAGATTTATAACCTTGGGCATAGATCTGGGCATCAAGCCAGTATCATAATGTCCACATTTAGAGACAGGAGGGGTGTTTAACTTTGGAACTAACACCACCAACTGGCACTCTGACTATGCTGTCCTGTATGGCACCTAATAATGGTACCTTTTCTTGGTACAGATTTTCATCCTGAAAATAAAGAAATTTGTACGCTTTTATGTAAAACTATCTATAATGGAGTGATCAAGACATTTAATAAAAAAGTAAACTGAAGGTGTCATTTGGGGCACGCCATGGGAAACGTGTCATTTGGGGCTCGCCATGTGAAAGGTGTCATTTGGGGCACGCCATGGGAAACGTGTCATTTGGGGCACGCCATGGGAAAGGTGTCATTTGGGGCACGCCATGGGAAAGGTGTCATTTGGGGCACGCCATGGGAAAGGTGTCATTTGGGGCACGCCATGGGAAAGGTGTCTTCTGTAATATTTATTGACATTTTAAATGATATTATATTTGGAAAGAACTTAGATACTTATTATTTTCTCATAACTAATTGGAGGTTATATTACACATTTTGAAAACATATTAACATGAAATGCTAAATAATTTCTATGTTCTTAACCCTTTCCTCCACAGACTCACCTTTAATACGTGGGCAAACAGTGTAGATCCAGATCAGCCGGCACATCCTTGCCGTCTGATCAGGATCTGCACTATTCACATTTCGATTCATTAGGTTATTTCTGACCACAATGTGACCAGTGCAGATCCTGATCAGATTACACAGGTTGCACATGCGTAAAAATGCATATATATGGAGGAAAGATTTAACTTCATGATATCATTTCAATAATTGACGTCAACAGTCATGATGCCCCTCCCCCATTTTACAGTTCTGGTGGATGTATTAATGTACGATTTATATTTATTTTTCAGGTTTTTGCTTGCTGGACTTGGAACAGGATGTTTGTTAGTGTTCAACATTGACTTCAACAAATGGCATCATGAATACCAGGAAAAATACTAGGAACACATTAAAAAATACTAAGTGACGTACATTGCTTGGAAACAGGATGATACTAAGACAGTTAGATGTACCTTAAAAAATATGCTAATGAAATGAACAAAAACTGAACAATGTAAATTAATTTTAATATACCAGTTAACTGTGAGGTGATACGAAGATGCAGAGGCATTTGGCACAGGAATGGATTACATATTGCAAAATACGTAACACCTTCCTGTATCGACTGAACCTGGTATGCTAATTGAAATATCACTAGTATCAGGGTAACATCCATACTAAATGTATTCAGAATATTTTACCAAGATATATGCAAGACATATGCATGCCTGTGTTTGTCTGTCTGACAAGGGTCTACCCACACATGAGTCAGTGTAGACCCTGGTAGTTGGGAGCATGTACACATAGTGTTACACTGGAAGTAATTTAAAGGTAACCCTTTACTCCATATATGTGCCTTAAGGCATGGGCAAACAATTTAGATCCAAAACAGCGGGCAAATCTGTGCCATCTGATCAGGATCTGCCCTGTTTGCTTTTTCAATTTTTTAGATTATATCTAACCAAAAATCTAACAGTGCCTGCCATAAAATGTGTATATTAAGTAAAGGGTTAAGCATGCCATTCTAAGTATATGTCTAAGAAGATTAGAACTTCTTACTTCAATTAAGAAATTTGTGTGTGTATAGGAAAGTAAAAGGAACCAACTATTTTTATACAGAAAGAGGATTTTGCTACCTTCTTTTGCCTAGAAATTATGAAAATGATATCGGAAACCAGTCTTAAAATAGCTTATGATTGGTCAGATTCAGAATAAGATCAGTTTTAACCAATCGGCTGTGTGGGAATGGAGACTACTCCAAAGTTGCAGTTTTCATGATGTTTGGGCCTGATGTAAGGCTCTAGGCTATCACAGCACTATTGAAATTTATCACATGACAGTGTTCACAAAATTATACATGTAGCTCAGTTAACCCTTTTCTCCGTAGACACACCTTTATTGCATAGGCGAAAAGTGTAGATCTAGATCAGCCGGCACATCTGTCCCGTCTGATCAGGATCTGCACTGTCACTTTATGATTCATTAGGTTATTTCTGACCTAAATGCAACCAGTGCAAATTCTGATCAGACCGTGCAGGATGTGCCAGCTGATCTGGATCAACACTGGTCGCACATGTGTAAAAATGCATATCTATGTAGCAAAGTGTTAAGATATTTTATTTCTGATTATAAAAAAATGTAGAATCCTTTTTATTTGAATATTACATTCCAGATGATGTTAAAAATCCTTTTCTTTTAAATTCAGAATAAATTTTAAATTTGTCATTTTTGTAAATTTTGATGAATTTCTTATATTCAAAGTGTTTAACCAGATTAAGGAATTCTTATTAAATGTATTGGGCTGCACAGGAAACTTCACTCATGTTTTGGGCTGATTTTTTTGGCATTTTTAGTTTATGATTTGACAGCTATATGTTGGTCAATATTAACCAGAAAACTTCATATGTATTTGCTTTTTAGAAGCTTATGATATATATCTGATACAAACAATAAAAAAATTTGTCTAACTATTATTATTAACCCATTCCTCCAGAAATGTGACTTTATGGTGCGAGCGAACAGTGCAGACCCAGATCAGCCTGCACATCCCTGCCATCTGATCAGGATCTGCACTGTTTTCTTGTTTATTCATTACTGATTAGGTTATTTCTAACCAAGATGCGACCAGTGCAGATCCAGTTCAGATGGCACAGATCAGCTGATCTGGATCTACACTTGTCACACATGTGTTAAAACATGTTTATATGGAAGAGAGGGTTAAGACAAGAACACTTGATACTCTTTTGGGTGTGTTTTTGTCTATTTTACCTTTAAATACTATTTGCAAATTAAATTTAGTTATATTAAGAATAATATAATATATTATGTTATATATTTTCCTATAGTGTAGAGGGATGTGTGCACATGTTGATACATGTTTGTAAAGTTCACTGGTACATGTATGTTAGATACATTAATCAATAAAAGGATGACCTATTGGATACAATTTTTATATCTCTGTACTCTGTTTTGTTTCGAATAAGATTTTTTATTATTTCTATGTAGTTACCTGATTCTAAAAAGATTATGCAACTTTTATTGAAATAATTCACAAAATAAATTATGTACACTCAAATCGTTATTATATTGTGCTAAATTGATTGTAAAGTTCAAAACACAAATTCTTGTAGTTAACAATTTCTTGGAGATCAGTGGGTTGATGAACTGCCCTTCTGAAAGTTAACCTTTTTCTTCATGGTCAATGGATGTTATCCCATGGCAAACAGTGTAGATCCAGATCAGCTAGCAAACCCTTGCCATCTGATCAGCATCTACACTTTTGCCTTTTAGATTCATAAGAATAATTCTGATAAAAAAAAGAGAACAGTACAGATGCATTTACATGCAAAAAGTGTGCTTAAAGTGATGTGAGTTCTTATTAACTCTTCTGTTTGTCTATTTAGTGTTTTGTAGCTTGTCACGAAACTGTTGAAGATTATGAAACTCTGTGTTGATGTTAACCTGTTGCATCCACTGTAGATTTCCTGTCAAAGTTCGTTGAAATGATTTACACTGTAGTTACAGTTTCAAGTTTGTTTGTATACATTAATTATTTTTAACGAGAACTGCTCGTAAAGGAAATTTTGTCCTTTTTGTGGTTTTCATTTATGAAGATTCTTTATAGTATACGTTTTCACAAATCATCTGTTAACTGGGTACCAGGCTCCAAGGTTATAAAACTGAGCATGGAAACCAGTCTCAAATCTCAAGCATCTGATTGGCTGAAATGGCGACCAGTCGCCATTTCAGCCAATCAGATGCTTGAGATTTGAGACTGGTTTCTAATCTCAGCTTTATAACCTTAGGCACAGATGTTGTTGAACTGTTATTTTGGTTGCAATATTTGTAGTGTACTATCCTTGTTAACAGTGTGTTATTTGAATGATGTTCCTTTGTGGACTTTGGCATCTATCTCATGGGTTAACATTGTAGCTTCAGATCAGCCTGCACCTCATTACACATCTTAGCAGGATCTTAACTGTTTGCTTAACCCTTTCCTGTACAGACACACCTTAATTGCTAGTGCGAACAGTTTAGATCCAGATCAGCCGGCTAATCTAAACTGTTCGCTTTTTGATTCATTAGGTTATTTCTGACCAAAATGCGACCAGTGCAGATCCTGATCAGACGGCACAAATGTGCCGGCTGATCTGGATCTACACTGGTCGCACATGTGTAAAAATGCGTATATATCCAGGAAAGGGTTAATAATTCATTACATTCTGAACGAAAAGCGAACTGTGTAGATCTTGATCAGATGGCACAGATCTGCAGGCCGATCAGGATCTACACTGTTTGCCCATGGGATAACAGCTATTGTTCGTTTATAAGATGTTTTATATGTAAGAGCTTAGGTTTAGGTAATGTTGATGAATTCAGCAGTGTTTGTGTGACTTGATGTTGTCTTAGAACTGAGATTTTTGAAGGCAGTTGCACTAAAATCAGACCTTGAGTCAAGCTACATTGCACTGAACAGATGAAAGCTCAGTTTCTGTTAGATAAAGCTCTGTTAGGTAAAAGTTTTTTTCACTGGCAAAAGCTGCTTTACTGGTTAATGCTCTATTTTATACCAAAGCTTTATGCTCCTGGCTAAAGCTCAATGCACCGAGTGAAAGTCTGTTGCCATTATCTAAAACTACTATTTGATGACTTCAGCTTTGTCTCACTTGTTGAAGCTTTAAGTCACTAGCTTAATCATTTATTCCATAGATATTTCCTTTATTGCTTAGGCGACCAGTGTAGATCCAGATAAGCCAGCACATCTGTGCTGTCTGATCAGGATCTATACTCTTTGATCCAGATCTGATGGCACAAACATGCAAGCTGATCTGGATCTATACCGGTAGCCCATGTGATGAAAGGTGTATTCATGCATATGGAATGAAGGGATAAGGGGCCATTTCACAAATGTTCCATATTTTGAAATTTTATATGCCCATACCCTGGCAGGTAATAAAATGTCTATATATTTATAGCAAAATGTCAGAAAAAGTGCATGTGTATGAACTTACTGAGGCACAAATCCAGTCAGTCATGTTCGAAGATTAAAAAAAATAGAATGGAAAAACGGTCTAAAATCTCAAGGATCTGATTGGCTGAAATGGTGACTGGTCGCCATCTCAGCCAATCAGACGCTTGAGATATCAGACTGGTTTCAAATCTCATTTTTATAATCTTAAGCATTGATCATCCTTGTCCACAATCAGACATAAAAGGTCAAGATGAACACTATACCAGTCAAATCTTTACCCAGCTTAATTGAACAGTTTGCCAACTCTCAGGTGTGTGTTCACAGAGTCAGGAACTGTTGCAGATATTTTTTCAAGCTTTTGAAAAAATAGATCTTCCATTTTGAAGTAATACTAGTCCAGTGTAAATTACCAGCAGACAAACTGCAATGAAAGGACTGCCCAAGATGTGGAAAGGGGGAGAATTCAGGAGGTTATGGTTTAAGGTGAAACCATACATTTATTTTATTGTGAGGCTGATTTTAGTGAAATTGTTATAGTGGTGCACTATTTTTATATATTATATTACATATCACAGACGTCGAAGACACTGTAGAAATGTTGAAGTAGAACACTAAATTTCTTTTGTTATTTTTTATCCGTGAAATATGTAAAATATATTGGATGTTAAAAGCAACAAAATATATGTATTATATATGTCGTGCAAGTGAAATATTTATTCAGTCATTTTGCAAAAATGCAACATTATGTCTAAAAGGTATTTGTTAGAAAGAAAAGAATAGAAATTAGCCCTTATGAATGCTGTATGATAGTTGTATAAAGATATTTGAAATTTTTAAAGTGATTACAACATTTAAGCAGAACAAAACCCTGAACTTCTTTGATTTTTTGTCTGCACTCTTTATTACTTTTTTTTATCCAATTTTATCTTTTTTGATGGGTGACATGTCTGTTGATGATTAGTGTGTTTGACTGGGAATCTACCAACCCGCTACCCAGGATCAAACCTCTCTGCCTGTACAACTGTCATGGGGAGGGAAGTAGTGTGCTGTCTCTGTATGCTTCTAACAGCCAGTACATTTACCTCTTTCCTCCCTATACTTATGGCGGGCAAACAGTTCGCTTTTTTTATTTATTAGGTTATTTCTGACCAAGATTTAACCAGTGTAGATCCTGATCAGATGGCACAGATGTGCCGGCTGATCTGGATAACACTGGTCGCATACTCGTAAACATGTGTATATATGCAGTTAAGGGTTAAATCACTCACAATGTTTCTATTATGTTTTTTAAAAATAAGCACATTATTTTCAATTTTGTTTTACCTTGCAGTTTTGTTGAATTTGTCTGACCAGTTGTTGGCCTTCTTTGAAGTCTTTGTTGAATGAAATAACAAATGAAATGTACATCATGTATTTTTGTAAGCACAGTTTACAATGCTTATTTGTAGTAATTCAATTTTACAAAGCTTAGGTTTAAGTATTTATTTAAGGGGCTATTTACTTATGCTTTTATATACTCTCATTTTCCAAAACTGATGTGTTACTTACATTGATAAAGCGTATCTTGAAGGATGCTACAATAGGCTCTGTAGAACCATCTGTGAAAAAACTTTGTTTCCTGTTGACAGATACAGCACAAAACAACCCATTCCTCCATATATACGCATTTTATAGATTGTGTGATAACTGAGATCCAGATCAGCATGCACATTTGTGCTGTCTGATTAGGATCTGCACTGTTCACTTTTTTGGTCAGAAATAACCCAATTAATCAAAAAGCAAACACTGCAGATCCTGATCAGATGGCATGGATGCACAGGCTGATCTGGATCTATACTGTTAAGCCATGGATAGTTTTAATATATTGACTTCAACTTCTTCACAAACAAACATATCTGGCAAAATTAACAAACGGGAAAACACTTGGCGAGAGTTACTATGCTTCATTGAAGGCATATTAGTGTAAGGTTAAAGCTTAAGGTTAGAAGCTTTATGTAGACGATATAAATTTAAACTGCATTGAGAAAATGCAAGCAAGATGGACCGTATAGTGTTATTGATGAATGCAAAATAGATGTATAGCGAAAAGTGTAATGTTTAACTGGGTCTATTATTTGATAGACCCTGTGTTGAAAATTAGTTGTCAATATGTCATACAAATTAGTGTTTTAATGTGGAAATGCAGAAATAAAAGAAGTGCAAAATCAAAAAATAAGAAAAGATTTGTGTGCCGAACAGGAGTATAAAACTAAATGAAAATACAACTGCTTACTTGCAGTATATTTGTAGAAAGTGAAAAAAAGAATGTTAACATATTTCTTATTAAGTTGTCAGATTTTGGTTCAGGTAGCTTGTACTTTGTTGAGGTAGTATATTAAACACAAGAAGAAGTATGCGGTTGAATGTGGAAAATAAGCTTAAACTGTTTTTAAACTAGATTGTTTTTCTGGATTTTAACAAATGATTGTTCAGTAAATCCCTAAATCCCAAATCAGTGTTGCATGTACGAATTTTACTCGGGCATGAATTGTGATAACTGGAAACAAGATTTCAAAATGTTGCATTCCTGTATATAACATTCCATTTGTATGTTGTGTAAGATTTCATACGCTAAATTAATAAAAATATTACAATCGTAATAAAATAACTGAGTTTGTTTTTACTTTCAGAGTAAGATCCCACGTTAAATCCATTCCCGCTATTGTGATCTTTACTGACACACTGATGCCAAAATATTGTGAAATGCAAGATATGAAAATTGACCCTAATAATAAAACGAGCGTTGAGGATAAAAAAGTGGACCACTTTCAAGATGGAAACTCTACTTATTTATATATGAACTATACGTTTCTACCTTAAACGTAATTTGTTAATCCTCCTAAGTATAGTTGATTATGGATAAGAATACAGTCGCGAGATACTATTTTTATTAATAAAGAATGATCTTACGACAGATCAAGACAACATGGCGATATCAAATTTGTAGAACCTTTTTTTTTGCTGGTTAAGCTTGTCTGTCACGTGACTGTCTAGTTACCGAGAACGTGCTGTATTGTATTGGAACCATTTTAATTAAGCCGGTGGACATTAAAACGTAAAAATGTTTCATGTTAGCGCCGCGTTAGAACTGATGGGGGGATTACTTGGGAAAATGTAATGATTAAAATACAATTATGGAAAACAAGTAATATTTAAATTACAATTAATTTGGCAAGTAATCAGATTACATTTTGAGTACATGTATACATTAGCTTAATATAAAATTTTCTGTATTCACTCACGCGATTTGTAACCTCTTATTTCCATACGACGAAATGTTGTTACTATCTTATCATGTCGACCTAAATAATTCCTTACACCATTCTGTTATTTGCAGAACATATATTGATGTAATTCACAAATGTTGTACTGTGCTATAATATTATTTTCGTCAGTTATCTGTGTAATAAATTGTAATGTAGTTTCCACGCGAGATGGGGATATTTTAGGATATACTTTAAATCTGGCTGGACACAATTCCGTGGGGAGTCCGATTTCAAGCTTAAATGTTTTCCTAGGAATACCCTATGCAGAGCCTCCGATCCACGACCTTCGGTTTGCCAGACCGGTGCCAAAGCGACCCTGGTCACCACGCCGTTTAAACGCTCTGAGATTTTCGCCAGCTTGCCCTCAACCGGTTTGGTTTCTCAGAACGTAAGTAGATTTTCTTTGTGAGATATTTGAAGACAGCTCTGATCCCTTTTGTTTCGAAATTAAGGCGACGCATATGGATCGCTTTGTCCGTATAGTCGTCTGTCCATCCGTCAGTCAGTCACAAAACTTGACGATGGCTATTACTTTGCAATTTATATAAATACGTATTTCTTTATCAAATTTTCGAATGATATTACTGATGACAAAGCCAAAATCTTGAGGCCAAGGTCTCTGACGGAGGTATGCCCTTTGTTTAACTTCGAATTTATCATGAAAACTTAACATTGGCTAAGACTTTGCCATTTCTAAGGCTTTCAGTTTTTTAATTCTGACCAAGAAATATTATTCGGAAAACAGTTTAACCAGACCAAGCGTAAACCAGTAATATACTTGATGTTGACAGCCGAGTGTGTAGTATAACAGAAATAGTACAAAAAGTAACGGTGAAATAACATGGCGCGTATGTTTCCTATGGTTAGTTAAATTTCATAAGCTGGCTCCAGGTTGGCACATTTTAATAACAATGGTTGAAAGCGTGAGAAATCTGAACAAATCGAATTTTGCATTAAAGTGTATGACTGGTTACCAACCATGGCAGGGAAGATTTCAAGTGGAACCGCGCCATTTTACCAAATTTCGAGTAACTTTCTTGCCTATACATATGGAACATTAATATTTGCAATGTGGAGCTGAAAATTTTATGAACATATTGTGTCAAGAACACATGTTTTGAAAAAGTCAATTTTTGACTTACGGTATAGTTTATTTATTGTGTTGTCGCCCGCAACGTCTAACCTTGTACCTGCTATATCTATTGAAAGGACCACATATATTTTAGGTTCAGCTTTGCAGCAGACTACAACAACTTTTCCGAGGACTGTCTATATCTAAATATTTATGTTCCACAGGCAAGTTTACGCTTTTATAGTTAGATTGTTTCCTTTATATATAACATTTCCTTCCAGCCATAATTTGTAAACCTGCTGCTACAAAGCTTCGTATGTAAACATAAAAGTGCAGCATTCCTCATCAAATATGTGATCGATTCTCCCTTGTTTCATGGTTTCATCAATTATCAATAAAGGTTATAAATGAACGACTGAATGTAGCGTAACGCGAAGATTATTTACAATGCAACGGCGTAAACGGCGTTAGAGTAAAACATGTATATCTAGCCGTTGCCGGTCATGTTGAAAGGTCTAATTAAACTTATTTTATCTATAGAATTCAGCGGAGCCGAATGCAACATATCCTGTTTTGTTCTGGATTCACGGCGGATCATACCGATATGGTTCCGGGGCGGAATATGACGGCCGGGTACTAGCACAAGAGGGCGTCATTGTCGTAACCATCAACTACAGGGTGGGACTCCTAGGTCAGCTTGCTTGTACAGAAATCTAAGCACTGCAAACGTTATCTTTAATCGAGGGTTAAACTGTAGCTCGCCTTGTTAAACGCATTTAGCGGCAGTTCATACGCAGTCATAGGAGAGATAAAGGGGTTTATCACCATCCACGAGACCGTCGGGCACCAATAGCCAAGTGGTTATGCTCATTAACTGCAAATCTCAGCGTTTCACCGCTGTCAGATTGTGTGTTCTCAAAATTATAACAAGTGGCAAACCCAAAATAAAAAAACCCATCACAATTGTATTTTTTTCCTAAACAGAAAAATCTTAACATTTTTACAATTCTACGTTTGTAACATACAGGCTTTTTGTCTACTGATGACGACGTTGCTCCAGGAAACTACGGCCTCTTGGATCAACTAACGGCACTAAAGTGGGTGAAGGACAACATCGCCAGTTTCCATGGAGACCCGACAAGAATTACCATATTTGGTCAAAGTGCAGGTGGAGGAAGTGTATCGCTGCACATGTTTTCTCCGAAAGCAAGAGGTGTTGCTTTAATAGTATAGTGAAATGCTCAAATGCACAGAAAATTCAAAAAGTAAAATTTGCATATCAGGACTTGCCCCATACAGAAGACACAGCCTCTTCATCACAACCAAGAAGAAGAGAAAAAGAGAGAGAGAATGGTTAATAAAATGATCAATTTCAAAACAGACAACACAAACAATTAACGAAATTGAGAACCTGGGGGGTTACCCCATTGGAACGGCCAGTGGCAAAACAATTTGCCACTGGGGGTTAAAACCAGGTACTAGGGTGATTCAACCTCACACTTGCCCCAACAGGTTCTCATATAAACAAACAAGTACAAGTTGCCTTGGTGAAATAACTCCAACCGACCCATCAGCTGAACAATGTTGCATGCAAAAACTCACAAACATATAAAACATAAGAAGCTAATAGAATTGCAAAGCCAAACGGACGGGTACTTAAAGCTCACAAACACATAAAACATAAGAAGCTAACAGCAATGCCAAAGGAGCGGGTACTCAAAGATCTTACCGAGACCTGAGCAATAAATACCAATAAAGTGCTTTCATTCCTACCTGGAAGTAGCCTCCACCCCTCCCAATTCCTCGTTTTGAATTTTTGCCAGTAATTGTATGAATACAACAAAACTAACTTTCACTTTTCACTGATGAAAATTTCGTCACCTCGGAATTGTCCATCGCCTCATTTTGGAGGTGACGGTTTAGTCTAGTACCCATGTTTTTGCGAAAAAGTCAACATTATTTGAGCTTTCTTTGAATTTGTAGGGAATGTATTTTTGTAAATTTCGTAGGAATGTATTTTTGTAAATTCCGTAGGAAAGATTGCAACATTACAAACAATTCAATGGAATTTGTTCTTCCAGCTAACGTTTAAATATCCTCACATTATCCTTTGAAAAAGGAAGAAACTGTTCGATTTGCAGCAATATTGATTTGGCTTATTTTACAATCGATGTCGATAGGGTTTTCCTGATGGTCTAGCAAAAGGTTAAAAAGTTTAAGTATTGTTAACCTTACACAAAAGAACGTTAACCTTACACAAAAGAATGTTAACCTTACACAAAGAAGAACATTTACAACCCTAATTTTAGTTTCAGGAATATTCGAAAAGTGTTTAAAAACACATCTACAGCTTAGCACTGCGTTTTGTACTTTTATTTTTATTTTCTTAAGGTTTATTCACGTCAGTGATTGCACAGAGTGGTTGTGCCATAAGTCCCTGGGCTATATACAGACCTCCTCACAAGATTCGAACCGCCACCGAGCATTTAGCAGCGTCAGTAGGCTGTACCACGTCCACTTCGGCTGATATGATCGCCTGTCTACGTACACAGGATGTCCACGTTCTTATTGACGCAAAAGTCGGGGTATGTCTGATAAACAAGTTCTGTGGAAAGTTAATATACATTAACTGCGTTCAGCTATCAAATATTAATGTTTAACTTGTAAATATAAAAAAATGTTTTGACTAAGGTGGATTTCACAATTTTATCCACGTTCGGTTGTTTTGCTGAAATGATATTTTATAATTACAATACGGAGCTGAAAGTTCCGTCTAAATATTTGGGTACAGGTCTTCATAGACTAGCCACTAGTCTGATAATTAGTTTGTTTTGTCTTTTTATTTATATTTTATACATCATAACAGACTTTTATTGTAGCCAGTCTATTTTCTATCATACTGCATTGAGAGAGATGTCTGAAGTATGAAGTTCAGAGAGAGATGTAGACTGGCTCAAGATAATTAGTTGGAGAATTAATACTTCATCGCCTGGAATCCAGGCTAAGGTCTTCATTAACGGCATGTTTTCATCTTGCTGCATCAATAAACGTTAACTGCTATAACTTTTACGCCTTCAGTAAAAAAAAGCCTTTCAGTTAGGCGTTTGTTTGTAGTTGTTGTTTTTGTAATATTCTTTAAACTCTTTCCGCTATGGTAAATGGTAGTGAAATTAGTACGGTTCAAATTCAGTTTATGATTTACTTTAAATTCAAAAGTAGCCTTGCCGTCGTGTAACAATATAATAAAACAGAATTCAGTTGCAAACCAGTCAATATACTCCTGGGTTTACACAGGTCAACTCGAAGGTGGCTTTCTCTATGTTTAAAATCGCCAACATTTCTATTTTAACTTTTCTTCAACGGGTTTTCTGATTTATGCAACGAGATGACGGAGACTGACGTACTCTAAACATTTGTTGCAGGCTCCGCCAATGATTTCGGCGTTTGCTCCCCGTGTAGACGGTTACTATATTAATGACCTACCGGAAGTGCTTCTGGAACGCGGAGATTACATTTTACATACTAACTTCATGAATGGCATTGTACCTAATGAAGTTTCCGAGGATTTTGGTAAATAACGTTTAAGATTCGCCTTTTATCGCATGGGCGAACAGTTTAGATCCAGATAAGCCGGCACATCTGTACAGTCTGATCTGGATTTACACCTAATGAATCAATAGTCGTTTCTTAGTTATGTTTTATCACTGATACAACGAATAATTTGCTTATTTGTTAAATGTATGTTGATAAATTTCTAGTTTAACAACACATTATAAATACGACTTCAGCCAAATCTACAGTTGCTACGAAGGTCATATTATACTAGCTTATCTGACTTAACGCCGGAATTTATGTCAAATTTACGAAATTTAAAGCTTGAAGCATAATACAGCTTTCTCGGTTTCAACTTCTTTATTATACTTTTATGTATTTGGATATATTTTATTAGCGGGTAATTCAAATCTTATGCACAAATACTCTTTAAATCACATTTGCGTTTGTTGTTTTTGTTGTGTTTTTTTTTTCAAGCAAATACTTTAATCCAAACAAACGCTCGAACAACCGTCACCAAAAATAGCACAAAAGCCTTTTTTCTTCAGCAGAGGCAACGGCGCCGGTTGTGCGCGCGTCTCACACCCCCACCACCCTTTTCATGGTGTTTGGTGTTTGTGCAGCACATGACTAGTCGAGGCCATGACCAAGTCTATACGTTTTCTAAAGTTAAGTGCCAATATAATAAAACTAACTTAATCAAATCTCAATCATCTGATTGGCTGAAATGGCGACCAGTCAACCAGATGTTTGAGATTTGAGACTGGTCTCCAATCTCAGTTTCTTGGGCCATGATGAGCGATATTGTCTTTCTCTGTATTAGTGGCTTTCCCAGTTGTTGCAAATCTGTATTTACATGTAAAATCTTGTTTTCGAACCAGAGGATGTAGCGGGTATTGACAATGGTTTAACTAAAGCACAGCTCGAGGACCTGTTTCGCGACAAAAGCAGCCGTTATCTTGACAACGAAGACGCCATGTACAAGTCGATGGCCTGCGCTTACTCACCAAGTGATACTGACCTGTCGAAAAACAGAGACCATCTTATAAATGTAAAAGTTTTTTTAAAGTTGTTTTTATTAATCTTCATTCATCGGTCTTGAAACTCAAGCGCTTGCGAACACATCCAGTATTAAATTTTCTTGATCACTGAAAATATAGGGGACTACAAAAAAATTTCAACAGTGCAAACTCTCGAAACAGACGTACCATATTTAAACCGCACCAGGATACAATACTTCCTGCAGTAAGTTGGTTAGCGTCGATGCGGGAGTTGGAGCGGGGTTAGTTTTGGTGACAAAGTTCAACGACAACGAATTCTTTTCAACAGCTACATTAGTATGTATTGATTCGACACGTTCTATGTGATAGTTCCACAAGTCTTCTAGTTTACTCTATGTTTCTTAACCAAGGTAGGTATTAGTTAAAATTTATAATTAAAAACATAAAGAAAGAAAAGAAAGAAAAGAAAACAATAGAATCTTTCGAACAGCAGGAAAACTGAAACCCATAAAATTTCTTGGAAATTCATTGTGACAACATTCTTGACAATGGTCTCGTTCGATATACTAGTAGGCAGTTTCCTCTTGGTGCTATTTACTTAATGAGTTACCTTCGATAAAAAGATTATTATTATTATTATTATTATTATTATTATTATTATTATGTCGGACAGAAATACTTCTTTTTTTGAAAACTCGGTTTATAAAAGATACTTGTTTGTCTATGCTGTCTACAGGAATTGTCGAGGTAACTCATTAACAGTCTACTTGTTATAAACAGGAAACGACTTAACTAGGTCTGCTACATGTAGGTCTGATTTAAGCACTGCTCGTTTATTGTCAAATTCTTACCAACTTTATCTTACAGATGAACTCGGATTACGGCTACAACGTCCCACATATTAAGTTGACAGAGAAAATGTCGGCGGCGGGAGAAAATACCTGGTTTTATATTTTCAGTTACAGATCTCCTGGTTCTCTTAAAAAACAGTGGATAGGTGTGGCTTTAACTAATGACTATATTATAATATTTTATTATATCTTGCCTTGAAACTTACAGATGATAACGAAAACATCGTTTCTTCCAGAAGTGCGTTGAGTCGGTCAAGTGCCTTATTTTAAGTAATACAATGTGTTTTCCACTGTTTAATTTTCAAAACAGCTCGTAATTTCTACTTTAAAAGGTATTGAATAGATACAATTAACAAAAACTCGAATTGTTTAATATACAAATGCCCATTTCCGCGTCACTTCGACGATAGCCGTAAAAATAATGTTTAAATAACATTTATTTGTGAAAATTTATATTGAACTGCATTGTTAAGGGATATTTTGATAATTGATAATTCTCTTTTTTTACTGATGAAAATGCAATATGGCGACTGTGGTCGGCCCTTAAGGTTTTTATTTAAATTGCACAAACTACTAAAAGGAAGGTGCATGCCAAACACATGCTATATAAATAAATACATGTGCCAAATTTATGTTTTTAAAAAAGCAATATGTGAAATTGGCCCTGATTTAAGGTTTTTGTAAATTGCTGAAATAGCAGTCATGTCTCACTACTTTAAACATGGGCGGGCAGTGAGATTTAAGCCCACCTAGGCTGATCCCAAAATTTTAATGTTACAAGCTATGATTGCCAGCCTTTCGAACCAAACAAAACTGAGTCGCACACATTTTCAGGTGTTCCGCACGCGGAGGAGCTGTATTATATATTTGGAGCCATGTTCCTAGACAAAACGCCTTGCCCGGAAACACGTAATATCACGTGCCCTGTCACGTGGGGAAGTTATCAGCCGTGGTCTGCTGCAGACGAACGTGTCAGCAAAGAAATCATGAAATTGTGGGCAGATTTCGCTAGATTGCCGTAAGTAACTGAAATGTTATACAACCTTTATCTCCTTTCTCCCATGCCAGATCAAGGTTTCGAACCAACAACCTTTAATAAGTTATTAAGTTGCATAACCAGTGCACAACGACCTCAGTGCAGTTACACGTGCGTCGAGGTAAGGTAACTGAAGTATTCACACAGGACCGTTTCACTGTTTTAGCGAATAAAAAACTGATCCGGAACTGCATTTATGCTTATTAAAAGAAATTGTAATATTGTGATTATAATTATTCCAGCTGACCGAACATTTCCATACAGGCACGACATGGCTGGTTAGATATTAGGTTATCACTAACCCCATATATCCTTTTACTAATAATATGCCCGATTGTTTTAGGAAAAATAGCACACAGTTTCCGTCCACCGGCGGCACATACCGCAGTTGGCCGCAGTTTACGCCCGGAGAAACATATATAGAGGTAGGCTCGGCATCCGCATCGAACACACAACTACGGCACTTGCAGAAGACAGAAGGAATTCGCTTCTGGGATAGTTTTAATTATCTGAATTTATCCGAACCTATCCCCGATGTATGTAAACAGCCGAATATAGTTGGATAATAGGTACATGTATCTAATAAAATAAATAGATGAAAATGCATGAAGCCGAATGTTATTTGTCAACCTAAAAAAGATACGTTAAACTCTTGACCATGGCAGAACTGGCAGTAAACGCGCAACAGGTCCATCCGGATCTGAACCCTGTTGATGTCACAAACTGACCTTGAATAATATCCATTTAAAGTCTTAATTTAATGATCTAGAATAAAAGACACGGTTCTTTAAATGTTAACCAATTGTTGTGGTCTTGACCATATCAATAGAAGTGTTGAACAAGGGATAGTGTTAGAACACTAATTCTCGATTATAGTTCACTGTAACATTGACACTTAAATTGACTGGTCGCCATTTCAGCCAATCAGACGCTTGAGATATAAGACCGGTCGTCATCATTGCACTGCCATCGGTTACAGTTGAATAAAACAGTTATTTGTGCAAAGTTTCTTTCAGTGGCATTTTTCCGTTAGAAAGATTTAAAAATCATCTTTTTTTTATTGATAAACGTGCAATGATGACTGTAAACAGCCCTTAAATTTCAGATATTACTAATATTAAGACCATTTCTTCAATAACTAATCGGCATTTTAATGCAAAATATATTGGAAAATGTGAAAAAAACTAATGGGATACACTGGAAAGTTTTGACAAGTGTCCAATATGCTTTTCAGAATATTGGTTGGTAAAAGACACTATTCAGGGTCAGATGCAAAATTTCCGAAAGAGCATTTAATTTTTTTAGGGGGGGGGGGGGGGGCAAGGGGGTGTTTGGGTCAATTATCAGTGTATGGTGGAATGGTGTACATACAGAGGTATGTGTAGCGACAAAACTTTCAAAACAAAAAACACTAAGTTGCATCTTCATACATTTATTTGCTAACAAAAGCATGTTCAACATCTTTTTCATTCCAGGAAAATCATTACACTGACAGAGCAAATTTTTGACTTAGAACTGAGAAATCACAAAGCAACTGTTAACAAATTAACAACAACAGTAAATGTTCAAATTTGCATTAAGTAGATGTAATAATGAATAAGTTCCCATATCAAAGTTAACACATTACTCTGATTGGGCTTGTATCACATGAACAACAAATGTAGATTCAGATCAGCCTGCCGTCTGGCATGGATCTACACATTTAGCTTTTAGATTATTGGAATATTTCTAAACAAGAAGCAACAAGTGTAAATACTGATGTGCAGGCTGATCCGGATCTACACTGGCCAAACATTGGATATAAGCGATATAAGCTTCCTGTTTGTCCAAGCAAGAGTGATTTTTCGAATTAGTTAAGAGATAAATATCAAATTTAATTCAAGCTGAAATGCAAATAATTTTAACTGTACATCCAATTACAAGTTTTACTAGATGAACCTAACGCAAAAAAGTTATGATTTGTTAAAATGGACATGCTGTTAGAAGTCACTTTTTGTGAAACATTAATTGCAAGTGACTTAGTGTGAAAATTTATCACTTGTTTGTAAAATGTTGGCTTTGAAATTAAACTTTTAGTTGTAATTCTTTATCTATAAAAGACAAATTACGTATTTTACGTTAAATTCATTTATTCATTTCAATAACAATTCAAGTAATTCATTATAAGTTAAACAGCAAGTGCTAAAGAATTTTATCCATATCTCTATATAAAAGTGTTTTATCTCGTGTTCCCAGTGTAGATCCTGATCAGTCTGCAAATCTGTGTCACCTGATATGCCAGCTGATCTAATTATACACTGTCTGCCCATGGATAACAGCCAAATCTCATTGAGTTTAAGGTTCAGCAAAATTGGCATCATACAATACAAGTGAAAGTCTTAGACTCTGGCCAAGATATTGTTACCATATTTTATATTGCTGTAAGCTGAAGACTAGCAACACAGGTTTGAGGTATATCTTCAATCATTATTTACATATATTGCATGCACATAAACAAATCAACACAATCCATTATTATTCACACCATAACAAATTCAGCTATTCTCCTAGTATTGCTATATAAACAACATCAAAATCTACATATCTACTAAGTAATTATCTTCAACAAACTGAAAACAGTAGTACATGTATCTTGCTTAATATTTCTAAAGGTCAAACAATTCTCATTATGAATGATTCACATCTGAAAGCATACAATCCATGAAGTGAAACTGTAATAAGCAGTGTTTATCATAAGCATCTTTAAGTCGTATGATCTCTAAGTCATGTGCATCACTAAGTCATGTGCATCACTAAGTCATGTGCATCACAAAGTCATGAAGTTGTGAGCATCATGGGATGATGTTCATCACTCAGTTATGAAGCCATATGCATCACTTAGCGATTTGCATCATTTTGCTGCATCAATTTGTCATGAAGTAATGTGCATTACTTCGTCATGAAATTATGTACATCACTACACAAAATCATGGAGATTACAAAATCACATGAAAAGTTACAAGAATCATAAGTAACATAATTATGCACAATAGCAGTCATGTCAAATAGGCAAGAAATATCTTGATGAAAACTCATAACATGAAATATTATGCACACTGACAAACTCTTCAGTATTTACAAAAGATTTTCATGCTTGTTGAAGTTTTGCTTGATTTTATGCAGCTATACTAGAGTTTGAGTATAATAATAATCAGACTGTCTATTAAGTACAGACAAAGGCAACTAAGAAAGATAAAAAATATAATCACAGACTGTCAAGTATAGCAGTTTTGATTATGTCTATTTATGTAAATAAAAAATAATAACTGTTTACTCCATATATATTCATTTTATTGCATGTGCGACCAGTGAAGCTCTAGATCAACTGGCACATCATATCTAATCAGGATCTGCACTGGTCCCTTTTTTGTAGTCAGAAATAACCAATAAAATCAAAAAGCAAAAAAGTGCAGATCTTAATCGGAGGGCACAGATGTACTGGCTGATCTGAATCTACACTGTTCACTCCTACCATAAAGGCATAAATATGGAAGAAAAATTTAAACCATTATTAGTGCAAACAATCTAATGTGACTAGACTAGATTATGATCAGACTGCATGGATCAGGCTAAATGGGATCTACACTGGTTCCAACATGGGATATCCATGGAATATAGTGTTAATAATTTCTTTGACATATATACCTTTATGGCATGAGTAGATCCAGATCAGCCTGACCGTCCTTTCCGTCTGATCAGGATCTGTACTGTTCCCTTTTTGATTTATAAGGTTATTTCTGACCAAAAAGTGAACAGTCCAGAATCTGATCAGAGGTCACGGATGTGCCGGCTGATCTGGATCTACACTAGCCGCACTTGCTTTAATGCATGTTTGAGGTGTCAAGTGTTAAGTAATTGAAATAAAGCTTAAACAGCTGGAGAACTGTCTGTTATGTGGATTTATGGAGATCAAAAAAAGTGACTAATACTGTAGAAACTATCAATTGTAGCATACATTTGGCACAGATCAAACATGTATGTTTACACCATCTGCCTAATTCACCACACTTTATATCTAAGAATTATAGAATAAAAATATCTGGATTAATATAAGTTAAGGAATAAATAAGTAATAAATAACTACAAAAGAAAAGTCCTCAGTGAGAACTGTTGTATACCAGTACTTGGCTAATATGTTATTGTATATGCTATTTTTTCAATGTTTCAAGATATTTTTCCTGTTTATGAATATTTATCCTAGACAAATAACAATTAATTTTTTCTGACCATTTGACAAAATATGGTAACCATAGATGAAGGTTCTTAAAACTGAGAAGAATTTATCTTGTAATTCATTTATACATATACACAAGTCATATTTATCAGCAGTCGCCATGCCTAACTCTAAACTCCATAGAATTTTATCACACATGCAAACAGTGTAGATCCAGATCAGACAGCACATATGTGCCATCTGATCAGGATCTACACTCTTCAATTTGAGATTTATAAGGTTACTTTTGACCAAGAGACAAACAGTGTAGATCCTCGTTAGATGGCATGGATGTGCTGATCTGGATTTACGCTGGTCTCTCATGAGATGAAACCTGTATATATGGAGTAAAGGTTTAAACTTTCAACCATACTTAATGTATCTTCACCAAGTCAATAGAAAACAACCGAGACTTGAAACCAGTCTCCAATCCCAACCCTTTACTCTACAGATACAACTTTTACTGCATAGGTGACCAGTTTTCGTCAAAATCAGCTGGCATATCACTGCTGTCTAATAAGGATAAACAATTTTCACTTTAAGACTGATTAGTTGACAAAGAAGCAGGCAGTGTAGATCCAGATCACCTGATCTGGATCTACACTGTTCAACCATGCAATTTAATATGTATCTATGGAGTAAATGGTAAAGCAGATGATTGGCTTAAGTTGAGTTAAGTCAACAAGCTAGTCTCAAATCTTGGGCCCTTCATCCGACTGATGAATAACTGACTCATGGGTCGTCAGTTTGCTATGTTTACCACTAAAGCTATACTGTTATCATCCCCCAAAACAATAACAAAATAAAATATTGAGACATTTGCAAACAATACTGTCAGTAAGCATCATTAAAGCTTATTGCTTAATATTTACAAACAAAGATCAAAAAACATGTCAAAACAACAAACTTGTGTAAACATCAATAGCCAAGTTGATGAAAGTTTCTTTTCCTTATCCTGATACCACAAATTAAACAAAAAAACATTTTAAAGTTAAATATGTTCATTCTGTTGATATTTATAAGGTCTAATCAGGAAAGCATAACTCTTTAACACCAATCTAAGATCAGGTTTTCAATTTTGTGGCGGGTAAATACAGTCATTGCTATCAATATTACAAATGTGCAGGCCATTTTGGGTCTATAATGTGTCTACACCTATGACACGAATTTAAGTGCAGTGTTTCAGCAGAAAAGGTTATAGCCCCTTTCCATTCATTGTACTGAATGTGTCTGTTGTTTCAATCAGTAAAAGAAAATCTTTGAGGAAATATGGATGCTGACCCAGAATAGTCTTTACTCCACAGACAAGCCTTTCACTGCTTGGGCAAACAGTTTAGATCCAGATCAGCCAGCACATCTGAGCACTTTTTAATTTCTTTGGTTATTTCTGACTAGGAGGCAAACAGTGTTAATCCTGATCAGACAACAGGGATTTTCGAGCTGATCCGATCTACACTGTTCACCCGTATAATTAAAGGCATATATATGGAGTAAAGGGATAGCAATGTTGGCCTTGATCATACGGCACTGATGTATACACTGTACACTAGTAAATATATGCAACTATTAAAGTTCTAGCACCGATCTGTAACTGAAAAAACAACAACAACAACTTGTCAGCAAAAACAAAATCAACAGGTTATAAAGTACATTGTACTGACTATTTAACTAGTAATATGTTTTCTACCTGCCACATCTGAAGTGACACAGCATGTAGATAGAACAATCAAAGCTTAAACAACAGCAGAATACACAATATATCACATAATCATATTTAAACAAACTAAAATAAAATTGATTCAAATAATGTGGTGGGTAATGCATATGTAGGATTGAAAAACAATCAAAAATGCTTTCAAAATGACCAGTATATTAACTGAAAACACTAACAACAAATGATGAAGATAACAAACAAATAATAAAGTTCACATAAGTCTATAAATGCTTTAAACATTGAATTTTGAATGAAGGATGAAAATGATAATGTGTTTGAGTACATAAATGTTTACCCTTTAGATATGCAACAGTTTTCTATTGATCACTAACTTTAGACAGCAATAAATGTGAAATAATGGCAAATAATGTCTTCTGGTGATTTTCAGAGGATATTTAGAAATCTCTCTTATCAATCAAAACCAAACAATATGAATAATTTAACAACACTTGCTGTTATACAATTAGTATTGCTCTAGTTATTTAGGTAGACTCTTTAACTCCATTATTTCGACTCTTAAATTCCATTATAAAATCAATAAAATGTGGTAGAAATGTGAAAAATGTACTTTTTGTCAACATTTTCACTTTCAAAAACTTACTGGTTATTGGTATTTTTTTATTTTGGATGAAATTTCAGATTTTAAATTTTAAAGGAACAACAATTATACATACATAGATATTCACTGTGTGTTATAAAGATGCGTATTTTACAACATTTTAGGCCAATTTAAAGCCATTGTGTGTCCCTTTTTTTCATTAATAAGGATTTTATAGCATAGCCATCTGATCAGGATCTACACTGTTTGCTTTTTAATTAATTAGGTAATTGTTTAACCAAAAAAGTGAACAGTGCAGATCCTGATCAGATGGCACAAATTCTGTGCTTAACCCTTGATGGTTTAACTTAATTATTAACCCCCAAGGAAGCTTATAGATCAGATTTCATCTCTGTTTACTTTCTGCAAACAAAAAGCGACTCAAAATGGCAAGTAAATAATATAGTCAAAGGAAGATCATGAGTTTAGAGGTATGAAGATCCAAGTGTATATATGTATATAAATCAGACTATATGTAAATATATACATGTATGTAGTTTGGCAAGCCAGGCAAATAACTATTTAGAAATAAATCAAGCATTTAACCCTTTAATCAATTTTGAAGGAGTAGTTTAAAGTGTGATATTCAGTACAGTTCATATTTCTGTACATTGTGTAAAAGAGGTTACTAGAGTCATATTGAGGAGGTGCATAATAGAAGAGCCCTTACAGTAAACTGGTTAACCCTTTAAACCATGGAACATGGCTTATATCTCATGTGCTACAGGTGTAAATCCAGCTCAGCCTGCACATCTATGCAGTCTAATAGGGATCTACACTATTTGTTTCTTGGCCAGAAATAACCTAATGAACAAAACTAAGTGAGAGTGTAGATTTATCAGACTGCACGGATGTGCAGGCTTACTGGATCTAGACTGGAAACACACTAGATATCTGTCATATCCCCTGGGAGATATGTGCTATATCTTACAGAGTAAAGGATAAAGAGAATCTATCATTGGTATTCGGCAAAGATCAAGGTATCTCAACCCGAGGGTGATGCTTTCCAGATGGAAACGAGGCTGTTTGAAAAGTAAGTAGTTATTAGCATCATGACATAGTCTAAATCAATAATGAAGCACTCAATTAATACGGTGCGCAATAATATGAAAGAACGCGAGCAGGCGGAGTAAAAGATAAGGCCATGTGAGATAAGGAAATCTCACATGGCTAAAAAGAGATTTTTCTGTCTTGTAAGTGAGAAAAAATTGTTCACTGTAAGGGCTCTTCCATTACACCCCCTCAATACTTCAGCATATCCTTTGTATACATTCTACAAACATTTGAACTGTACCATCACACTTAATTCAAATTCCTCTTTCAAAATTGGTTTTTAATTTAGCTTATTACTGGATCTAACTCTTTACTCCATTAGGTATTTATTGGGCAGGTGAACAGTTTAGATCCAGATCAGCCAGCACATCATGTCATCTGATCAGGATCTAAACTTTATGCTTTAAGATTGATTAGGTTAATTCTGACAAGACCATTATTGATCCAGATCATATGGCACAGATGTGCTGTCAGGTCTAGATCTAAACTAGTAACCCATGTGGTATGGAGTAAAGGGTAACTTACAAAATGTCTAATAATTTTTTTTCTCGTTCTTATGACTGAACACAAGCTATAGACAGTAAATCTGGAGTAAAATAAAATAAAGCAAAATGATTTAAAACAACATGATAACATAGTTCAAGAAAAAGTGGATATTATCTTCAAAAAGTTTTCATATCAATGTACTGAATCAAAAACAGCCTGTGCCCAAGATCATAAAACTAAATCTGGAGACAAGTCTCAAATCTCAAGCATATGATTGGCTGAAATTGTGACTGGATGCCATTTCAGCCAATCAGATGCTTGAGATTTGAGACTGTTCTCTAATCTTAGCTTTATGATCTTCGGCTATGTAGTGAAACATGCCCAAACTGAACTTAAAAACAGTAACAAATATCTGCTTGGCCAGTCTAGTTAACTATTAACAAATGTGTAGCATAAAGAGTGCTTGAAATTAATCATTAAAAATTCCCAAAGCAGGAAAGTGTTTGGATTAACACAAATTTATCGGCAATGGTTTCTCAATTCTTCAAATTAATAATGTAAATTAAACTTAAGTATTTGTTTACTAAAAAATAATGAAATGCCTCTAAAATAAGCAGAACATGATGTGTTTTTCTGCAGTCAAACACATATTGTGTAGTATTGATTTTAGAACTATCCAAACAAAATGATCAACATCAATTCTAATCAACTGAACAATAAATAATTTTATCTCTATTTCAAAACTGGTATTGTTAACAAATCAAAGGACACATATTGATAAGAAAACAATATCTGAGATAATAAATGTAGGCTCGAGAGAAAGATGTGATTTCGAGACATATATAGGTCAAAGTATAAACTGAGTGGCATATATTTCAAAGTCCTGTGCTATGAACACCACGTTTTCATACATCATGTACTATGAACATGTACTATAGATATTAAATATGCACATGAATGAGACACATGACTTGTAAGTCAGTTACAATGAACAGCATATAATACATTTGAATCAAAAAGAGATGTTTTCATTCACATCATGTACTGAGAAAATTTACTATTAACATTATATTCTCATACATCACTGTCATTATTACTAAAAACATGATGCAGTGAACATTTAAGTTAAAAAATTTAATTTCAATATTCTGTAAAGTTGTCAAGCATTGGCTGTTTCCAGTGGAACAATTACAAAAAAAACAAAACAAACAACTTTCACCTTTTACTCCATATATACGCCTTTTACGCATGTGCGACCAGTGTAGATCCAGATCAGCCGGCACATTCGTGCCGTCTGATCAGGATCTGCACTGGTCGCTTTTTGGTCAGAAATTACCTAATAAATCAAATAGCAAACAGTTTAGATCCTGATCAGATGGCAAAGATGTTTTGGCTGATCTGGATCTAAACTTTTTGCCCACACAATATTGTATCTATGGAGGAAAGGGTTAATAATATTTCAGTGTTCCCAATGGGCAGCTTAGAGGAACATAAACAGTTGTTTTTTTTTTATCAAAGTAAATGTCATCATGAACACTGTATTAAACCCTTTACACAATGGGATATGGCTACGATTCCATGTGAAAACAGTGCAGATCCAGATCAGCATGTATTTTGTGCTGTCTGTTCAAAATCTGCACTGTGGGCTTTCAGATTTATAAGGATATTTCTAACCAAGAGGTGACCAGTGTGGATTCAGATGCACATATGTGCCAGTTAATCTAGATCTACACAGACTGGCCATTGGATAACTGCCATATCCCATGGAGTAAACAATTAAACATCTTCTAACTTGTATTTCGAAATTAATTACCAGCCTGAACACATTCTAAAAATATGTAAAATTCTCAACTTTAAAACATTAACATCTTTCTTGGATGACACTTTGTTTTGTGCAGATCCCAGTCAAATATTGATTAATCTGCATTTATACTTACACACTCAGTCAGCATAATCATCATGTGACTGCATGACTGATACATGATATAGATTCAGTCATTTGACTGCCCGACTGATACAGGTTATAGATTCAGTCATGTGATTGCCTGACTATGCCTCGTAACATATGTCTGCCTGACCGAGACATGTTAGTGTCAGTCATGTGACTGCTTAACCGTAACTCGTAGCATCTGTCACGTGACTGTCTGACTGAGACATTTTATAGTGTTAGTCATGAGACTGAGACAGGTTGTAGCATTTATCATGTGACTGCCCGACTGACTGGAAAACATTGTAGAGTCAATCCTAAGACTGCCTGACTGGGATACATTGTAGCATGAATCACGTTGAAGGTATTGCTCGGTGGGTTGACGGGGGACGGCTGAGTTATTATTACTTGTTTTTGCTGCCTGAGATGACCTATATCTTCATTTCTTGCCGCACCTGGAAAAACATCATTCATTGTTATAACAGTATAGTATTTTCTATAAGATTTTTACAGAATGTCTGAAAAGAATGATGGAATGTCATCTATTATGTTCCCCTTTATGTATCACACCAGACCGACACCATGTTGATTATAGTCACAAAAGAGCAAAAACTGTATAAGTACTGTTGAAATAAGGAGTTAAACCATTTTTGCACTCTGACGAAATTTAATTGTTACCATAATCACCTGACTATTCCCCAAAGCAATGGTTAATGTAAAAAAAATGGTTTTAAATCTCAATAAATCCAACAATTTATGCATAAACTGCCTACAGCAAATAGCAAACAGTCTAGACCATAATATTCAGACAGTATGGATGTGCATGTTAATCTGGGTCTCCACTTGTTGCAACTGCAAATGTAATCAGTTTACGTTTCTCCTTTTATTCCATATAAACACATTTGATCACACATGCGACCAGTGTAGATCCAGATCATCCAGCACTTCCTAACAGTCTTATTATTGTCTAAAATGTTTGATTTTAAGATAATAGAGTTTTTTTGTATTGTTGCAAAAAACGAACAAACTTGCCTATTTTGATAGAAAGGAAAGTCCATGCTTAAAAGGTTCAGTTTGAAAACTGTTATTCTATGCTGGCTTTGTTCTTTGTTTAGATTTTAATTAATTAAAAAGGGGCCTCTAACTATAGACAACAAGAGTGCTTCTGTGTTAAATGCCTGTTGAATATAAAAATTTTAATATTATGGCTCCAACGTTTACACGTGTAAACGGTAATGTTTCGATTTCGGGCTGTAAACATTTACAGAATCTCGGACTGATTAAACGAACGGTCACGTGATTATAAAGGAGGAAAAATATTTACTGAAAATCGCCAACGTAATAACAAGCAAGCAGAATATTTTCCGGCAGTGATCATTAAATTTCATCTTGTGTTGCATGTTTTTGACAGATTTGGAATTCCACAGTTTTAATGCGGAAGTTTTGTGATCCGCTAAGATAGCTAGGCTATTTGTGTATATGGACTCCTTACATCGTTATATACGACTTGCTATGCTACTTACAACTTACAAGGTTCTGTGACACTTAAAAACTGCTTGTAAGTCTGTGTGATGTAAACAACGTTTAAACGGGTTCGTTCCCTTTTTCACAGTCCATATAAACGTTTACAAAAATATGTAAATGTTGGAGCCTTATCAAATATAAAGTAAACAATGTTCAAAAATAAAATAAGATTGGATATTAAACAGAATACATTATGAGAATAACAAAAAAAAGGTACAAAAAGAGGCACAATTCTGTGTGACCTTGACCTAAAGATTTTGTGCAGACCGAGACGGATCTGCAATGGTTGTCTATGTGATTAAAGGCGTATCATGAAGTAAAGGGAAGAAATATCCATGTACTGTGCTGAAGATTATAAAACTGAGATTAGAAACCAGTCTCAAATCTCAAGCATCCGATTGGATGAAATGGCCACCATTTGAGACTGGTTACCATTCTCAGTTTTATAATCTAGGGGCCAGCATGTAATCAGGAAATGCTGGCAGCTGTCAGCAGATTGGAGTGTGTCAATCAATAATAGTCTGACAATCCCAGGAGGCCTGTGGCAGAGAAATAGTATTATTCTAGACATGGGAAATGAAACACTACTGCCAGCATCCAAAATATCAACAAAATTACCAAACAATCATAGACAGATTACTCGCCAGACTGATTATATTAAATTAATATTTTGTACATGTTGTACCAGGATTTCAGAATAAACAAAGATATCTTCGTCAACATTTTGTCCCAGTTCAAGTCATTTGAGTATCAATACATTAAAACACTTAGAAATCTTACTTCTTGGGTTGAGAGTCTGGGAGGGTGGAGATCTAAATCCCAATGTAATGAAGTCTTGCATTTGAAGTTCAGAAAAAACAAACAATTTATAGAGAAATACTTTTACAGTTATAATGTTGATTAACACTTTATTACTATGAACCTAGCATGTTTTTCTTCAAGAAAGCCAACACACAATCATTCAAAGCTTCTGTTGTACACTGACAACAAAACTACAAATTTCTACTTCTTAACCCTACTGTATAATTGTAACAACCATTAATAAGCCTTTGGGATGGTCTACAGGAATGTCTAAGTACAAACTAGTGTAGACCATGATGTAGCCCCTGTATCATGTAACAGGTACTTTGAAGGTTATACCAAGATGGAACATGTTTGTGTGCTCTCCATGACTCACTAGTTTATGCAATTTATTTTCTCACAAACCAGTCCATAATAATCCAATGAGATGAAATAAGGAAGATTAAATTTTGAAATTACTCATTTTGTAATGTTCACTCAAATCAAGCCTTTTAATACTGAAATACTCCATGGATACTGCTGTTATACCATGTCTGTGCAGTCAGATCAGGGTCTACACTGTTCGCTTTGAGATTAATTAGATTTTTTCTGACCAAGAAATGAACAGTGTAGATCTTTATATGCAGGCTGATCTGGATCTACATTGGTTGCTCATGGGGTAAAGGGTTCATTTTCAGCACAAACATCCCTTAGCATGTTCGAGTATAGGAGAATAGGAACAACTTCTACATTGCATTGGTCAGCACTGCTTGGCTGAAGTTTTCTATTTTTAGATACTTTCTTGAAGTTTCTTAAAAATGCATACACAAACAGGATAGCTATTTCTGTCGATTTTTTCCCAGTTTTCTCACAGTCTAACCGAGATATTTTAATCAAATCTGAGGTCAAAGATTTCAATGACATCAAATAAGCACTTGGTGAAAATCAATTTTGAGCCGATAAAATCAGAGATCATGAGTTGTGAGTACTCTTCAAATACATTTCTTTTTTAAATATACAAAATCAAAATGTGTCCTGTATTAGTTTGTATAAGCAAACTGAATATTGAATGCAATATTAACAAACCTCATTATACCATGGCTAGGTCATGCCTCAAAAGATGTTGAAAGGAGATTATGACTTTTTAATCTCCGATTACACATGTTTGAAGGTTGCTTGAATAATTTTAAACCAACTGCCATAAATGAATGTAACTGTGATTGTAGCGTTATTCTACCGCAAGAAGAACACTAACAAAAGTTAAGTGTGAATGTCGGCCTAGGAGCCCCGTCGTAGGCCGCTCGGACAAGCTACTAAGACTGCCGCTTACTTAGTATCTCTCTGGATGCAACTGCCTTGCTTCTCCAGTATATAGGCCAGTTTATATAACTATTGTAATAATAAACAATCTGCAACCATAGCGATAATAGGCCGATACGTACCTGCTGACCCTATGACAGGTTCATCGAGTACGATTTGATATCGCTGTAGTTGCTTATTATATTACAGTGATAATAAAGTTGTGGACTTGTTAGAAATATATTTTATTTAATTGATGGAAGATTTATTTAGAATTTCATGTCAATCACTTGAGAAATATGAACGATATTGACCAACTGTATACAGATTTTGAACCTTTCCTCCATATAATTATATGCATTTTATCGCATATTCGACCAAGGTAGATCCAGATCAGCCAGCACATCCATGATGTCTGATCAGGATCTGCACTGATTGTTTTTTTTTTCAGAAATGACCAAAGTAATCAAAAAGCAAACACTGCAAATCCTGATCAGATGGCACAGATGTGCCTGCTGATCTGGATCTATGCTGTTCGACCATGCTAGAAATCGTGTATATGGAGGAACAGGTTAAAAGAATATTAGATGCTCTGTAATGTCCCAATATATCCTGAGGACACATTCATGATTTCGTAGTTTAACCCTTGACTCTACAGATACAACATTAACTGCAAGAGCAAACAGTGTAGATCCTAATCAGCTTGCTATCTCTATCTGGGTCAGGGATTATAAAATTATCGGCAGGCCGGTCATTGACCGATTTTCGGGAAGAATGTCCGATTGAAATTTCAAAATTGGTTAAAAAAATCGGTCATTAATATTGGCCTACAAACTGTTACAAAATTACCTACATGTACATTTTTCACAGCTTAATCTGCTAATAACTTGTCAATAAGCGACATCACAAGTCTGCTACCATGACTACCACGACTACACGTTCCGTGAATAGCCTGCGGCATAGATGAAACGGGATGTGGTCGGTCTCATTTTAACAACGGGCGGGTTATTTAATTTCCAAAAATGGACTGCGCTAGTCAAAGGCTGTTTGACGTCAGAATTTAAGATAGCAATACAAATGGTCGTATTAATTAACGTAAACGATAAAACAGTTTGCATTTTATTGACAGACTTGTTAGTCCGATATGTGCGTTATTCTAAAAGACCGACGACCGAAAATTGCGGTTTATCAAATTTAAAGAAAACTTCTATCGTGCGAATTTTACTTGAACTGTTAGCATTTCACAACAAATTTGAAATGGCTCCAATGAATATGTACTTAAATGTGGAAAAATTTGAGTGACCAGCTTGCTTACTTACGCATATAACCATTTAAATAAATTTCAAATTTACAAAAATCTACGTGATCAACATTTATTTCCGACTCTGAGTAATGTTGCATACGCAGACTCTTGTAAGTTCGTAGATTCAAAAATTACTACATCCGGTAAAGAAAACAACTATAATATAGTGTTACAAGGCATGATGTGATCAACGTATATTAACGTAAAGCGAATACTTGCCTCCCGAAATTCCGAGAGATAAAACATTTTTAATAACTAAATAATCCACTTCACAATCGCTATGAACACTGCTGAAGATAACTGTTTTGAACCATTACGTCACGTTTTAAATGCATGGAATGCTTGTGTATTACAGCAAAAAAGATGCCGATTGCCGTAAACTTCAAACGTCGTGTGCCGCTCTTATAGATCGATCAAAGAATTTTTCGGTCTACAGCTTGAAAACCATTAATCTGTTGAGAGGTTGTAGGATATCGCCGACGAGAAAACATGCCGAAAAGAGAAATGGACTGGGGGTCGGGAGAGTGAAATACGCTAAACGCGGGGACCACAAGTCGCTGTTGGCGCGAACCGGAAGTCGCTGTTCGTGCAGACCGGAAGTCTGCGAAATGTCAATTTTGGCGCCAATGTCCGATTGGGATTTTGAAATTTTAGAATCCCTGATCTGGGTCTACACTGTTCAATACACTACACTGTTTACTGTTCAAGAAATAACTGAATTAATCTTAATGTAAACAGAGTAGATCCTGATCAAATGGCATGTTTGTAACAAATCTGGACCTACAAACAAATCTGTCACCAATATGGATCTACACTTACATGTCAGAAAAAACCTCATGAATCTTAAAGCCAACAGTTTAGTTCATAATCAGACAACACAGATATGCCAGCCTATCTGGATTTTCACTGGTCATCTATGGGTTAAAAGTGGCTGTAGTACATGGGCACAGAGGCCAGGTCTGTTAACCCTTTCCTCCACAGACACCTTTATTGTGAGGGCGAACAGTTTAGATCCAGATCAGCCGGCACATCTGTGCCAGCTGATCAGGATATAAATTGTTCGCTTTTTTATTTCTTAGGTTATCTCTGACCAAAATGCGACCAGTGCAGATTCAGATCAGACGGCATCGATGTGCCGGCTGATCTGGATCTACACTGGTCGCACATGCGTACAAATGCATTATATGGAAAGGGTTAAGTAGCTCAATGAAGATTGAAGTTAATTGGTCAATGGTAGAAGGCATTGAAGTACTGATCAATCTGAAAGTAGCAGGTTTCAGTGTCACCATTACTTTGATTCTTCAGAGTTTTTCTACAATCCAAACACTTTGGAAGTTTCTGGTTTGACTTACTTTACAATCCATGTGTTTGACACCTGTAAAACACCTGTTAAGCAGCTCTGTGAGGACAGAAAGAATGTGATAGAATTCCCCAACATGTATACAGGTGTAAACTAATAATTAGAATAAATTATTCTTCCTTTCTTAAATCAAGTTAACTGCTTTAACCATGGGGCTCATTTTACTCACTGCCCCTGTAAATGTTAGGTCACTAAGGTATGAACATTGACAATCACCGGAAGACAGATTTAATACAGAAAAGAAATGAAAGCTCTAGAATCTTCTAGCATAGGGTTAAAGTCTTGTGTTTCTTCTTAATTTCAAAGTGTTTGTTTTCTTGCAAGCTCCAAGAATGTGTTTCCAACAAGTATAAAACCTGTTTTAGATATGCATCAGTTACACCTCCAATGAAACCAACATGATTAAGACTTTGTGTCCTTGTCAAAAGCTGTTGGTCAAAGAGATATGTGGCACCAACCGATGTGCTCCTATTATTATTTTAGCTCTAAGCTTTCTAGTTTGAAAAAGTATAGCAATGAAATCCAAAGAAGCAAGAATACTGTTAAAACTTCTATCCAGAGAAATAATGTCCCATGAGAGCATAAAGTCTATACTACTTCACCTATCTTACAATTTAACCCTTTACTTCTTAGATACACCTTTATTGCATGGGTGACCAGTGTGATCTGGATCTACACTGTTTGCCTATGCCATAAAGGCGTATATATGGAGGAAAGGCTTAAGACTCAACCAGGAGTTGTAAATAAATTTAGAGTAGCTTACAGTATAAAACCTGATGTCACCCATGTACATGCTGATCTAGATCTACACTGATACACAGGTACAATAAGCTTTACTTGGCAGCTTTTTGCTCTCATGTGACTATTTTATGCCTGTTTATAAATAGACATCTGATTCTTCAAGGTGACAATTGTTTCCTGAAACATCAAATACAGTTTATGCAAAAAATATCTAGATATTTCACTTTTATTTACAAGGCTGAACGAATTACATATTTTTCTATGAAATGACAACTCTAAAAGTCAGTGTCTGATCCATTATGTTTCAGTTCTGTAAATCCCTACACGACTTAAATGAAATCATCCTCAGTATTTTGAACATGAACAAATTATGAGCTATATATCATCAGTGTACAGGTAAATGTCAATAATGCATTAACAATTATCACTCTCAACCAACTTGTCCCTTGTAAATAAATATTAATATTCCTTTGGGTCCAGGCAGAAACTTTTCCATTAACCAAAGTAATTAAATTTTCTCCATATCATATATGCCGTTATGGCATGGGCGAACAGTGTACATTCACATCAGCCAGCACACCTTTGCCATCCAATAAGGATCTGCACTGTTCACTTTTTGATGTATTTGGTTATTTCTGACCAAAAAGCAAACAGTGCAGATCCTGATCAGATGGCACAGATTTGCCACCAGATCTGGATCTACACTGGTCGCACATGCTATAAAATGCACATTATATATGAAGTAAAGGGTTAATGCTCACTTACCTGATAGAGATGGATGTAACTGATCATGTTTAGGACTAGAATGATTATGTAGCCAAGGTACTGGAAGAAATTCAGGAATTCCTGCAATACAATAATGGTTGTTAGATACAATACATTTGCTTTCTTCAACTTTTCCAGTAACTCCATGAAATGGCCAATCCCATGTGCAATTAATGTAAATCCAGATCAGACTGGGCATCTGTGTAATAATGCAAGTAAAACAAGAGAAGAAAGCAGGATCATTCCTACATTTTGGTTGCTTTCTTTACAAGACGGTTTCTGATGGGTACACCTGTTAGTCTGTATCATTTGTATGTGTTAGCCTGAAACATCCATTCAATGTGACATTAAAAGTTAGACAGTCAAAAAATTATAAGGTGCATTCAGCAACTGAAAGGTATGTACACTGAGACCACACTTTAATGTCCTTGTTTAGAGGCATTAGTATCCTTGAAGTCAGAATGAACAAGTTTAACAAGGAAATAATTAGTAAAGCTTTTCTTGAATTTCCAATATTAATCAATGTTAATAATCTGCCAATGTCTGACAAATGACATAAAATAACTTTTTGATCACAGAATTCATAGGGAACAGATTAGTTTTATCCTTTTAGTTCCACTTTTATTACATGAGCAAACACTTTAGATCCAGATCAGTCTGCCAATCCATGCCAGCTGATCAGGATTTAAACTGTTTGCTTTTAGATTCATAAGTTTATTTCTCTTTTAAGTCTGCATATTCATAAAGTCTGATCTGGACTTACAATATTTGCTTTTAAATTTATTTGGTTATCTCAGATAAATAACCAAACAGTGAAGATCTTTATCAGACTGCAAAATGTGCAGGCTGATCTAGATCTACACTGGTTGCCCAAATCATTATTTCATATCCAATGGAGTAAAGGGTTAAACAGAAAAACACTAGAATGCATTACTTTAAACTAAAATAGAAAGTAAATCTTGATGAAAGTTTAAGATTTGCCAAATAAAGAAATTAGTACCCATATACTTACCCATATTCTGTCGATGAATACTGCAATTAGAACCATATGCAGAATGGCCTGCCCTTCCCAGATTCGCCAGAGATATATGATAAGCCATGTACTTCCAGAATGCAAGGCCTCAGTTTGTATTTGCTGAAATCATAAATCAAATAAAACTGATATCTGATCAATATCAATTGGCCACAAAAATGATGTGATTTTTCCTGATTATTTTTTACCAGTTATTTCATTATGTGCTCCTGTCACTCTACTCTTAAACACATTTGTCCCAATCAATTGTATTGTTTATTAATTGGTGCGTAACATACTGTAGGTTCTTCGTCTGCTAGTATATTGAAATAAAAACTGTGGATGTTTGCTGAAAACAAACAAAAATGCAGCTACTCACATTCATGAATACTGTGTTTAAATTATGTTCAGAAATGGGTTCAGAGAAGATCTGGATCAAAATAGAAAACTTTTCATTATAATCGTGGCAGAATCATTTGAATCTCCCATAGACTTTGTAAGTTGTTAGAGCACTTGGCTTGTGGGGAGAGGTTCCTGCTTTCAATTCAAGCAATTGTAAGGTTAATTTGAAGAAAGCTTAACAAACCATCACAGTCATCTCTGTCAACTCAACGGGATATGGCTGTAATCACATGAGCCAACAGGGTGGATCCAGATCAGCTGACACATCCATGACATTTGATAAGGATCTGCACTGTTTGCTTTTGTTAGGTTATTTCTGACCAAAGCGACTGGTGTTGAGCAAGATCAGAAAGCAAAGTTGTGCTGGCTGAACTGGATCTAGTGGTCACACACACACACATACAAACCTGTATGTATGAATCAGAGGGTTAACAGACACTTGTGGATCTTTAAATACCCAGCCACAAAACCTACCAATCCAATTACAGTATCTAACAGTGTTAAATCAAACAAGAAGCTTACATCATGTGCTGGTAATAAAGTAGTTGTTTTTTCAATCAAGAACATTGAACTTGATGATTTGTTGGATGTACATAGGAAATACTTAAAATACCACTTGAATGTACAATGTACAAGTACTTAAATAAATCTGCCCCCCTACTTCTTCCATGATCATGATCTGCTGGAACAGTGACATCCATGCAGTCTGATCTGGGTCTACACCTGTTGCTTCTTTGTCAGAAAAAAAACGAATATGGTAAATCTAAATGGCAACAATGTAGATCGAGATCAGACTACCTGGATGAATACAGACACACTTTACTTATTTACCCTTTACTCTATACGTATATGGGCTTTATCGTAACCAGTGTAGATATTGATCAGCTGGCACATATGTACCATCAGATCTGGATCTACACTGGTCGCTTCTTTGATAAGAAATAACATAATGAACCGAAAGCAAACAGTGCAGATTCTGATCAAATAGCACAAATATGCCGGCTGAATTGTATCTACACTCTTTACGCATTGGACAACAGCTATATCCCATGGAGAAAAGGGTTAAAATGTTATGCTACATACCGTGAGATTAGGATCCGACATTTCAGTCTGAAACAACTCTGTGTAACGCTCCACACATTTATCCCAGGTACCGCTGGCAGCAGCAATCAACAGTCCAACAGCCAATGTTTTCAAAAAGATATACTTTTTGGTTAATAATGGACTGCCATGCCTTTCATGGCCTGTAAAAACACTCAAAATATTGAAATTAAATTTCCTATTTGGAGAATTAATAACCACTGGACTTGTGGAGATGGCATCTGACTTTGTCATCGGTAAAGGTGTGTAATTCTTGCCCCCATTTGCTGGAAGAAGGGCTTTCCAAAGGTAAAATAATATTCCAACCATTAAAAATACACCTCCAATAATGTCACTGTAGATGTCTACGTAGTATCCGAAAGTATTATGGTTAGAAACGTACATCCCTTTCGTATGGGTATGACTTCTGTACACCACCCCATCCAGGTCATCCAGCCATGATCGAAAGTAGTACAACATCACAGCAATCCTTCGAGTGCTTAGATTCTCAGACGAAACAAGTTTTGCTGATATAATACTCACAATCACATGTGTTATGCTGATCATATTAGGTGTAATGAAGTAGAACACTTTACTAAAATGCGTAATTTCATCAAAATACTCTGCCGACGGTCCCATGATATAATGATTAACAGGATCTGTCATTAGCAATTTCACGCTGAGGGGCTTGAATGGTGAGAAATATCCTGGTTTTGGAGGATCCTGCTTAACCAAGGATGTCTCTTGTAGAACAAAGTAAAGATGCGTATCCATGGCAACAAAAAATGCCAAAGTCACGGACAGTGACAAAATAAATATCAACTTGCCACTGCAAGTGACACTCATCGTTGAATATGAAATCATTATGTAATGTTAAATCGAACACTTTGATAATCTGTAAAATGTTTTGTAGTTCTTTTAGTGTGAACAGACACAGAACTGCCCAAAATATGAAAACATTGGTGCGCTGACTAGAATGATTCTTTTCCCTGATAATATTAACATGTAAAGCACAGCAAAACTGTTGATAAAATATATTATCACATATCCTTCATCCCAAATCACAGTTTATATCCAAGTATTGCACAGAAATGACTTGTATGTATTGACTAAATTGTTTCAACCTTTCCCTTTTCACTAACTACTTATCAACACTGTTAAATTTACTTTAAGTTTAAAGCTGTTATCTGAACCAGTGTAGTGACGCACAGGAATGGAAGGTTTAGATAAATCCAGCTAATCTAACGTTAGGCAATTTTATCAAATATTGGATATCTGTCCTGAATTCTGTTATCATTTCACCCACTTGTTAACCACACAAGGATCTAGCTCACTTGTTAATCATCAATATCTCATCGTTGACAAAAAATAAAAATCACTGTCACAAGGAAGTACATGTAGCCAACATAGTAATATTATATTCTTCTTATCAATTTCTCTACTAACTGTTCTCTAAAACATTTTTAAAACATGTGTTTCTATTTTTCAGTAAGTTCATCCTATTTCATAAACAGTATTCCTGTTCTTAAAGGTTTTGATTATCACTTCATTTCATTCAAACATCACAGTTCGGCATATTTCCAAGGTGTATGAGACGCTTGTTATTGGGTTTGCATTTAGACTTTCATGTACATATATCTGGAGTTTGTCTTCTGCTCTTGATAATTTCATCCAAATGTCACAATGCAACCAATTTCCAAGGTGTATGTTAGTCACTTGTTATATGTACTGGATCTCACATATATCTGGTGTTTGTCTTTTTCTGTTGTTTTATTATCCCTTCTCACAATAAGAAAAGTTCCATAGGGAAGCAAACATATCAGGTCTTATTGGATTTGCAAATAAATAGGTAAATAATACTGGGTGTATTTCCTTTTAATGATAGGTATTACAGGTGCAATATCCATTTCATCAGTAGTTTCACCTTCCAGGTTCCACCATCATGATGTCCTACTTTCTAATTACAGCACCTGAAATACAGAAAACTTTATTACTAAAGTTCTTTTCCATTTCTTTGGTTTTTTCTCTCTCTTATTTGAGAACATGACACAAAGATAATGAATTATTTTGAAAACTTTCTGCATTTAACCCTTTCCTCCATATACTATTATATGCTTTTTTAAGCATATGTGACCAGTGTAGATCAAGATCAGCCATCTGATCAGGATCTGCACTGTTTGCATTTTGGACAGAAATAACCTAATGAATCAAAAAGCGTAGTTTAGATCCTGATCAGACAGCACAGATGTGCCTGCTGATCTGGATCTAAACAGTTCGCCCATGCAATAAAGGTGTATCTATGTAGGAAAGGGTTAAATGAGATGGTTGGAAGAAAGTCAGCAGCTGAGGAACTGATCAGATCCTATTGACTGCAGTGATGACAATAAGGAGTGGGGGTGAGTGGGGATGTTGTTTTTTTCTATAACCCAGAATCCTAGTTTCATTCAACTTACTTCTACTTTTAATGATAATGAAGGCACCGTCACTAGCAGGATGTATTAAAACGACAACTTTGCATCATACATATGTATTTCAAACAACTATCCCTTATATATAACACTTAAACAAGTGCCAGGCTCTGTCAGATAAATTGGACAATTTCTATAACCCAGAATCCTAGTTTCATTCAACTTACTTCTACTTTTAATGATAATGAAGGCACCGTCACTAGCAGGATGTATTAAAACAACAACTTTGTATCATACATTTGTATTTCAAACAACTATCCCTTATATATAACACTTAAACAAGTGCCAGGCTCTGTCAGATAAATTGGACAATAATACTATACATGCTGCTAGGAAACAAATATAGTAACATAATGCACTCTGTGAAACTGTGAGAACTTGCTATTGATTTCTGGAGGTAGCAGACTCAATTATGATTGTCACACAAATGGAAGCCACTTTCGTCACTTACATTATATTAGCATGTATGCTCTCAAATTTTCTTCTTCATTGATCAAATATAGACTAACTTAAAATATAAGAATAACAGCTAAAACCACTTTCTCACAAGAAATGAAATTTCAAATATATCTCACATTATAGAAAAAATCACACAATAAACAAGAAGTGTCACAGGACGTGACAAATGCCCCTGAAGGTTCATGGTTTATGGAACAATCAAAGTAGGATAAAATCTAGAATTTGGTTTTCTGCAGAAAACATCTGTTCTTGTTTGCAAAAAGTTGAAATGAGAGCCAATGTTTTATCATAAGACAAGTTGCATTGCAATACTACAGAATTTTTTATTAAATTATAATTGATCAGTTATTATCTTTATTTTATATTCCAAATAAAAGCAAAATTAAGTTTCAGGTTTAAATCATTTTAAAGGTGCATTACTTAAAACAGATTTAACTTCATTAAACCAGATGACTCATACCAAGTATTGAGTCAAAAGAACAAATGCTTTCCAAATTATAAGCAATAAAAGTTATTGGTTAAAGTATGAAAGGGGCATAACCAAATAAGTTAATCAGGAGTTATCATTCTCATTGTCACAGATAACATAATTCAAATATGAAGTAACGTCAAGTACTTCCAATTGAAAGTTACATTAGGTTTCGTAAGAGTCATTTTAAGGGGCATAACTAAAAAAATAGTGAAACTGGAGTTATCATTCTTGTTGTCACAAATAAATTTGTTCATGCTGATGACATATTCCGGGTATTAAGTGAATAGGAAAAGTTCTCTCAAAGTAATAGGTGACATTAAGTTTCATATTGATGTCATTTGAAAGGGGCATTACTCAAAAATATTTGAATGTTTTATGATGTCACAATTTATCATGTATTACAAGTATTAAGTTAATAGGCAACACTGAGTTTCATATTAGTCATTTTAAGGGGACATAACTCAAAAAATAGTCAAGCAAGAGTTATCATTCTTATGTATGGAGTGAAGAGTTAAGCAGGAATTTAATGGAACTCTTATTATCAGTTATCAATTCAATGCAACTTTCATAAGTACAATGCACTGACACAGAGGACAGAGAACTAACAAGGAGCCTCTTATCCCACAATAATACATAATTATGTTACTATATATAGTAACAAATTTACGTTGAAAAAATATTATTACTCGGCCTCAGCAGATTTTATCGCATAATTGCCCCGCACGTGGAGGGCAATTATGCGATAAAAGCCCTTGGAAAAGACGCACGTGCAATGCTTGGTTTTGCATAACGTCATTAGCAGCATTCCCGACAGCACAATGGCCACGGGTGAGCGTACGCTGGAGTCGCTCGCAAATAGAATTTTAGATTTAGATGGAATTATTGCTAAGAGGTCTCAAGAAAACAATCATCTAACAGAGGAAGAAGCTAGACTGTTTATTGACAGTAAGAAAAACAAAGCCACCATTTCCAAAGCGAAGAGTGACATAAAGAAAGTGCGCGAGTGGTTGGTTGAAGATGGAGAGCAAAGGGAAATCGAAGAAATTCAGCCGAAAGAATTAGACGTTCTGCTTTCTAGATTTTTATTAAGTACCAAGAAAACTAAAAACTGCGGGAACAAAAATATTAAAGAATTCGAACCATCGACATTAAGAGGAATTCTCGGAAGCGTGAAGCGCTACCTGAGCGAAAAGGGGTACGAAAGTGACATTTCCAGTGATAGAGATTTTAAGTTGACCAGAGACACTTTGAAGGCCAAATGTATAGATTTAAAGGAAAAGCGATTCGGAAACAAGGAGAACAGAGCTGATCCATTCACGAACGATGAAATTAAGATGTTTTACGACAAGAAACTGCTTGGAAATGGTAAGTAACATTGACAACTAATTTAATCTGCTGTTTTTTGTTTACATGTTTCATAGCGACAGGGGGAAATACTCTTCCATAACTACGAGGTACAGTCAGAAAGTTCCCGGACTGGTCCTTTTAAACAAATTATTGACGTCGGATCCTCATAAAATTTAGCATGCATGTATTTCTATTTAAATCTAAAATCAACAGCTATGAAAAAGTAGGTTTGAACAAGTATTTGAATTTATTTTTTCACATTTAGCATGTCCACAACCATAATACGGAGCACTTCAGAATTTGCCTTATTTTGCAATGAGATGACTACATTCTTTTTGAAGTTTCTCAAAATAACAGCACCAAGACGTCTTTATTTTTCCGCACGACACCAACGGAACGTTACTAGCAAACAATTACAAAATTTTAGCGTGATCGGCTGAAGTATCGCCATTTTGTGAAGTATAATTTCCGCCGTGTAAAAATTCTGAAGCAAGAAAATGACAACGTTAATTGAACGTACGGAGCAGTGGACAGTAATTAAATTCTCTGCGATGTCTTGTATGACCCCGACTGATACTTGGAAATTCATGAAACAGAATGATGGTGTTATTAATTGTTCCAGGACTCTTGTGTTTGAGTGGCACAAACGTTTCCGGAAAGGTAGGGCGGTTATTGAGGATAATGCGCGAAGCGGAAGGCCGGGAAATGATGCGCGCTTAGTCAAAAAGATTAAGGACGTCCTAGCAACTGATCGGCGCAATTCTCTAGATGATATTGCTTACACTGTCGGGCTGTGTCATGGAACTGTTCATAAAATAGTGACCCAGGACTTGAACATGAATAAGGTATGTGCGCGCTGGGTTCGTCGTCTGCTGACAGATGAAATGAAAACAACCCTTGCAAACGTCATATGAACGTCACGACGTCGCGGAAGTGCTCCGTACATGACATAGTGGGCTATTCTAATGGATCAGAAAACATGTTTATGTTTGTATATTTTACATATATTTATATGTTCTTGCAGTGGAATAGTTATATTTTCATGTCATATATTTAATTACTGAATCGTACGGAAAATAAAAAAGATATCATGACAGTCCTGGAACTTTTTGACTGTACCTCGTAGTAATTGTGGTGTAAAACCCGGATTGTACAGGGTGTTTTAACTATAGCTTTGCTGTGGTTTACATACTATGATTACTTATTTAAAACCATTATTGCCATTTAAGATATTCACAATCATACTAGATAATGTGAAACAAATATTATTTTATGACTTTGTTTTATTTTTACAGCAAACCCAGAAGCCCTCACTAACAGCATGTTTCTGAACAACACGATGCACCTGGGCCTGAGGGGGAGACAAGAACATCTTAGCATGTTGTGGGGTGACTGGAGTTAAAGTCAACATCAGATGGGACTGCCTACCTCGAATATACTGAACGGGCCACCAAGACTAGAAAGGGCATTTCACATGACCACAGACACTTCATGCTTAAAATATTTGAACAGAAAGGTATACTGTAGTTTTTTTCTCAGTAATATTATTCTGAGAAATAATTAAACCATTTATTCCATTTATAAACTTTTGAATAATTCGGTGTATTTTTTAGTTTATAATAAATATATTCATTATGTCATGGTGGACACTGTTTATTAAATACATAAACATTGAATTTATTGTTTATGTTCTGAATTTTAACAGTAGCTCAGAGCAAAACATGTTGCATGTAGAATTTCTTTTTAAAGTTTAACAAATATCCATTTAAGGGGACCCCAACTGTCCAGTCCAACTCTATCTTCTATACAAGGAGAAGAGGCCATTGAACATGGTGGATCCAGAGTCAAGGTTTTATGCAGCAATCAACCCAAGGTTTGATTATTTTCAAACACTATCTATTGCAATAACACATAAATTTATTGTTATTTTTTTAAACTTTAAAAAAACTTATTTACATTGAAAAAAAATATTTTTGTAATAAGCATTAGTTTTTAAATTTTATTATTTTAGCTTTTCTTCATTGTTTTTTTTAATAGAAAAAATACATTTAGAAGTATTTACACTAAACTTAATTAAGCTTACATTATTTTTCATTGCATCTTTTTGCAGGTTTGACAAGCTCCCAGACCAAGTTTGGTTTATAAACCAATCTATGGGTAAAAACACACTTGGCAACCTTGTCAAGAATATGGCAGAAAAAGCTGGGTTGCTGGGGCGTCATGTCAACCACTCGGGAAGGAAGACATGCATTTCAACACTCCTTGATGCTGGGTGCCACCCTACAGAAGTTGCACAGATATCAGGACACAAAAATCTCATGTCATTGAATCACTATCACAGGGATCACGAATCAAGGCGATTCGGGCGAAGAAGGCGCCCAGACAGGCCTGACTTCGCTTTATTTGCATGGAAAAGCGAAGTTCACTTCGCCCTCGATTTCCTGTTGAATTTGCCTGAGGGAACAATCAAACACCTGCAAATAATCCCCCAAATGTTCACTTACTCAATCATAAACATTGACAAACACGTGTCGTAAACAAATTCGACCTGATTACCTAATCAGTCTTCACAAAAGATTTTTATTGGCTGGTATATACAGAGTAAACCAATAAAATCGCTCGTTAGTCTTCAGCATTTTCTTATTGTAAATGACATAAGCGATAATGATGTAAGTTACCCGGATGTTGAAAATGACAGCTTGTTAATATGACAGTTAATTGCGAGTTTTATGGCACTGAGAACCTGTACGAGGTGATAATTGGATTAAGATGATTGTCTATGATCAGACTGGGAGAAATTAATAATGCAATGGACATTATGTGTGATTTGTTTGCTGCCTCGATACTCTATTGAAGGAAGACATCTCCAGACGATGTCGGCTAGTAAAATAATTACAGAAAGGTGAGTATTGATTTTTACGAGAAAATGTGACAAAATAATCACACAGGAGTAATTTTAATTATAAAAACCTTATAATTCCCCTAAAACACCAAAATACTTTCAGGAAAAATGACAGACTGAATTTCCATTTGTGAATTATGATGCTAAAATAAAATAAATGTATTTGCGATTTGTGTCTGATAGTCAGGCCTCCAATATATTTACAACTGGTATTTTTTTATATTATAGAACACAAGACCTCTGTTGATGATGCAAGTTCGAGCAACAGATGCAGACTGCTAGACAAGTTTCAGAGGAAAAAAGTGGGGTTGCTGTCCAAAGTGCCAAGGCAAATTTACATTTTCTGCCACAGGAATACCTTGCCATATTTATTATTGACATTTTTTGTAGAATAAAATAGATTAAATAATCAGTATTGTTGTTTTATAATATGTATGGGTGTACAAGAGAAAATAAGAGCTATTTGGTTAAAACCCGACCGTCCGCGTTGGTCACTTCTCCCTGTTTCTGAAAACTTCTCCCTAAATTTCCAGGAGGGAGAAGTCACTTCTCCCTAAAATTTGCTCCTAGCTTAATCCCTGTATCACTCATTAAATATGGCAAAACAGCAGGCAATCTCTACCATAATCCATGAACAACACAAAACTACATCTACAATCAACCAGCCAGCTTCAGTGAAAAGTTTTACAAATGACAGTGATGAAATGTCAGACCAAGAGCTGTTACAAGCATCCCAGGAAATAGAGAACACTCTGACAACAATTGAAAACTTTGAACAATTTCAAGAAGTTGTGGCCCTGCCTGTTGTTCAAAGCCCCGGTGGTTCCCTCCACATTAGTAAATTCTTAGAAAAATCACAGGCACTCTTCCAAGGCTGCACATTTAATAGTGCTGTAAATATTGTTTTTAAAAAGTGACCAAATACTACTCATTAGCAAAGTGATCATGTGGACATTCTCTCCTGAAGTGATCTGTTTTCTAAGCATGTTAGATGTGAGTAGTTGAAAGATGCGAGGGATACTCAATGATGATTAGTTGTAATGTGAATTTAGAAGTATTAGGTACCGGATTTTTGTTTATTATCATTTATGATGAATTTGATTTGAATCTGCATAGTTTGTGATTAGAATATAAAATAAAACTTATAGACTATTCTGAAAACAGTTTAATGTTATGTAAGTGTGTGGAAATGCTTACGTTGATTGTATTTAAATCTGCTTATTTTGTATGGTGATAATTTTCATGTAAAATATGATAAAAATATGTTACATGAGACTTACAGACTGTTCTTAAAACTGTTTAATGTTGTTCATTCAGCCACCTTCAAACTTTGTAGATTTCTCACAATAAAATGTGCAGACACTTTTCTTGTAATGTTTTATTTCATATAGATAAAATAGATTTAACTAGAATTATCACTGAAAGTGATTAAATACCCCCACATGTATGCTTGATAATTGAACTGGGAATGCTTCGAATCAATGGCATAATGTGCCCCACTTTCAATCCAAAGTGTCGTCTTCACAGTAGCCACATATTCAGCAAGTTTCATCACAATATCTCATTCCTTCTAAATATATTGAGCGGAAATGGTTTAAATATGTTAGTAACAGTGGCCTTTATCTAACTTTTATCTAAGAACTGTGTGCCAAACATTGTTAATGAGAAATCATCCAGAAACCATTTTTTCTATTTTTAGTAACAGTGACCTTGACCCCATCAGGCCCAATTTCAATACCAAGTTTCATCTTCACAGACACTACCTATATAGCAATTTTCATCACAATATCTCATTCTGAACCAAAGTTATTGAGCATACAGTTTATTTTCTATTTTTAGTAACAGTGACCTTGACCCCACAGGCCTTGAATCCCAAAAGTCATCTTCACAAAAACCATCAATACACCAAATTTCATTTAAGAATCTCATTCCAAGCTATAGTTACTGAGTGGAAACGAAGTTTTGAAGTTTAAATAACAGTGACCTTGACCTTGAACCCACAGGCCCCAAAGTCAAACCTAATCTTTATCTTGTTATGTTACATCTGTGTCCCAAAAAATGAGTTATAGTCCAGAAACAATTTTTCTTTTTTAAGTTACAGTGACCTTGACACTGACCCCTCAGGCCCCAAAGTCGAACTCGACCTGTATCTTCTGATATTACATATATGTACCAAAAAAGGATTTAATCTGTGAAGTTTTTCATGAGTTATTATCTGGAAACCCTTTTTCTATTTTTAGTAATACTGACCTTGACATTGACCCCACCAGCCCCAAAGTCGAACTTGACCTGTATCTTGTGATGTTACATCTATTTACCAAACAAGGATTAAATCTGTGAAGTGTTTCATGAGTTATCATCCGGAAACCATTTTTCTATTTTTAGTAACAGTGACCTTGACACTGATCCCACCAGCCCCAAAATCGAACTTGACCTGTATCTTATGACGATATACCTGTGTACCAAAAATTATTTAATTCTGTCAAGCCTTTCATGAGTTATCATCTGGAAACGAAGAATCCGACCGACCGACCGACAGACCGACCGACCGACAAGCTCACTCCTATATACCCCCTCAAACTTCGTTTGTTGGGGTATAATAAAACTAAGGGTATGTCATGACCATTTATCTTAAAATAACAAAATTTACAACATGACAGAAGTAATGAGTTTATGTACAGTTCATACAAATACTCACTTCAGCTTCACTCGGGTAATGTTATTGAACTATTCTTTCCAGGCATGTTTTCTCACTCCAGGATTTAACATAAATGGTCTGATAATTAAAATGTACAGATCAAACCAAAGTATGCTTGAAATTCTGAAGATTTGGGATATTTACACTGAAAAATGTTAACTTCAGTTTTGACACAACTTCTAACATAATTATTTCCCTTTGCCCTGCCGGGTAAGATAAACCTTGGATTTCACTGATACAGTTATCAAGGGAAAACTGACATATGTATGATAAAGAACAATATATGGGTGGCATTTTATCTCTTTAGCGGGGCAATTATCAACATCCGCCCCCCCCCCCCCATATATTATTCTCTAAATAAAAAGATCGAGGTACATCAAGTAATGATAATCTCACAACACAAGAGGTGATGACAGTGATAAAACAGACAAACCTGACAGATAATGTCTACTCTGAGACATTCACCTGATCAGTATATTTATTCCCAAACTATCTTGCCTAGGGGTCAATGTCTTGTCTAGTTGGTCACTGTCTTGTATAGGGGGTCTCTATCTTGTCTAGGGGTCACTGTCTCGTCTAGGGGTCACTGTCTTGTCTAGGGGTCACTGTCTTGTCTAGGGGTCACTGTCTTGCCTAGGGGTCACTGTCTTGTCTAGGGGTCACTGTCTTGTCTAGGGGTCACTGTCTTGTCTAGGGGTCACTGTCTTGTTTAGGAAGCACTGTCTTGTCTAGGGGTCACTATCTTGTCTAGGGTTCACTGTCTTGTCTACGGGTCACTATCTTGTCTAGGGGTCACTGTCTTGTCATCCCTTTACTCTATATATATTTACGCCTTATTACCCTTGTGCGACCAGTGTAGATCCAGATCAGCTGGCACATCTGTGTGGTCTGATCAGGATCTACACTGTTTGCTTTTTTATTGATTGGGTTATTTCTGACCACAAAGCGAACAGTGCAGATCCTGATCAGATGGCACAGATGTGCCGGCAGATGTGGATCTACACTGTTACCCATGCAATAAATGATTAAGGGCATGCATATGGAGCAAAGCGTTACGGGGCTACCAATAGACCTACAAATCAGGGAGAAGTTTTCTCATAATCTTACTGAATTATGGAGAAGTTTGCAGTCAACAGCATTCTTCCTCTATATAGTCTATACCAAATGACCTCTCCCAGAGCTCATTAAGGGAGAAGTTTGTTCACCCGATTTACCAAACAGCCTTATAACCGAAAGCAGATGAAGGTGACTCTGAACAACCAAAATTGCTTTTATAAATTCATTTTTCCTTGTACAGAGGTGTAGAATTCCACTCGACCATTCGCCATGGTGAGTAAATGATCCGTTGGTTCGAGTGAAGCGGCCGAAACACTCGAATGACCGGGCGAGTAAATTTTTCAGCAATGCACGTTTTCTTCGGAAAATGAAATATTTAAGCGAGGTGCTGAATGCACTTCTTACACCTTTGTCAGTTGGTTGACAACAGAGTGGGGTAGTGGTGGGAGGTCCATGGGTCACTGTCTTGCATAAACCAATTTAACTTTTTGTGGATTACTCTGGAATAGAAATGATGAGCTGAATGCACTTTTGTCTGTTGGTTGAGAACAGAAGTTTTGCAACAGCAAATCTGTTCAATGTGATCTAGATCTACACTATTTGCTTTGCCAGACAGAAATAACCTGCTAAATCTAAATGTGAACAGTTTAGATCCCGATCAGACTTGCAGATTTTATCCAATAACTTAAAGATTTTATCCAATAACTTACAGATTTTATACAGTAACTTGCAGTTTTTATCCAATAACTTACAGCTTTTATCCAATAACTTCCAGATTTTATCCAATAACTTACAGATTTCATCCAATAACTTTCAGCTTTTATCCAATAACTTACAGATTTCATCCAATAACTTGCAGATTATAATTATCCAACAACTTTTTTTCCAGCAACTTGCTCTGATAGAGATCCTCCACAATTCCAAGGTAATCTCACAAATGAAGACAGACAACAAAACAGACATGACAATTTGTCCCTTCAGGGTATCAACATGATCATTATCAGTGGTCACCTGCACAAAAAATAACTATTATAATGACTATTTTAACAGGGTCACTTAATCAAGATGTCATAATAAACAGCATGGTTTGAGACAAGCACAGCTCCTTAACCCTTTACTCCACATATCACCACCTTTGTAAAAAAAACAACAGTATAGTACCATTAAAATATGAATATTATTCCCTTAAAGTAACCATACAAAATTATGCATTTTATCGCATTTGCAAACAGTGAAGTTTCATAGCAGCCACCACATGTATGCCGTCTGATCAGGATCTGCTCTGATCAATTTTTTTGTTTGACAAAACCTGAAAAATCAAAACGCAAACAGTGCAGATCCTAATAGACACACAGACCCAAGGCTTTCTTACTGGTGAAATTGAGTAAGAAATTTAAAATTGGCAAAAGTAACATTTAATGCTCGAAACAAAGTATTATGTAAATATATGAAAAGGAAAAAACACAATAAATATATTAATATTTTCACAACATTAACACTTTCATGTAGTTAATTGCAATAGGCATTCAATAAAATACTTCCGAATGACAAAAGGTATATTAAGCAGTTACAATACAAGTATCTGCAAAATATTATTGGGAATTTTTCTACCAGAACTGTACTGGGAATAAAAGTTTTACAATGAAATTTGGCCATTAATTGGCTGGAAAAGGAACAGTGGGACTGATAAGGGGTCTACAGGCCTGTCAGGGGCTGTGGAGTGACCAGGGTTGAGGTTACGGGCATGTCAGGGGTCTGACAGATCCAGACTTCCCGAAAGTCGCCGGACCGTCGGACCTGTCCGGTAATTTTTAGGCCGATCCGGCATGATTTCATATATTGTCGGACCGATTGTCCGGCAAACATTTGATCTGCATATTCCAATTTTATTGGCTAAATTACAGTTTTGCTCGATGTTTTTACTCGAGACTGTTCCGAGGGAAATAAGTGAGGATATCCGAGTGTAATAATTTACGTATTCGTCTTCATGGCAATTCGTAAAACTGCCGCTTCTTTGACTGTTTCGCTGCGCATGACCATTCTTCATCAGAAAACGAATGACTGCGACTGGGTATGGGTCTACCGTTTCCTACATTTCGCCCATTTTCACCTTTTTCCATTTCGTAATTTCGGACTCACAAAATGGCGTTTTAAAAATATTTCACTGGAGCAATTCCCGGTAAAAAGAGAAAAGGTCTCAAATTCTGGTTTAAGGATCAACATCTTCTGTGCAAAACTCTCTCTCTCTCTCTCTCTCTCTCTCTCTCTCTAGTCAGTGGACATTTTGCATGGTTTCCAATTTCTATAGGGTTGTCAATAATCATAAATTTACCTACCATCTATGCACATGATTTATTCGAAGGTCAATTTCAGTCCAGAATTTTCAAAAGCTCCAAGAGAATGAAATAATTACTTTAAGTGAACATGTACATTAAATAGACTTAAAAGGCATGGTCACATTTTGCTCACACCACTATCAAGATTATGACATAATTTTGATCACACCACTATCAGGATTATGACATTAAGAGTCATGCCACTGATTGAACCAGAGTACTTTGAGATACAACGTAACATGGTCAAAGTACTAGTATGTTTCATATTCATGTCCCAAATCAAGAACATATCTCATTGGCTTAATATCATAACCTTGTGTCGACCAGATTTGACTTTTGGCAACACAGAAATAAAGAATCAAAGCGCTGAAAGCGTTGAAATACTGGCGCGCTGGTTGAATCGAACATGCCCTGCACAGATATCATTACTGTAAACATATGAAACTATGTGTGATTTTTTCGTTAAACTTTGTGACAGTTAGGCCACTCCTTTTTTATTTTATGGTTTACAAAAATTTTTGGTCAAAGTGTCCGTAAGGCGGTCGAAAAAAAAATAAAAAAAAATTTCCACATCTAGTCTTAATATTAGTCTGACAGCATTAACTACTATATAACAGTCAAAACAATTTAAATCTACAGAAACAAAACTGAAAGTCTGGTAATGATTATCATTGAATCTGCATATATTTGTTGACAAGGGAGGTCAGATAGATCGTGTTCTGGGCAATACTCGTGACAAATATGCATTATTTATATTTTTATTAATGGATTAACAGACCCTTCTGTCACGCTCTGCTACAAAATAAAAGTTTCAATTAAATTATGACACCGCGACATTTACAACGTGAATGTAAAATAAGTATTAAAACACTAACCAATGCGAACATATTCCAAAATAAATTACGTCCCAATTTTATCTCAAGTATCATATTTCAGAATTATTGCATCATCAACCAATTTTACCCAGCTAAAAAATGTCGAATGTCACGTACACACTTCTTGTAGATCAAACGATTTCAAAGCAGTGCCGATAAAACAACACAGTCTTGATACGAGCCGACAAATCCCTTTTAAGTTGCATTTCAAAGACGGTTGGTATCAACGTTTAACTCAATACTGACGGTCAATCAAATTCTGTCTCCGTATAAAATTAACATGGAAGGCGGATCAAAGAAATGTACATAAATCTATGAGTGATTGTAAAACATGTTTGAGAAAATTATTTTTTGTTTGTTTTTGAATTGTGCGGATTATGTGATAATTAAAAAGAGACAATGGAATTTGAACGTGGATTATTGTAAGTACATGTACCAATTACGTCTCGATAGGCCTAGGTTGCTGTGTTTTTTTGTAACGCCTGATTGAGTAATCTGTTTAAAAATTATGACAGGTTACAGTTTGTTTGCCCGGAGGCTTCACTGTTCTTGTTCATCGCTGCCGAGAAAATTTAATTGGATTATCAGCTGACAATAGACAAATATTAAATGTGACATAAGCTTTGATACGGACGATAAACGGTTCATCCGGTGTCGTTCCAGTAAACAGGCGATGAAAGTTTTGGCAAGACAATTTGCAAATTTTCTATTCGATTTGGCGATATATTCTCTTATCCGATACAAATGATAGATAAAATTTACATTGCTTGTATAGGAAATGGTTTTGTGTTTGAAAATCGTACCCCATTTGACGATATATTCTTATAGCCGTTACCCGATTTCGTGGAGTATCTCTGAGACATAAAACCCGTCTACCTATTTCGAGGGCGCGTTAAAAACAAGCAAAATGGGATTTGTTTCGATAGTTTTTGACTCGTTTCCATAGGGCCGGAAATTATTAATGAAAAAAAATCGTCGATTTCGATTTTATTTTTTTTCGATTTCTTGAAAAAATAGGTCCGCCGGTTTTGTAAACCATTTTATATAAAAGAAGTGGCCTTACTATCATCAACATTAGCAAATAATTCTGTATATTCAGGGATTTCAATAGATGCAGGTACTTGTATTTTGATGCAAGGAAATTAGGTTTTCCACTTTTTTTTCCACCTGAATCTTAGGCGGGGGTCTTTTTGATGCAGAAGCGTATGATTAGTGGTTAAATTTTGCTAGAATAACGATGATCAGGCTCCGCCACAACTGAGTATTGTCAACAATGAAATGCACAAGGCTCACGTACCTTAAGAGACTGAAACAGTTACAATCTTAATTTTTACGTCGATCGCAACAATGCATTAACAAAAATATTCGCCAACTTACTGACGGTCTCCCCAGGATTTTTGGAAGGGTTGTCGCTGGATATTTCGTGGATATAAGCTCGCGAAACTTTATTTTTTAACTATCATTTTATACAATTTTATATTTGTACCAAAGTTTACTGCAAAAACTGTATATAGTACATAGATGTTTTTTATCTCTTTAGAGCCAAGAAAGGTACAAAGTTAAAAAACATAAATAATGTGAAACAATGTGTAAACAGTATGTCAACATGTGTTTTAATAACATAAACTGATCTGATCTCATCAAGTTACAATGCCAACTATATACTCTGTATAGTTAGTTTTTCACCTTCATTGTCCAAGATATCTCACACATATCAAACTCAGTGTTTCATTACAACTGACAGAATTAGGATTAAACTTTCAGAAGCCTCTTTTTTCTTGAGCCCAAGCGCTGACTGCCTTATAATCAAACTTCAGTACATCAGGACCTTCCATGGATATCATTAACAATGAATTTAATGTTGAATTGTTAAGCCTGCTTCTAAGCTTAGTCTTCACTCTTGATAAAGTGGAAAAACCCCACTCACAATCTGAAATTAAATTAATTTACGATACCAGTAAACATATAGATAGCTTCACATATATAAAAATAATATCATAATAGGTATTCAGTTAACACAAACAGGTATAATAAATTATGTAGTGCACCCCAAGAACCTGGTTTAAACCCCTGGTAGCAAATTATTTTGCTACTGACTGTTCCAAGGCGCTAACCCATACGGTTCCCCTTTTTTGTTAAACAATCAACAAACAAATCATTTATTTTCCTCTCTTCTTTTTGCTGCAGGGGAGGCTGTGTTTTATGAGTGTGGCGATTCCTGATATGCATATTTCCCTTTTTATATATAGTAGCATGAAATTGAGTTATTTTATTTATTTAATGCAAGTCACAAGGCTAAGTAAATATATATAAAAAACATTGCCAACTTCTTGCAACCAGAAGTAGACTTTCTTCCACTTAGGATTGACACCTGACTGGATCGAACTGGCTGTTCGAGGTAGCCGGCGTTGATTCAGTGTCTCGGCATGTTGGGGTACCGCGTCCGGCGTCAGAGTAATTTCACGACGTGAAGGGGTACTTGGCGTCGTAAGAGTCGCTCTTGAAGGGCTATCCGGAAATGATCTTGATCTCATTTCTAGAATTTTGAAGTTCAGAATGCCCGATGGAGTTGGCATCAGCCTCACAAGGCCGGTTTCTCTTGAAATAAGATAGAATTGACGAGTCGTCGTTCTTTCGCGCATGCATACTTGAAAATGTGTCCGACGAAAATGAACTTATCGTTACGATGATAGCGCAGTAAAATTCCACAGAATGTATTTCTTTTGCAATTTAAGTTCTAAATGCAACTTGCCAATAGATTTGTTTAAAACAATTCCATTATCGCACAATTATTTTCATACATGTATACAGTACAATTTTCGAAGTGTTTGTCTTCTAATCACAGAACTAAGAATAACCAAATAATTACTCATGATCGCATCTCATTAAAATCATTGAACATTATGTTAAACACACCGGGTTCCGCTATTAATTGAGAATATCAAGAGTCAACAGAGCCAAAATACGATCAAACGACACCGACAGACTTGCGAATTCACCACGTGGAGAGGCGGAGTTATCCAGCTGATAGTGAAGAAATCGATTGTGATTGGTCAAATCGCCCATTGCTTAACCTTGAATGAGGTGTGTATTGAAAAGCGACCTGTGTTTACAATGCAAGAAACAGAAAATTATGACATGTCGATTTTGAATAAACGGATGTCGGAGAATTTAACACTTGTTGGAAATAGATCAAAGCTTGTTAACGGTTGTCTGGGGAGAACACTGGGACCCTGCCCGGTCCTTGTTAGCCGAGCAAAATCTCGATCCACAACTACTCCAACCTAACCAAAATGGCAACCCACGCTATCTCCCGCTTGTCACGTGACTGATTTGTTTTTAATCGTTCTTTTAATATCCTTTCATAGTTGTGCGAATCACAACATTAAATTGTTTTCTTGTTTTTATTTGTAGAATTATCTTTCAAAGTTCGCATTCCTTCTCGAAATATTTGTATTTTCTTAAAATGCACTACTTTTTATGCCACACAACTACGAAATCTTTCAGGCGTAACTAAACTACTCATTCATATCCAGTTGCTTGTTCACTGCCGTAGCTGGTCATGATTTCACTCTACATTGTCCGATGGGATTTTTGGCATGGATGCTCCAAAATTACACGGAAACTTACTATCAATCGCTCAGAATTCGTGGAATGGTGTGCTGCATTGTGCTTCACACTTGTGCAGAACATTTCGGCCTGCTCTCGCGGTGACCACTTACTTGATACGCTCTCGTGGTCGCAATGATACACCCGAAGTTCAGGACTGCGCGTCGCAGAGTTCACAGCATCGTTAGTAAATACTGGCGCATGCGCAGCATGCGCCAGTATGAAAACTAGTGTGCTGTCAAAATGTGTGGAAATAATGTATTTTTATTGGTAGATCATTCATAAGTTCAAAACCTCTAACAAGGTTTTGATATCCTTTCCTCCACCATAACGTATTTAAACATGACAAAATTTTGACTTCTCAAAACCCGGCCATGATTTCCTGGAGGACTATAAAAAAACGTATAAAAAATTTGCTTTCCAAAACCTGACCCTGTTTTTTCGTCAGAGACCCATGGATTTGTTTTTCTTTTTATCAAAAAGTCCTTACTTTGGTGGCTATTTAGAAGAAAACGGAATCATCGATCAGTATTTTTACATTATGAGTCCTTTTAATGCATCGCATATTTTCTCTCAAATATCATATAGTAAACAATTATTTACATGAGACTTAAATAATCTGGTAAGAAAATTAGTATTTTAATCAAAGTCAAATTTTAAGAAAAAAATCTAATTACAGTGTTGCTGTTTCTTCATCTTTCATTTTCAAAATAAAAAAGTTGCTTCAAAACAGTTATTCAGTATTTTAAAACAAAACCTGTATCTACCTTGTAATTAATTAAAATATTTTTGCAATGTCATAAAAATTAATGACAGTTAATTGATGTGATACCCTAGCTTATTTAAGTGGACACTTCTGTGAAGTGAAGTTTGGTTGAATCCTGTAAGGGGTTGCTAAGATATTATTTCAAAAACCAGATTTGTGATGGAAAGGCCAATCTCTATATGTACCCCGATTCAGGATAAGGGACATAACAAGAACTGTCAGAGACAGGGCAAGCACATATTCCAGTCATATTGTTCTGATGTGCCATCCGATCTGGATCTACACTGTTTGCCCACGCCATATGGGCGTGTATATGGAGGAAAGGGTTAAATCTTCAATTTTACCCAAACATAACAAATAGAAACAAGCCAATGATGAAAGAAAAAACTGATTTTAGGTAAATAGTTAATACCTTTATGTGCCATGAATTCTCAACTGAAAAAGGGGAATAATTATTAAACATTTTTCAAAGTTAGTATTTTATGAGGTACTTGGTTTACTAGTACAGCCAATCTCTTTACTTAAAGTTAAACAAATTGGATGTTTAAATGGGTCAAAACTGGAAAATATTTTTAGAAGAGTTATGGAACTTCTCAGAAATAAAGTAGTAATACTAGTGAAAATACCATGGAATGTAAAAATACTCAGAAACAAGTCAAATATGTTGCATGGCCATAGGGGTCATCTACTCATGGAGGCCAATTACCCTGTAAAGTTTGGAGTTGACCATAATGAGACTAGTCTCACAGGGCGAGAAAGAATATGCAGCCAGACCGGGACACGAACCCAGGACCCCTCACTTACAGGGTATGTGCTCTCCTGACTAAGCATCTACATGTAGGCTAATTACACATTCTTTCTCCCTAGATACTGACTAGATTTGTACCATGACATATTCCAACCACAAACTGGAAATTTGTCCTAGAATTCCAGAGAGTTACGCATATTTAATTTGCTATGATATACAGACTGAGCCGAACTGGCTAGCTAGCATGTCACCATGCTGGATGCAAAATGTCACAGGGCGAGTATAATGTGCAGCCAGACAGGGACTCTAACCCAGGACCCCTCGCTTACAGAGCAATTGCTCTCCTGACCGAGTTTTCCTGGCCAATACACATCTTCTCCCCAAATGAAATCTGCAACAGAAACCCAAACACTATAGTAAGACTTAAACAGGCTAGAGGAACGGGAGAGGGACTGGGCAATGGAGTTTAACACAATGAAAACAATTTCCGCTGCAAATACTTATGTGTAATTATATCAAAAGATCTGAATTGGTCCCAGCATATTGAAAACATCTCTGCCAAAGAGGCAAAATCCCTCTGCTTTATTAAACGAAACATTAAAACAAACAAATCTAAAGTCAAAGAAGTAGCATACAACACATATGTTCGCCCACAAATGTTTGGCATCCCTTGCAGAAAAATTTGACCAAAATTGAACACGTACAAAGATCAGCGACCAGATATGTCCTAAATAATTATGATTACCAAAGCAGTGTAACTCAAATGCTAAGCACCTTAAAGTGAAACTCGCTTGAACACTAGGGCCTCTACAATTCCCTAATCTTTTTTTACAAGATCAGAAGTCAAGACATTGATGTTGACCAGGTTTACCTAATCCCCACTAGAAATCTCAACTACCTTATCGCTCAGCCTCGTACCCACTACCACTCTAATTCCTACTTCCCCAGAACCATCAGATACTGGAATAACCTTTCTCCAAACATCAAACCAAGTCCCAGCCTCAACATCTTTGCTGAGAGGCTGGCACGATCACATTCTAAATACTGTATACTCTGCTCTTAACTGTAACATACTGTCCTTTTATCTTTTACCGAACAAGCTTAACAGTCTAAATACTCTAACAGTTCTTTTTTTTCTCTAACAGACTGTTCCCAGACAGCGCCTCCCAGTAATAATCAGAAATTGATTGTTGAGGAGTATCCAGTAGATGTAGATATGGTCAACTAACAAGTTTTCATGGTATTTTTTTGACAGTTTTACAGATGAAACTTTTTCACAAAATATGTGGTTGAAACAGGTGAAGAGATGCCCAAATAATAACATTATTTTCAAAACTTAAATAAAAATGTTTTTCTTAACAACTATGGTTATCTCAGAACGCTTTATAAACCATTATGCAGGATGTAAGTGATCATCAAATGATAGGGCTTCTCACAGTAATAAACAAATGTTAAATTTCTGTCAGACTGATTAATTAGTCTTCTTGTATTATTATTTTGAGATTACCCCCCCCCCCCCCCCCCCCCCCGAAAACTTGTCATGGATAACATGGCGGGTAGTTGGGTCGAAAAACGCTGGAAATAAGATTTGGAAGGTCTTTGTTGAATGAAGTCAACTGAGGTGAATAGATTAGTATCAGTTTAACAAAACTTCGTTTCTTTTCTCAACTAACATGATTACTGATAATACCAGTAAGCAGTGAATCTGTTAAGTACCACAAAAACTTGTTGGACCATCAAAGTGACTGGATGGCAAATACCTTGGCACTCATCTGACCAATGACCTGTTCTGGAACACTCATGTGTCAGCAACACCTAAAAAGCCACAAATGCCTTAGCCTTCCCAGACTTCCCAAAAGGCCAAAAAATTTGCCGGTCATTCGGTCCTGTTAGCAAGGACATTTTGCCGGACCGAAAGAAAATCTGCCGGACCGAAAAAAGACAGAGATATTGCAAATCTTTAGTTTTGTCTTGAGCAGATCCGGGAAGCAGGGATCGTTACCCGTACTGGAAGAAAGTGGTCAGCGACAGAGACGGTCAGCCAGGCGGAGAGCTCTCTCATGCACAAGGACATCGTCGGTGTAACGGCTGTCCGACAACAAGGCATTGGTGCGACCAAGACACTCCTATGGAGCCAAGCCACCCAGACTGAGAGGCGAGCCCTGATACAGTCAGAAGTACGGAAGGAAGAGGAGAACAAGAGACAGGCCAGAGCGGTACAGATGGGTGCGCAAGGAGCATGGACAACATGGGAAACCATGGACAGGAAGCTGACCTGGGAAGACATTTGGAAGTATGAACAACTTCGTCTATCCTTCCTCCTCAGGTCAGTTCATGACCTCTTGCCATCTCCAGCTAACCTCTGCCGATGGGGACTTATCACAGACCCAACATGCAGTCTGTGCAAGAAACCAGGCACTCTGGAACACGTTCTATCTTCGTGTTCCACAGCACTGACGCAGGGCAGATATCGCTGGCGGCACGACAACGTCCTCAGAGAGGTTGCCGATTGGCTGGAAGGGGAGAAGAAGAAGCCACGCAGAAGTAACTCACAGACAGGCCACATCAACTTTGTGAGATCGGGTGAAACTGCGAAGACAGAAGCTTCACAGAAGAAATCAATCCTTGACGGCGCCACAGGATGGAATATGGCAGTCGACCTAGGAAAGAAGCTCGTGTTCCCACATATCGTCCAGACCAACTTGAGACCAGACATTGTACTGTGGTCCGAGACAGGGAAGAAGCTCGTTGTCATCGAGTTGACAGTACCTTGGGAGACGAGATGTGAAGAGGCCTATGAGAGGAAGAAGGCCAAGTACACTGAACTACTTGAGCAGTGCCGACACCGAGGTTGGCGGACATGGCTTTTCCCTATCGAAGTAGGCGCTAGAGGGTTCTGTGCGCAATCTGTATGCAGATTGATGACAGCTGTTGGCACCACTGGCAGAGACAGGCGCCGGGCAATCCAGAAGCTGAGCCAGGCTGCAGAGCGGGCGTCTAGCTGGCTGTGGCTACGACGCGAGGAGACAAGCTGGATGCGATCAACCTCCACACCGTAAGACGGTGGGCCCACCCGCCATTACAGATGTACTTGGATAAGGGCCGAAACATCTGGCGGGCACCAAGCTGACGATGGAGGGAGATCTGCAGTCAAGAACCAGGCCTCAGTAAGGTGCGGTTAAGACTGTACTATCCACACTTTGTCTTTTATAAGGTACATTTGTTTGAAATACTAATATAAACCAATATCAACTTACCAGTTTTGCTTAAACTTATTTCATTTTTAGCTACAGAAAAACAAACAAGAAAATTGTTGAAATGTACATTGTAATCCTAGGTTTATTACGCTACTAGGGGGTTTATAAAAGATGACTTACTTTGGCTGCTGATCGCCCTTCTTAAAATGAATTGAAACTTTTATTCCACAAAACTTTGTTGTTGCAATTTATTGCTTCTGTGAGATGAAAATCTACACCGGCAACAAACAGGGCTCTGCCTAGGCTAAAAAATTAGGGAGAAGTGAGTCGCGACGATTCGCATGCCGCTTTAAAGTACTCAAGCATGTTGATTTAAACACTACTCATATTCAAATTAGTCATTTGCAGCAGCAGCAGATAAAACTTATACTCATTTTAAATAGCGAGGAGCAAGTTTATTTTATAAAATTTTAATGCTGATATAAACGGAATAGCATCATGTCATGATATACTACATTGCATAAAGAAATCATATACTTGTTAAAAAATCTCTAACTAATGCTGTTCAGTTCTATTCTTAATCAGTCTCTGTATTCCTGAATTCTTTAATCATTTTCATTGATTTAATATAATATCTATAGGTTATCAAAATTGCTTTTATTATGCCTGATGTTGCAGGATAATAGCTTAATTAGTTACATAGTTAATTTAATTCTACACTAAGTGCGACAGACCACCTTATACATATATCGGTAATACAGTTAAAAGAAAATATTTTGGATGATTTTCGAAATAAAAAATTAAGATATTGCCCAAGAACAATTGCTGCGTTTTTCAAAATTTTCGTGTCAGGACTTTAATTAACTGTGTCCTTCTATAAAATGGCAAAATGTAGTTTCTTTTTAATACCTCCCTTTATTTTATTGCACTCATTTTTTTTGCCGATTTTTGCAAGATTTTCAATTATTTGTTAATGTAACTTTAATCAGTTAGCTGGTAGCTTGAAACTGTGAAAGTTGAAATCAACTTTTTACTGCTTTTCAGTTGTTTGCTTCTTTGTTAATTGAAAGACAAAGGACGACCTGTCAAACGACCGCTTACACCAAAGAATGACTAGTTTTAACTGGTAATCCTTGTACAATCAATTATGAGACAAGTGGGAATCATGCTGATTGGGGTTAATTGGTAATTTGCACACTGACAGACTTGACAAAAGTTAATTCAGCATATCGGCGATCAGCGAATCACTGTGCACGCTCGTATTTTTATTGGTCTAGTAGACAGGCATTTCGTAAATCGGGTGGAGCGTAGTGAACAGTTCAGATCGAATGTCATCGAACAAAATATTATTTTTATGATTTTTGTTAGGGCGAAGTTTGGAAAGTAAAGGCGACGATGTTGCCCGAATCGCCCAGTAGGCAGAGCCCTGACAAAGCCATTTTAAATTTGGCTAAAATCGAAACTGAATGGCATAGACGCCGGCATTTGCTAGAGATTCGTGAAATATCACCAGTTTGAACACAACTGCAAATGCAAGACAGCTAAAACTCTGTTTTTCTTTTCAAGGCATTTAAATTATGTTGTCGAGTTCGCGAATGGACAATAGGAATCAGGCAACCAATCACAACCATTTTTCTGTGACTGAAGGAAATTGACTACTGTGAGGTTTTACGACAATTTTCTCGCACAGTTACTTTCCTTTACAGTTTCAGAATAAAAGGTTGCATCCCTTAGATTTAAAGTCGCCGGACAGAAGGACCAACAACATACAACATTTTACCGGACCGAAGCCAAATCTCCCGGACATGTCTGACGGTCCGATGCCTTTCGCGAAGTCTGCTTTCCTTAGACGAAACCTCACCAGCTGTCCTCAAGGTATTAAGGAACAAAGTTACAAGACACTTGTGAGGCCCCTACTTGAGTATGCTAGCACTGTATGGGACCCACATACCCAAATCAACATCAGCCAGATTGAGGCAGTCCAACGCCGCGCTGCAGGGTTTGTCAAGGGTGACTACAGGACCACCAGTAGCACCAGCCAGATGTTAAACGATCTTGGATGGCAAACCCTTCAAGAGCGCCACACACACTCGAAGTGGGTTATGGTATTGTAACGTACCCCGAGCAGAAGGCATATAAAACAGACTATATGTCTCAGCCTATTTATATAATTTTTCTCCTTAAATGATAATAGATATGCTGAAGCAATGTTTATTGTTTTGAACAATACAGGGCTTTTTCAGCTAGTCTCACGGGGCCGATAATGGGCCCCATTCCCAATGCCAAATAGGGTTCATTTTTCCCAAATTCAAGAAAAAAATTCCCAATTTCAAGAAAAAAATTCCCATTTCAATAAAAATAACTTTTTTGCCTATAAAATAGAAACAAAAAAGAGAATTCATATAATTAAGGGACTTTCAAATTACAAAATTAGTTTCTTAACTTTTGATCAGTGATCTGTGAAACCTACATTCCTTGAATTTATGTATGCAACCTGTGTAAAACCAGTGTGTACCATGTAAAAAAAATCCCAATTTGAGCAAGGGCCTTTTTCCCAAAACCCCCTGAAAAAGCCCTGCAATATAATAAATTTTCCCTGAGCTACTCTGCTCCAAAATGATTATAATAATTTCAGAAATGATTGGCTTCAAACAAAATAATCAAAGTAAGGATCGGCATGACATATGAAAACAATCTCCAGGACAATGAACCACTTGGACAAATAATTGATTTCAAACAAACTCTCAGGCACCCTGAGCAAAATAAGGACCACTCATTCCAGACATTGAGACAATGATGTTTCGAACCAAAAGTTTTAACACACAATAACACTCTTTCAACAATCAAATCTGAGCACTTTAACTTTCAAACAGTGCTTAACAAAGTCATGAACAATCACCATCCAAACAAAACCTCAGGCAAAACGCATTCAAACATAAGCTCAACACTAAAATCTAAACTACCATCCTGGACAGACTTGTGATATCCCTAGGATACGAGAACCTCTTCGTAAGCAATAGTCCGAGAACACTATCAAACCTAAAACCTATCCTCAACACCTACTCTGAAGCTACCTGAGGGACAGAAGTGTCTCAGACGCATGTGTTTCCACAATTGTCTGAAGGCACTATCTAAAAACCTCCTCTGAAGCTACCTTAGGGACACAAGTGTCTCAGACACATGTGTTTCCAGCAATTGTCTGAAGGCACTATCTAAAAACCCTAATAGTAATAAAATAAAATAAAACCCGGTCAATATGCCCCAGTACAGAACAGTACTATTTTGGACCTATAATGCAGACCAAAATGTTGAATCTCAATGATGTGAATACCTGGACACTTAAGGCGACAGACTGCCCTGTATCAATGAACGGTAATTGCTTTTATACCATCTGACAGAATAACTAGGACTTAACCGTTCAAGCACAATAATTTAACACAAAGTACTAAAATAGCAAAAAAGATTAAGCGGTCCAACTCTAACATCAAATAAATTTTCTCACAGTATACAGGATTGTTAGGACTAGTTAACATTCCATGCACGGCCTACCACCCATCAGCTATCAATACCAGAGGTTCACTGAAGCTTGTTGTCCCCTTCTGCAGGCTTGACATTTATCGGCTCTCTTATCTTTCCCTCAGGTATCTGGCTGTGGAAGAGCACATTGGCACTACTGACTCTCTAGAGGCCTTCAAGAGAGCGCTGACAACCCCACTGTAGAAGTGCGGCTGACTGTTTTACTTTTACCTGCATGTATATAATTGCGCCACACGCACGAACTTGTATCATACACCTAAATGTACGACAATGCCCCAGAGTGGGATTATATACAATATTGGAAGAAAAAGAAGTTTCAAACTAAGGATTCTTACTGCGACACTAGGTTCCAATTTATTGAAAGTGAAAAAAATGTTGGGGTTTACAGTTTTATTCAGTGTAAGCCAAAAATATTATATGGTTGATTCAATTTTGGCTGTAACTGTTCATCATTTGCAACAATCGATATGTATCATGACATATGAACCGGTGTGGGACCAATGGCAAATTATGAAACTTGAAAGAACGAAGGTGATAGAAAAAAGGAAGTGTCTCCGGGTCCGGACCTCTAGACTTTTGGTCTAGAGGTCCGGACCCGGAGACAACCCATATAGAGTTGTCTCGGGGTCCGGGAAAATTATTGTTATAGATATTATGCAGTTTTTGTGATATTTTCTCAAAAATGTTATTATTTATCATCTTATTGAATCATAAAAATGTAATTTAGGCATTAAAATGTTACATATAAGAATATTAATTCAGTTTTGAAAGACCGATAGTTCGCCGTCTATTGCTCATGGAAAGTGTAACCAATGGCACTTTCCAAATGCGACCTACAGAACTTAAATAAATGAATGTTTGTTGACTTTCATCTTTATTAGGCCTATACCTCTTAACTTTTACTATTCCTCTTTTATTATTGTATTGTTATAATAAATATATACGTGTTTAGCTTTAAATAAATAATTGTTAATAAAATCGAATATTACGCCGCTAGCTTGTTCCGCAAAGGGAAGCTACTCGTGAAAATTTTTACAGCGCGACACATAAAAGAAATGCGGCTTTGAACCTTAAATTGAATAATCAAACTTGTAAGCAAATAACATATAAACACATTACAGTGTGTGGATTCATGACGATGGCTGGGAAGATGTAAGCTGTGTATAAACCACGGAACATGCTAATTTCAAGCGGATTTAATTCATCTGGAAATATTCGGAATAACTTTTTTTACTATATAAAAGACCATGTCCATTTAAATCTATAGATTTATTTATGGAACTGCTAAATACTACACACGACTTTTGTTGGCGTGTATTATAAAAAAAAATGATGGACACTTACCTGGTTGTCTTCTTGTCAGCTCCCCTGGCTTTAAACTTCTTCCCACCATGAATACAACTATTCGTGATTTCATAGTATTTAATCCTATCGTTAAAGTTATTTTTTGGAGCACGGCGTTATTAAGCATTTAAGGTTCTCGAATCTCTTTGAAAAGTTGCACGTTTTCCTGTTTTTGATAAAAGTTAATTTTACTTTTTAACGAAACAAAATCACTGAAATTTTCACCGATATGAAACTTGTGTGCCATGTTTCCCACTGACACTGACACAAGACATCTGACGCTAAACTCTAAATTAAAAGCCTGCTATTCAAAGCTTTCGGCCCTTATTGTCTTCACATTAAGGTGTAAATACTCAATTGTGCGATATATTTTGAGCAGACCAATTAGGGCCAATCAAGACACCTGGACATCTTTGATGATCACTTCGAAAATAACAATTAATACCTAGCTACATGTAACTGTAGTTTTTCACAGGTCTGTTTAGTATAATAATCCACTAAAAGTAAGCGTCGGATCATAATAAAAACACAAACAAATTTTCATTGTGTATCAATTACTTATTAAATTATATATTATTTTCAATCATTATCCTCAACAATACAACAAAGCAACGATAGATCATATACGCAATATGCAATCACAGCTTCACTCATCAATTTAAGTACATTAGACCGCAGTTGAAACGTGTCGATGGTTATACTTCCTACGAGCTATATGCCTTATTCTCATCGATTCGGGATTTCCCATCGATTCGTGACGTCATAAAATGGCCAGAATCGCCGCTCGTGCGCTGTAAATTTCGTCCGAGTACTACGCAAGTTTCACCGTGAGCAGTTTCCAACGCATTAAGAACAATAAACATGAGAACTAAGCATGTAACCCCTCTAAATATCAAATTATATTTGCCTAAATTACAATTTCCTTTAGAAAATTACTGTTTTGTCCCAAATTTCACTAAAAAGCAACATTCGCCCGCTTCTGTTTTAACACCGCCATTTTCAAGGGAAATCACTGTGAATAGTTTTCCAATAAAACGACCTTGAACTACGTCACAGTTCATAAAGTATGTGCCATATATAGAGCGGAACGTAGTCCAATTAAAAGCCAATTATGAAATGCTTAACTGGGCGCAGTGTGACAAGTGCGAACAATGGCATTCTGTACGAAAATCCGGGTAGTTAGACGACGCATAGTACATTCCTATGCCCCCACTGTGAAAATTAGACAATCCAAGATGATAGTTTAGTTTTGTTTCGGTGTTTTCAATGTTATAATTGGTCAGTTTCAGTTAAATAAAACTGTTTGTTTTGTTTTAGTTGACTATTGTTCATATGAAATGTTGTTAAATTCTTTAATGGTTACCAACTTCAATATCATTAAAAGGATTAATTCGCTCCAAAATGTTGGATATTTTTTACTACTTACTATTAATGGAAAGCAACCTTCAATTTCTGATCCGAACTGTAGCGCGTGCCCTTACCTGCTGTCAACATTCCCGTCATCCAATCAAAATCCCGAACCGATGGGAAAAACTTTGACCTGCGATGATTAGCATGGTTGACTAATTCAGGTACGATTTTTTTTCAACATTGAGATTTTTTTACGATTTTTTTGTTGGAATTGTATAGTAAAATGGTTTGTTTATATGATTATGTTTTAAAATGGTGTTAAATTTGTTTAATATGTTTTATTATCTCTTAATACCACATAAGCGTCCCGAATCGACGAGAACACAGCATACAAGTCGAATTATTTCGTCTTAAAAACTGAAATAAAATTCTTAAATTAAAAATTTTAATGACTTAATTACATTTTAATGATTCAATAAGATGATAAATAATAACGTTTTTGAGAAAATATCACATAAACTGCATAATATATATACCAATAATTTTCCCGGACCCCGAGACAACTCTATATGGGTTGTCTCCGGGTCCGGACCTCTAGACCAAGTCTAGAGGTCCGGACCCGGACCCGGAGACACTTCCTAGAAAAAACGGTTTGGGGCGGACAAAGGCCGTAAATTTCTGCCTCCTGTGATTCATTTGTAATATCAAAATGTGTTATTGAAAGAACAAAGTATATTGTCAATTAATCATTGCAGTTTCATATCAATTAAACGTTAAATATGTACCTTTCTTTGTATTGTTCTGCCCAGAAAATCTGCCGAACCATGGTTTTGCTAATAATTAGCACAAACCGAACTGTTTCGGCCGGTAAAACTAAAATATTGACTGTTTCACTGCGCATGTCTGTATTTCATCAGACAACGACAGTAGTAAACCAATTTTGTCTGGATGCTATAGCCGCCAGAGAATCCTTAGCGAGCTTCAGTTATCTTTCCTGGAGGTTTAAATATAGGCGGTATTCCCCACGCTTGCAAGTAAAGTACATTCTGCTGCTGGAGATTAACACCACCAGTTAGATTTAAAATTACAACGAACTCGGAGTCATATTACAAGATGTATGTTTACCATCATCCCAGCAGGGTTGCTGATAGCAATTTGATGCCACTTCAATGTCGGTCACTGTTTTATTGCCATTCATATGTTTGGAATGGATATTATGCTGAAATATGTAGGCTATCTGTATTGTTACGACGCTTGTAATCACTGCTGGTGTAGTGCATCGGGGGTTTAAATGTTAACCATTTGAGTTGCACAAATGCTGTACAATGTTTGCCATATCCTGTCGTTCAGGGCGACGTTTAAACCTTCTAGATGCTGGTTTAATAAAGTATAAGCTGTACCTCTTCTTTTCTTTATCACAATGGTTTATATTTACTCTTTATTCTGTTATTCGTGTCAAGTGTTATGATGAATTATTGTAATGAGCAATAGGCCTAGTTGATAAGAAGCTGGAGAGAAAATTTTAAAATAGATACAGAAAGCAGGCGTGACGTAATCCAGCAGCCAATCAGAGGCCTCTAGTTTTTGGTTTACAACAGTCGTTTATTTTCTGATAACGACGGTGAAAGAGTCTAACTAAAATACGGATTGGACAAATAAACATTGAATGTAACACTGCGCATGTCACGACTTCAGTAGACAAAATAACGACTGAGTAAGAATAAAAAATAAACCGCAAGCCCCCCCCCCCCCCCCCACCCCCCTCGCCCATAAAAAATAACAAATTGGAATGTTGTCTATATTTCTGAATAAGGTACATCTGTGTTTATTTCATGATATATACATGATATTCAACAGCTAAGAATATAACAAGAGTATGTGCCAAAATGCCACAAAATATGCCTGTCGATAATTTTGGTAAATGATTGCAAAATTTTGACAGAGATGGTGTGTTATGTATTATGTTGCATGAATCCTTATAACCCAAATGAATTTGTCAAACGGTCAATTTAATACTGAAGAATTATGGGGTAATTGCAGAGGTTTCAATTATACCACAGGGACCATGTACTACTAAAATGTATTTGATAAGTAGCCACATTATTAGTTAGTTACAGGGCATTTAAATCATGAGAACCCTTATTACCACAATGAACTTGATAACCAGTCAATTTAACACTTTAGAGGGATAATGCGACTTCCATTTTTATGTGTCAATAAAGGGCCTTAACTCTGAAGTGACTGAAGCGTTTTGGTTGTTTATCACACTTGATCGATATGTTATGCCCATATACTCCATTTTCTCCAAGTTTCATATCGTTTGGGAGGATTAAAACTGTTCTTTTTATTGATGTATATATTGCGTTGCACTCAACCCTTGGCTATAGGCGGCGTGGGCAGTGATAGCATTTTCATTACTGCTCATGAACAGGCTCAATTAAACCTAGCCTGCGATATTTTCATATAAGTCGTGTTTTCATCTATTTCAATATCGCAGTAGCGTTGTTTGTGCCGTGTGGCGGCTGTAAAAAAGTCTCCCCGTACATTCAATCAGTGCTGTTATCCGTTACGTCCTTTGAAGGTCATTGAGCACGATATTTATGTACTAGGTCAATAGTACTTCTAAAATTGCTTTTGTTTTCATATTTCGGCCAGTTTATAGATGGGTGGTTTCAATATCCCAGCCAATTTAGATTCGGATATTGTTCAATCACCCAAGGATATACTTCCTGCTTTTTAAATTTTGCCTTTGGCGTTGTCTGTGATATGCAGGATTTATATTCTCATATCCCCTGTCAAAATTCTATTTTGTTTAATTCCGCCCATTGTTTTCTCGTTTAGTGCAAACCCATTCTTTTATCTGGGGCCCATACGCCGCTGAACATGGAATGGTATTGATCTGAAAATACCGCATTGAATTTTCCATGTTCACCGTCATATGCATACCATCGTTTGGGATGGATCAAAATTGTACTGTTTATTGGTGTGAATATTGAGTTGCGCTCAACCCGGGGCTAGGCGGCGTGGGCAGTAATATGCATTTCCATGACTGCTCATGAACAGGCTCAATCAAACCGAGCCTGCAATATTTTCATATTTGTCGTGCGGTGGCTTTCCAAGTTCCATTTTCATCTATTTCAAAGTTCCATTTTCATCTATTTCATGAAGATCGGACAACAGGTACATGTATTAGGAATGAAGAATAGACAATGCGAATTTGTCATTTTTTTTGTATAAAATTCATTTGTTGTAGTGTTAATTTCCACATGAATGCCATTTTTGTATATATATGCTTATGGTCTCTGTTACTGACTAAAATCGACTATAGACATTTTCAATATACATTATGTAATAAATTACTTTAAAAATTTTGTTAAAATTGAACTGGCAATCATTAATTATGAAAGTTGTAAATAAAGTTTAAATTATGAACGAACACGTAGAATATACAATTGCCGCGATCATCACTTATAAGCTGGTGACGTGTTTCTGATAATACATCGACTAGACTTCTTTATAATAATTTCACCATAGTGATTATAAACGTCTTAATAATAATGAATTCTTTCGTATAATTTTATAATATTATTCTATGACATCCAGGCTAATTAGAAAGGTAGGCCTAAAGATATACAGGATGAGGTGGGCGAAAGGCTAGGGACAGCAAATATAAACCATGTCCGGACTTCGACTCTTATTTCCTGTTAAAACTATAAGGGTGCATGTGCACACATTATTAGACCAGTAGTATCTAATATTTCGCATTGATATTGGAGATGGGAAATGTCACAGCACAAATGTCGGATCTCCATTTTCTTTCTAACTTTTGGACCACCTTAAAATTGATCGTTATTTTATATTATCAGCTTGTAGGCCTCATATGCATTTTTTAATATTTGTAAAATTTTTCAATTGGAATAAAACCTTAAATAACAGTTTGGAAATTAAAAATCTCAGCTCACCTTAACTTGGCATTGTTGTTTTGGACATTAAGTTTTTACTAACAGTAAAAACAGTTTTCTTACTTCCCGTCTGACCGTTCAGCTAGTAGTTTCCTGGTAACATCACCTGTATGCTATCTTTTCAACAGAACACTTACTGGTGCAACTTTTAACACGTGGTCTCTGTTGCACAGATCAACAGTCAAGAATTTCTGAATAGAGGCTATCAACTAGACTCTTTCACCGTCGTTATCAGAAAATAAACGACTGTTGTAAACCAAAAACTAGAGGCCTCTGATTGGCTGCTGGATTACGTCACGCCTGCTTTCTGTATCTATTTTAAAATTTTCTCTCCAGCTTCTTATCAACTAGGCCTATTGCTCATTACAATAATTCATCATAACACTTGACACGAATAACAGAATAAAGAGTAAATATAAACCATTGTGATAAAGAAAAGAAGAGGTACAGCTTATACTTTATTAAACCAGCATCTAGAAGGTTTAAACGTCGCCCTGAACGACAGGATATGGCAAACATTGTACAGCATTTGTGCAACTCAAATGGTTAACATTTAAACCCCCGATGCACTACACCAGCAGTGATTACAAGCGTCGTAACAATACAGATAGCCTACATATTTCAGCATAATATCCATTCCAAACATATGAATGGCAATAAAACAGTGACCGACATTGAAGTGGCATCAAATTGCTATCAGCAACCCTGCTGGGATGATGGTAAACATACATCTTGTAATATGAAACCGAGTTCGTTGTAATTTTAAATCTAACTGGTGGTGTTAATCTCCAGCAGCAGAATGTACTTTACTTGCAAGCGTGGGGAATACCGCCTATATTTAAACCTCCAGGAAAGATAACTGAAGCTCGCTAAGGATTCTCTGGCGGCTATAGCATCCAGACAAAATTGGTTTACTACTGTCGTTGTCTGATGAAATACAGACATGCGCAGTGAAACAGTCAAGCTATCAACTCCCCCTTTTTCTTTGGTTCATCTTTGTCTTTTTGCCGTTTCAGTTGATTCCAAACCATTTCAATATGATTTAAATCAGAATTTTCTGAAAGAAGAAACACACTTTACTTTAAGTTAAGATTTTATTTTTAGACTAAAGGCGGAAAGCTGACGGAAAATGTTATCAAGGTAATTACACTACCAGGCTTCAACCAGAACACTGCGCATCAACTTGACGAAGCAAGTAACGCTTCATTAACAACGGACGAAACAATTAGCAACGGAAAGCTCAACCCAACTAACTTCAGTGAAACCGAGCATAGTAACTTACCATCAATTGATTCTGAATATCAACTGACGTCAGATGCTGCGCGCGCTAGCAACGAAGAACTATCTTCACCAGTAATCAACACAGTTCTTCAAGAACTAGCTGGTTTACTCCAAACACCTTACAGTTAAGTACAGTAAATGATAGACTAGCCACTAGTCTGATAATTAGTTTGTTTTGTCTTTTTATTTATATTTTATAAATCATAACAGACTTTTATTGTAGCCAGTCTATTTTCTATCATACTGCATTGAGAGAGATGTCTGAATTATGAAGTTCAGATACAGATGTAGACTGGCTCAAGATAATTAGTTGGAAAATGAATAAAAAAATATACTTCATCGCCTGGAATCCAGGCTAAGTAAATGATGGTGATGTGGATGACGATGATCGGGCAACACCGATATTAGGAACATCTTTGGCAGAATCACCACCACGCCTAGTCGTAAATTGCTTTTTTGATTTTTGAGCAGGAAGACCGGGATAGCCTATAACGAATTAGTCGTTGGGGGCGCACGTAAACGCGATGGAGGGGGGCATTAAGACGGATTCTCTGGGAAATGGAAAAGAAATGGAAGGTAGGCGAATCAAAGAACAAGCTGCTGTTCGAGATGACGGAAATGCTGAGGGCAGTTGGCATGAAGCAAGATGCAGCTGTGGCACTATTGCAGAAAATCGCTTCTGCGTTGGCCGACGGTCTTCCGCTAGATATGTTCACCGTCATATGCATTCCATCGTTTGAGATGGTCCAAATTGTACTGTTCATACCGTGGTTATGCGGCGTGGGCAGTAATATGCATTTCCATTACTGTCCATGAACAGGGTCAATCAGGTTCGGTGGCTTTCAAAGTTCCCCTTTTTTCTTTTATCTATTTCAACTCAAGTCAAGTGGCAACGACGTCAACTACATGTACGTTGATTGACATGAACCTCGGCAGCAAGCAGTCACAGCACAGCCTGAGCGACGAGACCCAGCAAGAGATCAGAAATAACAACTGCAATGCAGGAAACTTTGCCGCCCGCCTGGTTCAAAGAATGTTTATACCCGCATTACTCATCGATACGATCTGGGACAATTAACCATGTGTTAACACATGTAAATGGTCTGCGAGTCCCAATAGGCATGTAACATTTCAATTTTCAAGATGGCAGAAAGTTGCCATACCATAGATGTTTTTTGTGCTGATAACTTGTACATGCATAATTGTGTCAGTGCGTAGCAACACCTGGATAAGCGCCTGTGTTTCAGTGAATATACGGGTGTCAGAATGACCGTCGTTGTAAGAAAGATGGTCTTGATTTTGTTAATTTAAAACTCGTCACAATTACGGTAACTGTCTAGTGTTTGAACATATTAAATGTATTTAAATTTTTACTTGTATTAAAGATAAAATATTAACAGTTAAATGTCGGCCTCGTATATCGACCTTTCATTTTAGGAAAGAACAAAGTCCGAATCACATTAAGACCACGAAATCGGTCAATTCTAATATTTTAAATTTAGATTTTCGTTCCCAGTCAATTGTGTATTACATGTACGTGATGCATTATCCTTGCTTTAAAATGCATGTCGATTCTGTCCTAATCTTATATTATTTTTGCTGCAAAATCAACGTCTACGGACATAATTCAACCATCGTCTTAAACATGGACACAATTACCCGGTGATCGGGCAGAACAATAAGGTGCTTAAATAGAGGTATTAATAGCAACTGCAAGGCTTAAACATTAAGAATTGTACGTGTTCATACGCAGTTGCGTTAAACATCGATCTGCACATCGACTATAATTGTATATATTGGTGGCATATTTAATTATAGATTTGTTTTAAGAGGGAACTAACACTGCAAATGGCGAAAACTGGCTAAAATTGCAAAAATGAATTTTCGGGGAAAAAACCATTGCCACATAGATTTAAGTGAAGACGTTTATTTATCTAAGGATGTACTAGTGTTTGCAAGCTCAGTTTTGTCTAATTCATGTTCGAATTACCAAGCACATATACTAAAACAGAAGAAAAACCCCGTTTGCATGAGAACTTTATAGTGTGTATAAAATAAGCAGACGTAAATTACATTAAAAATGCTACCGCGTTCGCGCGACATACCACGGCGGATCTCCCGCGACATCGCGGCGGTGATTGAGTGCCAAGAGGCGTCCGCTTATCCCCGTGATGAATTAACACGATTGCGGTGGAGAGCGGAAGTAAGTCCGCTTAAACGTTCATAAATGGCACAGATCTTAATCAGCCTGATCCAACCAGTAGCTTGACTTAGTGAATAATCATGCACACCGCAGGAGAAATGATCCTTTGTGGCATCTGTCATAGGAAGATGACTTTTTCCAGTGAGAAAAATATTTTTTTAGGTAAACAATAATGAAAAAGCAAATGTATAACATTAGTAATATTTATTTACAAAGACATATATATATATTTTATGTAACTATAAACAAGGAATTTAATAAAAATGTGTTGTGAGTGATGAGAATGTTCCAATAGTTTATGTTAACAAATCAAGTTAACCCTTTCCTCAATCCATAAACACACCTTAATTGCGAGGGCAAACAGTTTAGATCCAGATCAGCCGGCACATCAGTACCGTCTGATCAGGATCAGATGGCATGGATGTGCCGGCTGATCGGATCTACACTGGTCGCACATACATAAAAATGCGTATATATGGAGGAAAGGGTTAACACAGACACCCAAAAAATAAAAAATATAACACAGAAACCATAAAAAGATATAACAAGTACATAGAGCAATAGCTCTGTAGTAAAAAGTCCTTTTTTTTTAATACAGAAAAAGATGTTTCACATGAAAACAACTGTCAAAATCCATGTTACGAAAGTCTTAGAAGTTAGACTAGAACGTTTTGTACAGTACAGAAAAAGCCCCATCTCGAAAAATGTATCACATCCAAAAATGTATGATGACTTTTATGCAGGCAGTTAGTATCCTTGTATAGGCATGTTGTACAGGGCACTTTTGTCCAGTTGTTTCACTTGTACTTCTTTAAAGTGCACACTGGTTTCTCTTGAAATTGGGCTGTTAGCTGCAAAAATGGAAAACATATAACATACATATAGAGGGTGATCTGTTAACACTCGTGTTGCCCTTGAGTTCTTTGTCAGGGCAACAAAAAGAAAGTCAACAAGAGCCCATTGGGAATGACAGCATGCTTGATGAAATATATGTACTAACAAAATCTTGGCCTTGGGACCCTGGCCAACTAAATAAGAACCGTAATGTGAACAGAAATTTATATTATTTGAATGTTGGATGAAGAAATAACCAATTGCCAAAACCACAACTCTGTTCCAGCCAATTTTTAGTTTGCTTTGCAAAATCTAAATACAAAATGGGGCATAACTTTGTGAAATGTGACATTGACCTAAAGGTTTAAGTTACATTATGACTATGTTGTCAACTGGGAAATATGGAGAAAAATATAAGTTATAGCTAATGTTAAGTTTTCATGACCTGATAAAGATCTACACTGTATACTTCTTTGTCAGAATGAATCTAAAAGCAAACAGTGCAAATCCTGATCAGACAGCATGAATGTGCCAGCTGATCTGGATCTACACTGTTTGCCCCTGCAATAAAAGTTATATAATAAAGGGTTAACAATATAAGCTGTCATGTTTTATTGTCAACATTGCCTGAAAATAAAAAATGCCTACTTCTCTCTGGTTCCATGGTCTCCTGTCCTTCCTGGTTCCCTTCTTCTTGTTGTGGCAGTGGGCGTCGGAAACTTGACTCGCCAATAGATGGTCTGATGTTGAAACGCTCTGGATTTTCATTTCGTTCTATCCGTCTGTGGTCTATATGTTCATTTATGATTTTCTGTGCCTATTAAAAGACAAAGCATGTTCTGTTTTAGTATACATGTATTTTACACGAATACCACAAGCTACCTTTTTATTTCTTAAATTTTAATTACATAAAATAACTTTTTACAGAACTTATGGCCTGGATAATGAATGGTGATCAGGCTCTGAACATATTTCAAGTACTTGATCAGCTGATCTGATTCTTAGTGATCCTAAGAAAGCTAAGAAATGATTTTGTTTGTATTTCCATTTATTTATCATTGCTACCTGTTGCCCATATGAGCGATGCCTCCAGAAGAGTGTTAGTCATTTTAGGTTTTTGGAGGATAGTGCAAGATACAGAGGACTCTCCAATTCCAGAATCGTCCCTGGTTCTTTTAAGTGCCCGGTGTATAGCACCACTACACTGGACCTCGGTTTTAAGTCCCATCCGAACGACTATATTAGTTATTTTAGTTGGAGAAGCGGGGGATCGAACCAGCGATCCCTGGACTCAGAAGAAGAGCTAACCACTGAGCTAATGATCCGCTCCGGGTTGGATATATTTCTATTTGTGTAGCCAATAATTTCACCAGTTGGAAAAATCAGAGCTGCTTGAGCAAAACAACTGCTTGCAATGAAATGGGGAAAGAGTTGTAGTTTTAAATTTAGGAAGAATTAATACACTAAATACTCAATTATTTTTCAACTATAAATATTAAATATAATTTTCTAAAGCTCATATGCATGATATGACAAAGAGATCCATGTTCCATGGTACATGTGTTGCCTGGTTGCTAGTAGTTAAATGAGTACAATATGACACCTGTATCTACCTGCTGCTGCAGGTGACACAATGAGGATCTCTTACTTGCCATTTTGTATACGATGTCATGTAAATCGATAAAAAGGAGAAAATTGCTTACTTTCATTTTGGTGGATAATGAATAGTTTGAAATTGATTTAAAACAAGCATTTGCAAAACTCAGTTGATTATTTACAGCCCTGTTTACATTATGTAACAGCAACATGTAGCTCATCATAAAAAGTTAGTAAATGAAATGTCTGTTTATATGATCTTGTTTCACATTTGTTTGAATATTATATATTATGGTCAATGTGAGAGGTGTGACTATTACCTTCTGAGCATTAAGAATGAGACTAGAATCAGCCTGTATTTCTGTGATCCTGAGGTTGTTTTTGACAGACTGTGAGGCAGTGGAGCGAGCATGCATCGGAAGTTTGTTCTGGTACCCTCGGTCTGTGAAGTCCGGCTCATAATCTGCTGGCACACGGCGGATACTAGTGAAAATTAAAAGAAAGAAAAGGAATTGTTTCAATAAACGTAAAAAAGTAAAAGTACAAAAAATTTTGTGAGCAACTTTTAAGACTTAAGTCTTTGGATACACCTTTTATCTCTAATGGGCAACTAGTGTAGATCCAGATCAGTCAGTATTCATTAAGTGTAGATCCAGATCAGTCAGCAAATGCATACCAACTGATCTGGATCTACATTATTAGCTTCCAGGCAGAAATAACTAATGAATCTCAAAGTGAATGTAGTACATCCTAATCAGATGGCAGCAATATGCTGACTGATCTGTATCTATACATGTACAGCTTTCCCAAGCGATAAGTCAAATCTCTTGGAGTGAATGGTTAAAGCTGCATCAAAATATAAAATTTAATTACTTATTCACTGAGTATCTTGAAAATGATTAACACCACAGCCCATGACCTTAGAACTAATAATGGACACCAGTTTTCAATCTTAAGCAGCTAAATGGTTTACACAGAGTAAAGACTTTAAACCAGTCTGTCTGTCTGTCTGTGTGTCTGTCTGTGTGTCTTTCTCTGTATTTTTATCGTTTGAGTCTTGGTCTAAGTTGATTGATCTATTAAACCACTGTTTTAGCAAACTTTCATAAAGTTTTTACACTTATATAGGTAACATTAGTATAAATTAAATTAAAATACATCCTAGACCTCTCAGGTCTGCCATTTTCTGACTATAAACCTGTGTCACTGATGCTGGTTGCAGAATCTCCAGTTTTATATGTGTAATATATCAGCTCTGTTTCATGTATAATATTTATTATCAATATTCTGACACACATATAAAAATACATGTCTACAAATGATATCAATGTGATATAAGTATTTAAATCAATCAGTACTATTCTACTCTTTTGCACTAAACTAGTTCTGTTATGTAATCATGCATATATATTAAGTGACTAAATGATGATCTTAAGTCACAGCCTAAATCAGCTGGACAGCTTTCATCTACTGAAAATGTACACAGAGCAATAGAAAACTAACATAAGCAATCAATGAACATCTAAATTAATTGGAAAACAACTGAAATTCAAAGTCTTATTACAAGCTACATGTATGTTCATCCTTGGTTACCCAGGGCTGTTACTGTTTCCTCTATATTTACCACCACTGCAATATCTAAATACATGTAGCTTTTCTTCATGAATGGTAACTCATAATGAAACTACATTTATGTGATTGGCACCATAATTGTTTGATAGTAAATGTTAATAAATATATCTTAACGTAATATTATTGCAAACTAAATTGTAATTTTAATTATTTTAATAAAATTAAAATTTTAAAAACCAGAACTCACCCGTCCAGTGAACATAAGAAAAGATTTTTTAAACCTGATATGAAATACAATTTGACAATTTATCATGAAGTTTAAATAGCAGTAATTAAAAATGAAATTGTGCAAAAAAAAAAGATTCATTTAGATAGCTAGATTTTCCATGATGGACAGATTGAGAGAAGAAAAGACAGCTTGTGGATATCCAATGACAACTATTTGTGACTAGCAGCATGTAAGAGCTGTGAATGTAACACACGCCTGGTAAAACAACCCTTTACTCCATGAACACTGTTATCCTATGTGTGACCAGAGCAGATTCATATCAGGATCTACAGTGTTCGCTTCTATGACATAATAACCTAATGATTTCAAAAGCAACTAAGGTAGATCCTGGTCAGACTGCACTGATGTGCAGGAAGATCTCGATCTACACTGATTGTACAGCATAGAAGTCTTATCCATGGAGTATGGGTTCATTTCAGTTTTGAAAGCAAATAAAATGTGAAATGGTTTAAGAACAATGTGCATAATCACCTGTGTGTTCTACAAAATAAATATTTGACATAAAAACAGGTGAAATATTTAAAGTTCATTTTCAACATGTTTTCTTCAAATAGCATAAATAAACAATTGTTGGAAATTTTCTTTATTTCACTTAAATACTTACCTCTTCTTAACATTAAATTTGTCAATCAATGAAATGCTGACATAAGTGAACATGAATAGGATCCTGATTTGAAAACCTTACAAACATATAATATTCAATGGATAAAGACATATTTAACACAAAGTTTATTTAAACATATAAAGATTCCTTTTGCTGCAGACTACTTTTTTCCATGTGACACATTATTAGGGATTTGGCAGAACTAACCCATTTGATATGACCAACATTTTTGTAATGGTATGCTTTTATAAGATTTGGAAATTTACAAGTTTCAATGAGGTTCAAGTGGAAATAAAACACATTGCTTATCTTTAAACTGATGTGTATACCATCAATCACCAGCTTTATTGTACAAACATTCTTTGCTAGTATCTATAAATCATAAGTTCCTAGCTGACAAAACTAGTTAAATGTAAATAATGCCAATTTGCATTTCTGATTTCCAGTGTGAGTGCTTATACTGTCAAATAGCAGTGCAACTGGTAGTCTTATAAACAAAAATCTGAATAAATGTTTTCATCATCACATGGGCCTTTAATATATTACATTATTCTTTAAAATCCAATGCCACGGTGCCTATCCATATCGGCTGTTTCTTTGCGAAATTCGCTATATCGGCTGTTTCTTTGCTTCGGCAACGGCTATTCTTTGCTAATAACAATGATTGGAGAGCATGTCAGAGATTCCAGACGCAAATGTTACAGATAATAAGTATATTGTACAAAAAAGGTTGTGCACGGAACATTAGAATGTCTAAACGATGCATTGTAGTGTTTACTTTTTAAATGTCGGCGATTGTGGCCGAAATCTGGATGAAACTAGTTGACGATACACAGACGTAGAGCACAGATCCAGCTTTTTTGCAGTCTATAACAAGTGTTTGCTTTTATATCTAACGTATCAAGCGATATATTATATTCATTCTTCAATATTCTTCCAAAAATACTTACAAATAGGTAGAAATATTAATAGATTTATCCAAAACCCTTTACTTTCGGTTTAATTGGGGCACCGGCGGCCTCTCTACTCACCAGTTTTTGAAGCACAGGCTGACTCTCTGCATTGCGCAAAGGTAGGCTCAATGATAATGACTACTTAGGCACCTGTTTACTCACTGTATTATGGACAATTTAGAATTTTGCCACTGCATTCTTCTTATTAGAATGTAAATTAACGTTACATGAGCAGGGGACTTCGAAATTGAACGAGAAACCTTAAGGTTTATCGCAACTGTGTTAGTATCCTTTTTATGTAAGGTTAAAACATACATTGCTAAATGTTTATGAAAATGCTAATAGATATGTTTAACAATAATAAAGCTTTTCAAAACTTTAACAAGGCTAAAACACTTATTTGATATGTACAGCCTTTGTACATTCTAAATTGCAGTTTTAGCACAGAACTCCACTTGCCCATTTATTGGTTTATTCGCCGGTTCATTCGTTCGTCCGTTTGTTCATCGTCCGTTTTCAATCAACCGATCGTCCGTCGGTCGGTTCTTTCTCTCATCCCTTCCTCCCTCTCTCCATTCATTTGTCCTTTTATCCACCTGAACGTCTATCTGTCCATTCATTTATAGAAAAGGTTCAATGAAACAGACTACTAGGGAGAAATATGAATGAACAGACGGAGGGACGTTCAGGTGGATAAAAGGACGAATGAACGGAGAGATGGAGGAAGGGATGAGAGAAAGAACGACCGACGGACGATCGGTTGATGGAAAACGGACGATGAACAAATGGACGAACGAATGAACCGGCGAATAAACCAAAAAATGGGCAAGTGGAGTTCTGTGCTAAAACTGCAATATAGAATGTACATAGGCTATACATATCAAATAAGTGTTTTAACCTTGTTAAAGTTTTGTAAATGTTTATTATTGTTAAACATATCTATTAGCATTTTCATAAACATTTAGCAATGTATACATTAACCTTACATAAAAAGGATACTAACACAGTTGCGATAAACCTTAAGGTTTCTCGGTCAACTTCGAAGTCCCCTGCTCATGTAACGTTAATTTACATTCTAATAAGGAGAATGCAATGACGAAATTCTAAGTTGTCCATAATACAGTGAGTAAACAGGTGCCTATGTAGTCATTATCGTTGAGCCTACCTTTGCGCAATGCAGAGAGTCAGCCTGTGCATCAAAAACTGGTGAGCAGAGAGGCCGCCGGTGCCCCAATTAAACCGAAAGTAGAGGGTTTTGGATAAATATATTAATATTTCTACCTATTTGTAAGTATTTTTTGGAAGAATATTGAAGAAATGAATACAATATATCGCTTGATATGTTAGATATCAAAGCAAACATTCGTTTTAGACTGCAGAAAAGCTGGATCTGTGCTCTACGTCTGTGTATTGTCAACTAGTTTCGTTGAGATTTCGGCCACAATCGCCGATATTTAAAAAGTAAACACTACAATGCACAGTTTAGACATTCTAATGTTCCGTGCCCAACCTTTTTTTGTACAATATACCTTATATCTGTAACATTTGCATCTGGAATCTTCGACATATGCTCTCCATCCATTGTTATTAGCAAAGAATAGCCGTTGCCGAAGCAAAGAAACATTCGATATAGCGAATTTCGCAAAGAAACAGCCGATATGGATAGGCACCGTGAATGTGCACTTACATTCTGTTGGTGAGTAATTCATACATTTTTTCCAGGAGAAGGGCAGCTGCACCCTCCTTACAATGTATTGTGCCATCAATAATCTCTGGGGGAATTTCCAATTTATGGCGTTTAATAAACTGAAATAAGACAGATTTTGATAAAATAAACAGTGGTTTCCTTATTTTTCAAAGGAAGGGATAGTGTTAACAATGGTACAGTGGTAATAGCTGATATCATAACAGTCATATGATAATAATATATTTGTAAATACTGTTTAATCAAAGGGCAGATCTATATAAAACACATATACTTACATTGTTTAAAAGGTCCCAATTTCTCTGTTTAGAATCTAGTGATTGACCATTATTGTAAGAATGCATCTGAATATCTTGTGGGAAATACCAGGAAAAGATCTCTGCTATAAGGTAACCATTGGTTATATCCCTGAAAAATAAATCTTTGGATGAACAATTTTTATGTCACACACAAAAGTTAATACACAGAATATAATTTTGATAGACTGATAGTCATGCTTCTATTACTACTTCTTGGGTGTCAAATCTGTACTTACTGCATCTGAGTGGAGAAAAATGTAGAAGAATTGCTCTTCTGATAGTCATATCTGCAATCAAATACTCTAACCCTCAACCACATTTGTCTATGGTAGCCCTAAATTAAATTTTTGATTAAATGATTCTTTATGTTACGTTAGCACTAATTCTGCTATTTAATCTGCTGGGAATAACCGAAAGTAACAGTTTAGTTTATCGCAATTATTTCAGCTGCAAATTACCTCACTGGTGTTAGATGTGTTTGACAAGCTCATGTGATTGATTCAGACGGAAGCAGGGTTAAAACCTTAGTCCTTGGGTCTATGCCGTTGATGTCAGGCTTCAAAAGTTAAAGGAGGAGAGGTTATAGTGACGACAGCATATGTCACTTCCAACATTTCTTCAGGGACAGAATCTAGTTTAGGGTACCCCAGATGTTCAAAACACAATAAGTCCAGCGGCTTTTAAGCCAGTGTGGGGGCGGTAGCCCCATTAAAACTCACTATAATTGCAATTTTTTCACATGTCTTAGGGTTACCAGAATTTTCACACAAATAATGCTCTTTACTGAAATGTTGGGATCTGCTAAACTTGTTGTGTCCCTTCTTCTGTTCAGCTAGCCTTCCAGTGACTGGTAAAACTTTGTCAAAGTGTACCAACTGTTAGTTGGTGGAGGCAGAGGGGGGGGGGGGGGTCATCCCTCTTTGGAAGGGAATTCACACTGTGTTGTGTAGTTTTGAAAAAAAATGCTCACGTACTGATGCATCCTTACAAAAGTTGCTTAAGAGTATAATTATGACGTTCAAGATACATGACTTTTAACAGGATAACAAAATCGAAGGTGATGCAAGATAACTTTTTCCTCTAAAATGAACATTTTTTTTATTACAAAATGAAAGTTAATGAATGTAAGAGCGATACCAACATTTAAAACAAAGCATACCATTTTGGTGTTTTCACTTGCCAAGTTAAATCAAGGCTTTGTATCCATTTTAACACTTCCCGAGGGAGACCCGACATTTTTTCCGTATGTTGATATCCTTGGAAACGTATACTTCCGCCGGTGTAGTGGTTCACACGTCTATTGGCAATTGGCATGTGTAGACTGTCGCTTAGTGGTTTACATCGATATCAGAATTTGAATAAAATGCAATGTTCCATGTAAGAAGATCTATAGAGTATATTATCAGCTCACCCATTATATAATACTCCGTTCACACATATAAGATAGAGAAGAAAGTAGAACAAGAGACAGGATTAAGAAGCATTTTTATTAGAATGATTATAGTGATGCAGGCGTAAGAACAAGGTATAACTACTCTTATCACAATGGAAGGTAAACAACAAAACTTTCTATAATGTTTTTAAAAATATTTCATTTATTTTCGACAACAGACGAACATTTTGAATTTCACATAAATGGAGGCAATACATGTTATATATTCGGAATATAGTTTGTAATGAAGTTTGTCTCTGAAGAACAGGAATGGAATTTTACTTTAACAAAACACAACTAAACAAAAAACAACACCACCACCAACAACAAAACTTGCGAAAACAATTATGACAATATTATTGTCATTATGTGATACTGGCGACTTTATCTTTTATATACCGTTTAAAACTCTCTTTTAAACAGCGCGAACCGTTTCGAATAAAACAACCTCAAGCTGAATGTTGGAATGATATCGGCTTACCTTGATGCTTATATACTCTGCCAAAAAGTTCTGCGCAGTTTGACATTTTATATAGTATCTTTTTCATTTCACCAAACACAATAAAATGATACATATCAAATAAAACTGCAATTCAAAGTTAACAATGTAAAAAAGTCAGAAATAGAATCCGATCAATACATTATAAGCAATTCATTTTTAAAGTCATCGGGGGTTACTACACAAAAGTTGCAAAAATCACTAAACTGATATTGAGTAAATCCACTACGATAAATCCGGCATTCTTCAAAGCGTCGTCTCATGGAATTAACCAGCCGAAGAATTTTCATTTTTGGAATTTGGTTTCATTCGTGAACAAGAATACCTGGTAGAAAAAAACCGACTAACTGCACGTGCTCTGTCTTCTTGAGAAAGAAGTGGCCGGTGTAGTCCGACATTTGCCATTACGGTCAAATTAACAATGAAAACCTCCCTTGGTGAACGTAGGAAATAAATTAATGTGAATTACAAACAATCCAGTTGTGTTTTGCTCAAATAAAATTGGATGTGGATTGCATAACGGCTGTTCTTACACAATTAATTAAAAGGATTCTTTGACTCATAAATAAAGAATTGAAACTGTTCGAATCATCACTAAACTGTTATGACATACCCTTTGGTTAATAAGTTAGACAATGTGATAATTTGATTAATAAAAACTTATAAAGTTTGAGTTTTATGCTAGAAATATCTTGGTATCAACTATTGATTACTTCCTGTTGCCACCATCACAGTGCATTCATATAATTGCTACATATATTCAACATACAACTTTGGCTGCATAGATTTCATACCTCTACCTTGATACAGCAAATTTTGACTGTTGACCCCTATCATACTCAAACTAACATTTCTCGCTTATTTAACAAACGATTTCTATTCCGTTTTCGTCTTTTACACTGAAAACAATTAATCTTGATATAAATGTAAGTATTTGCTACATTATAAAATATACGCAAAAGAACACGTGTGTGCAGAACTTTTTTTGTTGGTTATATATCTTGTAAATCCCAGAATGTCTTAAGGGTGGGATGGGGCAGGAGGAAAAACTGTAACGTAGTGGTTATTCTTACAAAGGTCTTAGGGTGTAATAAGACGAACACTTGGTCACGTTCCAAAATTACTTTATATGTAGATCAGTTTTTAACAGTTTATCTATTACTTGTAAAACATAAATAGTTCTTTCACATGAGTATAAATATTCCTAGTAAAATTCTAAGTGACATTTCCTAAACGCCTTACGTGGCCCATTCCGGCCGTCCTGCCGTTCACTTCTTCAATATCCAGATCAATATCTGTTTTTTTATACCTTTCTCTAGACTGTTCGTGAGGACGTATTATTTGTTCGAGATGACAGATTGACATAAGAACATCTTCTATATCCATAAAACTACATTAACAGTTATATAACGTCCTGCCTAAAAATAACAAGAACGAGTCGAATGTAATTAATACATACAGGTGAAGACATGAAATTACCTGTGGCTAAAATATTTTGACCGAGATGGTAATTAGTAAACAAACTTTTTGATGTTATCTAGAAAAGGATATTAGTAACTAAACAAGGCCTGTAATATATTTTAAAATATAAATGTTTAACTCCTAATATGTTTGCAAATTATTATCATAATATTCCTATTATCATAATATTCCTATTACATTACAAATCAATCAATTTAAATGGCGAAAAGCGGCCACAATTTCAGAAATGAATTTTAGGAAAATACTCATTGTCACCTGTAACAAGTATATGATAATCTTTACTAAGCTGTGGCGATTTGTGTAATAATTTTCGGGGTTTAAAAAATTCGACAAAGACACCATTCGCGTCTATTTTCGGTTTTAATGTCAAATTATTACCTTGATATCACCTTACCATATTGTTGATGAATGTTTACGTGTTATATGAATATTCATTTTCTAAACCCTTTAAAGCCATTTGACACTATTTTGTGTGTCTGTGCTACGTAATAAAAGCATATTTTATATAACTTTGGCATCCGGACGTCAATACAGCATCAGGAACTTTTATTTCTTTACTTTTATTGGGCGGTCAGCGCATAGTGTCTGAATTTAAAAAAAAGATACAGCAAAATTATTTGCATCTGAAACCAAGGGCACACATGATAAAAATAATTATCGAATTTCTTAAAATTGGCCTTTCATTTTAATTTTATCTCAACAACATATATATATTTATCATTTGCACACGTTACTTTTATAATGTGCTGTTCAGTATTATGGATGAATGCAAATCCTTCAGCTGTTAAATAACCTTATCTTTTGACCTGTTTGGTATTCACAATATATTATATACAACATAGTGTTTGTAATGATATGGACTAGTTCTTATTTTGAAAATATTTCAACTTTCGTAGAAAATACTATTTGAAAGTGTGTCCCACCTAAAACATTGTTGCAACTCCTCAAAGATTCTTTTCTCTGCACTTTACATTTTATGCAGCAAAACTTGAAACGTCAGATAATAAAAAAAATCTTCGAAGTTATGGTCACCCCTTTCATGCATCGGTTGCAAAATATTGAGTTTTCATAAATCTCTTTGTACCAAGAAGGTACATACGAAATGTTTTCAAGTCAGTCGGTTCATTTCAAACGTTTATGTTTTTTTTGCAAACTTAGTCGCCTCCATTATTCGTTGTATATCAGAAAGCCATTATACTGTTTTATTTCATTTCATGTTTTTTTAGTGGTATGTCATTGCTGGTCACTTCACGCATTTTACATCAATAATGTCTTTTATCTATACATTCTTCACAAATGATTGTTCATTCGTAAAAAATACCACAGTATATCAAGTTATTTGACACAGTAATTAGATTTAAATGTTATTAAGATTTAACACAAAATTCGTTTATCGTGGGAACTTATGTTTACAAAATCATAAATTGCACATTACTGTAATACCGAATAAGTTTGTGTCCTGTTAAACACAAACTCAATAAAACTTATATTTCTTGATGTTCGAATATAATATGAAGCGTTCACAAGGTTTGCTCTTTTGCAGTGTAACTATCATCTCAACTAGCGTCAGTGCCCTACTGATCTGGTCATCTGATCTCTTTGACTGGTTCCTATTGATCCCCAATCCTCTTTGCTATGACAATGTTCAGATTTTCATATTCTGAAATTATTTGCACAGAAATTTAGGATCTGACATTAGCTGTCATGTGATACAAAACAATATTAAAATAGATGAAAAATTAACTTTAAAAACCATCGAACACGACAAATAGGATCTCAAACAGGCTCTGTTAGATTGAGCCTGCTAATGGGCGGTAATGAAAATGCATATTCCTGTCCACGCCGCCTAGCCCGGTGTTAAGCGCATTTTATTTTATTTTTTGAGTTGTTTTATTTTTATTTATTTTTTGTTATTCCCTTTTAATTGTGTTCATGTTCATTCCATTTTTAACAAAATATTTTTGTTAAGCAGCTTGCCGTGACCCCTTAAACCCCTTACACCTCTGGGCGCTGAGTCTTCCTGACGTTCTGTAAACAATTGTAGAAATTGGAACCTTCATAACATTTTCTTTCCTTTTGTTAACATAATCCAAGACGATTTCGCAAAATGTTTTGGCTTCGTCCGAAAACTGTATCAACTTACTTAATGAAAACTTACTCGAAATTTGCACAGTTTAATGGCATTTTGTCAGTGTCTACATGCCTATTGGAAATAAAAGATATTAAAAACAGAAAAATTGAAACAAGGAACGTAGACGAAGATCCTTGCAAAATTTACTTCATCAATTTTAGAGTTTTGTTTACAGTAAGAAAAAAAAATGCAACGATACCAGTATCTGGTTGTTCTTTCATGTTGTTATATGTGTGAGCTAAAATATACAAATATGATCTGCATAAGATACATCAAATATATGAGACACATTTGTAATTAGCAAATAGTCATTTTAAGCAATGTTTAGCAAAATAAAATGTTTATGAATGACATCTTTAACCACGTTAACTTTTGTTCGTTGTTTCGTACATTTACAACCCAGCGCACAGCTAAAAACAGAAAAATTGAAACAAGGAACGTAGACGAAGATCCTTGCAAAATTTACTTCATCAATTTTAGAGTTTTTGTTTACAGTTAGAAAAAAGAAAAAAAATGTAACGATACCAGTATCTGGTTGTTCTTTCATGTTGTTATATGTGTGAGCTAAAATATACAAATATGATCTGCATAAGATACATCAAATATATGAGACACAGTTGTAATTAGCAAATAGTCATTTTAAGCAATGTTTAGCAAAATAAAATGTTTATGAATGACATCTTTAACCACGTTAACTTTTGTTCGTTGTTTCGTACGTTTACAACCCAGCGCACAGCTAAAAACAGAAAAATTGAAACAAGGAACGTAGACGAAGATCCTTGCAAAATTTACTTCATCAATTTTAGAGTTTTTGATTACAGTAAGAAAAAAAAAATGCAACGATACCAGTATCTGGTTGTTCTTTCATGTTGTTATATGTGTGAGCTAAAATATACAAATATGATCTGTATAAGACACATCAAATATATGAGACACAGTTGTAATTAACAAATAGTCATTTTAAGCAATGTTTAGCAAAATAAAATGTTTATGAATGACATCTTTAACCACGTTAACTGTTGTTCGTTGTTTCGTACGTTTACAACCCAGCGCACAGTTTTAAGCCCTATACAAATGAAGTTGTGAGATCACATGATTTACTTATCATGCTAATGTTATTTCATTAATACGGAGCAAGTACTAGTAAATGCAAACAACCTTAAAAATAATTATTCTTACATGAGCTGGATTACTCATACGATGGATGTACAATAAGTTTTCGGACTCCTTAAACTTTATAATTATTTTATTCTAACAAACAGCTAAACCTTTTTAATTATATATGAGAGGACAACACTATATACATTTAACGTACGGCCTCACCTTGTCTACCAGGTGTTGCAATCTGTTCGTACTTGTTTTCTGCAATGGAACAGGTTTTAAGTGTTCTTGTTATCAGAAACAAGCTTATACGTTTTTTTTAGAAACGACAAGTGCTAATTGTAATTTTAACATGTATTCACACGTAAGCACGTATTGACAGTTACTTGTACACATACGACTGCACAATTGCAGAACTGTTGAAACTTTTGAGGTATACACGTAACGTGCTCCAATCAATATGTAATCTAAGTGATAAACTACTTCTTTGGTTTATATGCTACTACAAAAAAAGAATGATTATATTTACCTGACATTCTGTTTATGTCTTCGTATGTATTGCCTTTAACAACAGAACATAGAGAAACATACCCCAACTCTAAAAAGAACAAAGTTTATATAAGCTTTTGTTGAATAAATGATTGCTCCGTACTGCATTACACAATTCACGCGAAATGGATAAACTGGCATTAAAAGAACCTAATGTCATTAGAATTTCGCGTTAAAATATATGCTTGCTATTATTGTTTTATCTTTTTAGTTTGCCGCTAAGCTTGATTTATAGGATGTGTAAAGAGGTTATTTCTAGTTAGCTTTCCCTGATGGGTAAATTTCACACTTTAAATACATATTAAGGGCAGAATTTTGTGACTCAAGAGATGGCTGTGCTGTTCCCTAGTTGATGTTTCAGTCTTTCATAGCGATTTAATAAATCGCATTAAGAGTATATTACCGATTTTTACATAAGAAAAAATAAACGAACTAACTAACAAACTAACACACAAACCAACACGATAAGAACACGATAATCTGCCGTAAACAGCGTAAATAATCCTATAATATATAAATATCATTTTGCATCTTAATGACTAATAAAGTTTGTTTCAAGAACTGAAAAACACATCCATTTATGGAAAATCAAGTGCTTATTACATCGAAAAGCTATTAAAAAGGCATGTCAAATAATTATAATGAATAATTCTCTATTTGCTTTTGAATTGCTTCAATTTCTGAAGCCTGTTCATGGACAGTAATGGAAATGTATATAACTTTCTACGCCACCGAATGCCACTCAATATTTAGGCCTACACAAAAAATATGTCCAACCTTTTTGTTCATCCGACATTGCTTCAGTTGTTTGGTTTACGTAAGACGCCGCTCGTCTACGTGCATGTCTTTTCCTGCATTAATCAAAACAAACAAATTATTCCAAAGAGCAACAGTAGTTGTTTACTGGAAAGAAAACATTTCGATATAATTCATGTCAATATGATTCGAGTTTTCGGCTTTGTTTTGGCAATCTCACTGTCACAGTCAAATCCAACAAGTTTTTCCCGCTCAGTTCAGACGAAATTATGGTCTAATTACTACCATACTTTTAAGCAACTTAAACGAAAGAATATTCTGTATGCATTAGAACTTTGAAACTTCTGTTCTGCACGCTTAAAACCGATTCTGATATCCGGTATACACACATCTACAAAAGCTTTCGACAATTCGTCAAAATCAAGAAATGAAGCCTGATTTTTTATGTTAACACCTAAAATAAGACAGAAAGTGGACTTCGTAATGTTTTTAAAACAAGAATTGAATTTTGACAAATCGCTGAAAGGTATTGAATATTAATGCGTACCTGGTACAGATATTAATTTTCTTTTAGTGTTTTGTACAACAGTTCATAAAGTGACGCAGGTTAATTTAGATTTTTAGTATTTCATCGACAGCCATATCGTTATTTTGTCTGAACTTACAAACATTAAAAGCAACCTGAAAATAATTTCTGTGCTGTTTTTTTTCGTGGATATGAGTATTTTTCCAACTATTCACTTAAATTTTTTTTTCGCTCTTTAAAGTATTTGTCTCCCCTTCAAACAAATAGTAATCAAATTTAAAAATAAATATGTGTGTACCTTTTTATGTTTCGATGTCTTACAACGACTATCACTGCTATAATGATACAGACACATGCAGCTGATCCTGACCCTGCTGCAATATAAACCATGGTCGTTCGGCTTTGCTCTGTCCCGATGGTTGGAGAATCTTTCGAAATAGAAATTATATAAAAATGTATGAAAGTCAGCACAGAAAACATATCGTTGGAAATTATTGTGTAAAGCTGATGTGGCGTCAGTCAGCGTCAAAGACACATTCTCAGTTCTTATACATGGTCACCTTACCCCCCTAAATAAATACTCCCTTATTGAAACGATTAAAAGGGGTTTTATGACTGACATTTTAAATACAACAAATTGGGCTCAAACTTATGGAAGCATATTTCTGCCACAACTTAACCTTATAAAATAACGTGAAAAAAATGGAGGATTTCGCAAAAAAAGTTTTTTTTTCGCGAAAACAGATACATTACACACGAAAGAAATTAACACGAATTTGTTCCTGATAATGCTCTAAATTGCCTCAACATAAAGATATAGTATCCATGAAAATAATGGAGGATTTCACGAAAACAGAGTTTTTTTCTCGAAAACAGAAAACTTTAATTTCGCGAAAACATCAATTATTTTCACGTTATTTTATGTGGTTATGTTGTGGCACAAATATGCTTCCATAATTTTTAGATAACTGGCATCTTTCGTGAAATTGTAACGCTTTCATGAAAAGTTATCTGTTTTTCGTTTCACGAAATCTGATTTCGTGAAATCTTCCATTATTTTCATGCAAAAATATCTTTCGTGAAATTTTTAAGGTTTCGAGAAAAGTTATGTGTTTTCGTGAAATCCTCCATTATTTACATGAAAACTTTATCTTTATGTTGTGGCAGTTTAGAGCACTAACAGGAATAAATTCGTGTTAACATAACTTTTTTTGTCGTGAAAATATGGATGCTTTCGCGAAAAAAAAAAACTTTTTTTTTTCGAAATCCTCCATTATTTTCACGTTATTTTATGTGGTTAAGTTGTGGCACAAATATGGTTCCATACAAACTAGAGCGTACGTCATGTAATCCCACACAGTACAAATTTTTGGAAAACCTTGCACTTATATTAGTGATATGTTGAAATGAGCATTTAGCTTTTAAAGAAATTTACTATAATAACTTATTTGCATTACGGATCACAAACAATCTTATACAAACCTCTGGTCCGTACTATAATCTTGTTGGGGACTCTCTCAGAGCCTAGTTCGTTCCCAGCATATATCCAGATGTGATAAATAACACCACTTTCCAATCCATCTAGTGTAAAGTTAATTATTTGTTTAGCGCTGTCATCTAGTTTCGTCAAGTTGACAAACACTTGGGATGCAGAATTAGCGTAACTTATGATAAAGCTCTGTGGAAGTCCACCGTCGAATCCTGGCTCCCACCATACCGTCACTGACCTATCTGTGACTAAATCTTCATAATATCCATAACTTGTTGGAGCAGTCGATGTACCTTACAAAAGCATATAACAAACAGAATTATATAGAAATTATAGCAATTACAATTTCAATTAAGAAGACTCCGTCTCCCTATTTTGACCAAACGACTAAAAGTTGGAGCGATGTATGATATACAATGCCATTAACTGAATTAAAGTTTTTTCTCTATTCCGAATATGTTATATAAATTGAGACGTGGGATGTACATATAAGTCAGAAATGCGATAGCAGCACCTGAATGTGCATCTGAGGTACATCGTTTCCAATAACATGACTGCGCCAGTCTTCAGTAGCACTGACTTATTTTATGTTTCCAGCGTGAATTCCAGAAAACACGTTAAATAAAATCAGTGCAAAACTAACACATAGGATTAACTCCCTTTGGAAGCACAATATTTGTTATTTATTATGTATAACCATGAGTTAGAATAAATACTTACTTGGTGGGTTCAAGTTGAACGTTTGCCCATATTGTCCAACATCGTTGTGGGTTTCTAGGCGATATTTTCCATACAGTGACTCTGTAACGTTTTCAAATGTGCAAGTAAATTGAGTCTCCGTCAAAGAAATTTTAGATGTATGTCGTAGTCCTTCCTTCATTTCATTGAGATGGGAACTGTTGTACTTATACCATCGGCCAACGGGTGGCGGATATGCCGTCACAGTAATATTTAGAATTGTCGGTAAATAGAGAATTGTTGTGATGTTTGGTCTCAGTTGAAAAGACGGAGATGCTCGTGGAGAGCCTTAAAAATACAATTGTATAAAACCTGGACTGGAGGTTATAAAGCTGAGATTGGAAACCAGTCTCAAATCTCAAGCATCTGATTGGCTGAAATGGCGACACCAGTCGCCATTTCAGCCAATCAGATGCTTTAGATTTGAGACTGCTTTCCATGCTCAGTTTTATAACCTTGGGCACAAATATTTATTAACACGAACTGTGGTTATAATCACTCCAATTGTTCAATCATAAACACTTTAATAAATCTATGTAGACTTAAAGATTTTAATTGAATTTACAAAACGTATGGAAGATACTGATAATTCAAAGTTTTAGAGAACAAAAGGATATACTTACAATATACAAAAAGCTGAAGATTTTTCAACGATAACTGACCCCTGTTTAGATAATTGTAACCAAAGCATCTATATACACCTGTGCTGAAGCAATTAGCTGTATCTATATGATGTATTAAAATCCGTCCTTTGGAGGACCTAGCTAGTATATTATTTTCAAACATAAGTTCAATTGTTGGATCTGGATTGCTGTCAACTGTGCAAACAAGATACACGGAGTCACTTTCATTGACGAATACTGCTGTTTCTTCCTCTCTTCTCGCAAAATAAAATTTTCGAACCTCGGCTTTATCTGCAAGTGAAATTGTTCGAAATATCCAAATTAAATGCATTCGACTAGATGTATACCGAAGTAACAACGCTTAATAATCCATTGGCTTTGAATATATTCACACGACGTTTTCGCCCTAACACATGACTAAGTACCTCTAACAATTCTAGTTCATGATAATTTAAATACTTTTGTTATCCTTTTTGTGTTTTTGTGTGCTTATGTGTATACTTGTGTGCGTGCATGTGTGCACGTGCGATTGTGTGTGCGTGTGTAATAAGTGTTTTTGCGTAAAAATGTGTTTCTTGTATTGCCACTGACCGTTCAAAAGCACTCACTCCTCCGGTGTTCAGATGCATTTATTGTTGGCTGTGTGTGTGCGTGCGTGCGTGCGCGCGCGCGGTGTGTGTTTGTGTGTGTGGTGGGGGTGTTTTTTTTTTAAAAAGTGAAAAAGGTAAAAGCTATTCCTGGTATGCCTATTTCATTTTTGAGTAGTTATCATGTACCCCTGGACACTGGAAGACCCCAAACAGCTATTGCTTTAAGAATAATGATTCTTACCACGTGCTAATATATTTTTGTATGAAACTTCATAATCGATTTTTTGATAGATCCCACTCTCTTTGAATAATTAATTAGTTTTCACACTTTCAACTTCACTATATGTATTTTTACTTACAAAGAACATCTATATTAATAGACCTGCTTGTCATTCCATATTTGGCACTACCATACGAAGGTGTCATCGTATAGTTCAGCCGACATGTATAGATACCATGATCGTCTTTTGTGACATTGAGCAAGGATAGGACTTCGCTATTGCTTATTTGTACTTCGTTTCGGAACCATGCCACCGATTGATGGGTTGAATAACCAGGAATTGTTGGACATGATATACTTAAATTGCTGCCTTCTTCAACCGTTTTATCTGTAATGGCCTCGACTGCAGGGGGATCTAAATAAACATGTATAATTAAATACGTTGAGTGCAAATATTAAAATAATGGATATCTGCAATGTTGCGGACATGTAAAATGTTATCTTGTCAGATCATACGAATGTTACGTGTTAATCATGTTTAGTAAATATTTTAAAATGCAGACATTGGAATACAACGATTTAGATGAAATGGAAAGGGTACCTAAAACCACAATTTATATTTGCCGCATTGAAAATGTTTTGGACGCGAGGAGGATTTTTAGACGTTCACAGTATCTAAAGCGTTGCGATACGCGGTGAGCTATGCGAGATGTAAAAATGAACACAAATACACTAGAACATTTTTATCTGAATCCTCAAGTCTGTTGCAGGTATAAATATAAGAAAAAGAAAAAAATCAACATTTTCCTGATATATTTGTTTCACAACACAAAATGTGCTCTATAGATTTATCATTTAACATCTACTTACAAAGAACGCCAATACGAATAGTTTTACTGGAATGACCTATAACGGGACTTCCTTCTGATATATCCATGGAATTATTTGCATAACATGTAAAGTTTCCACTGATATTTCGTTTGACTGGCAACGTTATCATCGATGATTCGCTTTGGAGATGCCCTGTCCAAAAGTACGTGCCAGGTATCGGGTTCCCATCCGCTGAACAATTTAACGTCATTTCTTCAAATGTGTCTTCGATAACGTTTAACACATCTGTTATATTTTCTTCGAACATGGAGCTCACATTCCAACTGACATGGAGGTGTTTAGGGGGATCTGAAATAAATTAACCATCGTAAGAACACGTTTTTACATATCAAAAAATGCAAAAAATAATAAGAATATTTCGCAACATAGTTTTCGACCAAAAGTGAATTATACGAGGGTTGTTCGGAAAGTTTTGAGACAGTATGATTTGCTCAGTAACAAATTATTGCTGCGCAGAATATTTAATACAAATTATAGTTTAATATGTAAATTATCCGAGTAAGTACTTTAAAACGTGGTATGCATATAATCGTTTCCATTACAACAACTGTCCACGCATCCTGGCGCACGGCGTATTTTCTTGTTATTATTTTTCTTTCTGAATGAAAAGAGCCCCTAACATTGCGCCATACGTCGCGAAATTTTTATGCCGTTACTTCTGACTTCGGTACGTTATTTCCGCTAGTTGTTTAAGCCATTATCTCAGATCGTTATTGTAAGTTAAACAAGACAAGATTCATCAAGTAAAAAGTAAAAGCTAAAGACAAAAATTCTTACGAAGTACTTCCAGGTAAAATGATTTGTGGTCAGTTCCGTACGCCGCTGGTCCATATGTCGGCGTCATTGTATTATTCGCTGAACACATGTAAATGCCTTCATCATCCACTGTGACTTTGTTCAAGGACAACATTAAAGAATTTGAAATAACGCCTTTAAGTTTAGTTGTCCAAACAACGGTTACATCTTCAGGATTTCCCTTGGTTATTTCACACAAGATACTAAAAGAGGAATCTTCAACAACACGCCTCTCTACAGGAAGTTTTACGACAGGTGGATCTTAAAGAATCAATATAAAAATTATAAGAAACAAAAACAATTAAAATAAAACAAACAAACTTGCATGATCCGCCAATTATTATTTTGCTTATAAATGTCCTGCTTATCCCTTAAAATTTATTAAAACATTAAAACAAGTAAACGGTGTTATTGAATACTGTTTAATGAAAAAAGATTAGAGTCAATTGAACATTTAAAGTAATCAGAACAAATTATTCTCATGCAACTTTACTTACATAAAACATCGACTACGAAGGTCCTATTAAGCTTTCCAAGAGAGGATATATTTTTAGGTACCTCTACCATCACATTTTCTGTATGGCATGTAATATTACCGACCATTCTCCTGACCGTGGTAAGTTCCAGAACAGCGGAATGTGATTTGTTGAGACCTGACCACGAGTAGACAATTGGTAAAGGGTTTCCCGTTGCAGAGCATGTCAGACTAATTGTAGTATTCTCAATGATGAACAGAAAGTTTTCGATATTACTTTCATTCATAGATGCAGTAACATACTGGACTGATATATTTTCTGGCGGAACTGTAGTAAAATGGATGGTTAAACAGATTACGGATTGTTTTTATTTCCTTGTTAAGCATGTGTGCAGTAGAAACATTTAAAACAATACCTGTAATGAGTGCATTTTTACCAAATGTTGATGTTAAAAATCATTTTTGTTTGATTGGTTTAATATAAATATTTGTTATTAAGTATTGAATTAGCATATGTTGTTTCAATATGACATTATCAAGCATAAACATGGTTGAACAGTTTACTATATTTGTTTGTGTTTTCAGATACGACAGTAAGTCCAACCCCGTTTGTAAACTGAAACAAATCTTCACATTTGCTAAAATCTAGTCCAAGAAATCAAATCAAAAGATTATATCTAGTATATATCATATTGTAATATTAATAAGCCAAGTGACATACATAGAACATGTATATTGACCACTGCAATCCCTGGTGAACCATATGCATGCGAGGAATTACAGATGCATTGTCCACTTGAAGAACGAGAAGCAATCCATCGGAGACTCTTGGAAATGTTGTTTACACTTGTTACAATTTTAGAACTCGTATCGTTACAAGACCAAGTCAACTCTGCTGGTGGATTACTATCACCAATGACACACAGTAGATAAACTTCAGTATGCTCTATCAATGCGTAAGATGTTCCATTGTTCAAGCCTTGCATGGAGGGTGGTCCACTTGGCAAATCTAAAATAAACATGCATAATGTGTTCAGTGGATTAAAATTCAGAATCAATGACATCCATCTTACAGCATTATATTGTACGTATGACTTGTGGAAATTAGACAAGCAGCGTTATGTCAAGTTGATGAGTGGGTTGGAGTAAAACTATGTATGAACACACAGGCATTGAAATTGTGATTTTTTAAACAAAACTTACAACTTTTTGTATTCATAAGAACTTTTGTGCATTTGTTTAGTCAATATTTGAGTTTTTGCAGCCAACTCAATTGAGAACAATATGCACCAGACTGATATATCTCTTGCAATATTATATTCACGTTCTCTTTGAAACTTTTATTGATTTTTATTGTTCATTCACCAATTCAAAATTGCTGTTTTGAACTTGGCTTTACCTCGTAATTATTTGCTTTTCCTGGGCCAGTAAATAAAGTAATATTGCATTCATCAAAACTGTTATATTTAAAATTTCGAAATTCTTACATGTGACATTAAGAATCAGCCAGTCGGAAACAAAATTGTCAACGGTGTTGTTACCAAAGCAATACAGTTTCTTTCCGTTCATTGAACGATGAGCTATTAACGACAATGTATTGGTGGTTGAAACAAGGCCACTTGCTTGTTCTGTCTGGTTAATGACTGTTCCGTTTAATGGTTGAGATGTATTTGATCCTATTCGCCAGAAGATTGTAGATGTTGGTCTACTCGATGATGTCGAACACACCACAAATACTTGTTCAGACTCTTTCAGGGACAATACACTGCTTGACAGCTTAGCAATGGCGACACTTGCCAATACAACTAAATGATACAAATGTTCATGTACAAGCAGCATTTTAGCATACTAGATTGTAGATAAATAATAAAAGACTTATCACAGAATTAAAACAAAGGGCGGAACACAACATAATAGAATTAATAGAATGTGACAAGGGTTTTGGTTTATAAATCATGAGTATTACAGAAAACACCAAACTATAAGTGATTAAAGTATCTCAAATTGTATACATTGTTAAACAAATCGACCTTACATATTGTTGTCAGTATATATAAACTCCATTTAAAGTCGTGTTTTGTGTTGCTTTGATTTTGTTTGTTTCACAGGTGGAAGGATCATACCTTGGTACCCCCCTCTGCTGACACCCCCGACCGTTAAAACATCCAGTCAACCAGACAGCAGATTGCACTGAATTGTATCTTTTTCTTTAAAATATACCATGAAAAAATGCTTTGACTATTTTTTTTGTATCTGGTTTCTTACCCTAGACAAGGTCGGTAAGTGATGTCGTTTAAAAAATACTGTGTTTCTTCTAAAACCATTTCGATTTTTTTCAAATATTTTTTTATCCAACAAAACTTATAGGAACTTAATTGCAAATTAATCTAGCTCCAAGAAAAAGTTTACTTCGAAAAATCTATCAAAAAGTATCCGAAGTCAATAAACATTCCAAAAAATTGACAGTAAAAAACCCCCATGAAAATTCGGTGTTAGCGTCGGTTACTCTTGATTAAGTATGTAGATCGTTGGAATTTGTAGAAGCTTTCCATATAATTTGCTTGTAGGTGGTTGTCATTCACGGCATCGGTCGTATTGACCGAGTATTTAGTGAAAATCCCTGTTATGAAATTTGTGGGAGTGTTCTGGTAACGTCAAAAAGCGCTATACTATGGTGGATATTTTTGACTGTAGACTGAAAACTTCTGGGACTTTTTCTAAGAAGTAAGCTTTTTCTTAGAGCAAGATTAATTTGCAATAAAGTGAATATGAGTTTTGTTGGATAAAAATATTTGAAAAAAAAATTGAAATGGTCTTAGTAGAAACATTGTATTTATCAAACGACATCTCTTACTGACCTTGTCTATGATAAGTAACCGGATACAAAAATACTTAGAGCATTTTCTCATGTTCTTCTTTTAAGACAAAGATAAAATTCAATGCAATCAGCATACTAATTGACTGGATTTTTTTAAACTGGATTGGGGGGGGGGGGGGGGGGTGGGGGGGGGTGGGGGGCGTGGTGGTGTCAGCAGTGGGGGTACCAAGATATGATCCTTCCACCTGTGGTTTGTTTGTAAATAGAATTTTAGTGAAGTTTTGATTATTGCTATTTTTCACTGTTCTAAATTTTCTAAAATTATGTAAAACAAAGATGCATTAATCAAATTTATGTGTGCAAAGTTATATTGAACTGCATTTTGCTATTATAGAGAATATGCTTATTTTCTTTTTATCGATAAAAGTGCTCAGACAAGTGCAGAAGTACCTTAACTCTTTTGTATAGATATGTGACTCTTATATTTAATACGCGACTAATTTTTAAATATATAATTTTTTAAAGAAGAGATGAAAAATGAACTCTAAAAGCAATTGAACACAAACTAAATTTAATGAAAAACATGCATAAAACATATTTATAACTGGCTTACCTTTTACATATATTGTAGCAAAATTACTTTTATGAAAGACCTGTTCGCACTGCCACTGATCGCCATGTTGTTTTCTCGACACTTTCTTGATTGTAATTGTATAAGAGTTGCTGTCTATACATGTATGTTGGTATACAGCTGAATCATTTAATGGCGGCCATGCGACACAGCTCGCATTATCCTTTGCGACAGGCACAGACGAGTTTATACCAGGTATATGCCAAAACGAACTCGACTGATCATTGTTTCCGCTGATATAGGAACAAGTTAATGTGAGACTTTCATTCTCATTGACAGTAGCATTGGCAGGAGTGAGGATAACCTGTGACCCAACCAACACTGCAAAATACAACAACGTAAGCATTCATTGCTAACCTAAAATCCAACAAGGACTGTAAAATACAGAGACATGAAGCAATAAAAGCTAACATATAAACACCAAGGACTGCAAAACGGAGCGAAAGAAATCATTCATTTATAACTTGTGTTTAAATAGATCTACAAAATACATCGAAAGAAATCATGTATTTTGACTCAACAGGGATGCAAAAAATAAAAATAATGAAAGTAGTCGCCGACACTTTTTACATCTTACTAAGTATATTGTGAAATTTATCCAACCGATAGAAATGACAATATTATCGTCAGACAGAACCAAGGAAGAATGAGACATCTGAGTTCCTAATGTTTTACATCAGAAAGCTTGGTGCACGAACCGAGTGTCTTCATAATTGTACAGGAAGTGCTTTCACGCACGTTTCCTCGCAGACACTAAGTTCTCACAACACCGATCATTTCTTATTACAATAATAGTAATTAGTTACTGATGGCTTCAGAAAACCATAAGTGTGTTTATAAATAAAATCGTTCTTTTTCTTCCTCAATAAAACTAATGTTTGGAAATTAAATGAAATAGTTGTGATACCCTATTTACCTTTTGGTTTCAGTGTCGTTAATATGAATATCGCCAACATAAAGTGTTTCAGACGCCCGATGAACTCCATCGGAATTTACCTGAAAAAGTCTCTTCTTTGATTACAGAAATATTGAAAGTCATATTAAAATTTTTTATAAACTTTGCAATAAGTTTTCAATTAACAAAATTTCATAAACATCATATTTTATGTATACATGAATGCGAAATATCTCCGGTGCGACCTCTAAGGCTAGAAGTGTGATCTTGATCTACAGTATACACTTCTAGGTGAGAAATAGCCTTAAAATATTATATCAACAGATGAATAGACTGATTTGAATCGACACCCGGATATAAGCCGTAACAGCAGCAGAGGGTATTTACCTTCTTATAAGTTTACATAATTTGTGACATTTGACATTCAACCACTTGAACCTATATTGTTTCAAAAATAAATTAAATAGTTTTTCAATGCCCTTAAACGTTTGACTTTAGGAATTATAACTTTTGAGAATTTTACAGGTAAAGGGTTAATGACAAAGTGAATTATGCAGATCCTAATCATTAGTCGGCGGCAATGAGCCGCCGACTATATTTGTGCTTACTTTGAGAATTTAATGTTGAAGGATACCAGCATAATTTCAGAAATGTTTGTATTTTTGTTCAGATATATATTAATGAAAAAGCAATATATGCATATCAGGCATCGCCACACTAAAAAAACACAGCCTCCCCACGCAGCGAAAAAGAAGAGAGGAAGAGAGAGCGCATGTTTTATATAAGTATGTCAATTCAAATAGGACGCCACAAACAATTAACGAAGAAGAGAACCTTTGGGGATACCGCCTTGGAACGGTCAGTGGCAAAACAAATTGCCACTGGGGGTTTAAACCAGGTTCTAGGGTGCACCAACCTCACACTTGCCCCAATAGGTTCTCGTTTCACAAAACAAGTACAAATTGTCTTGGTGAAATAACTCCAACCCACCCATCAGCTCAACAATGTTGCATGCAAAAGCATACAAACATATAAACATAAGAATTTAATAGCATTGCAAAGCTAAAGGGCAGGTACTCAATGATCTTTCAGAGACCAGAGCACCTGGAGTAAAATCAGCAAGAACACGATGACAGGGATAAAAGAAACAAATCGAGCTTCTAGGTTCTTTTAAGAAAAGATTTCCCCATAAACCTTCATAAACTCTTACACCCCTGCCACCGTCGTGCAACCAAAGAGGTAAGCATAATGATCAACTGTAGATGGGTTAATCACCAGGCCTGCAGAGCGCTGTAAAATATCATGTTGGTAACCTTTCTTTTTAAATTTACAGATGGTTTTTACGAATAACCGGGAGAAATTAACATCGCCTTTTATCTTCTTAAGTTTATAAATTAAATCTCCATAAAAAACCGGCTGTGAAATTCCTTGTTGCATTAGTGATTTTAAACTGCAGCTGTATTTATGAATTAGATCTGGATATCGGCGATAAAACTTGCAAAAGGTTTTCCTTAATTTGTGATACCGATAACCTTGTTTTAAAAGTTTTTCTGTAATGCAAAGATTACGTTCATTGAAATCATTCACATCGTTGCAAGAGATGTTTTGCAAAAAAAGTATTAATAAATTGTTAACGAATTGCATCATTGGAACTGGTTGACATCGCTTTGTAGGATTTCTTTGTTTTTTTTTTTAAATTTTCAAATAATAAGTTCTCCTGAGCACGTGACTATTTTTGTGGGGATAATAGCATAATTTCAGAAATGTTTCTATTTTTTTGTTCTGATATATATATTAATGAGAGTTGTTGTGCAAAAAAAAAACGTATTAACAAATGGTTAACGAATTGTATCATAGGAACTGATTGACATCGCTTTGTAGGATTTTTTTTTTATTTTTCTAATTTTTTTAATAAGTTCTCCTGAGCACGTGACTATTTTTTGAAAACAACGGTAGCCGGTCCTTCCGTATAATCGGTCAGGGATGTTGACTGTTGCACTGTAGATGTACCTGTTGGAAGTTGTGGAACATAATTCGTGAGAGTTGTGTTCGGAAACAAAGGTGTGAATGAATGTACAATTGCGATACTGGTCATCCATTGTTTTAATTGTACATTGCAAGACGTAGTTTCCGTATAATCAGTCAGGGATGTTGACTTTTGCACTGTGTTTATACCTATGTGTGATCTTGTGGAACATAATTGGTGAGATTGTTTTTCGGGACAAAACGTAATTATACTATAAAATTATGGTACGTTGCTTTTTTAATCGTGCAATGGTCTGTTTGTTAATGTTTGTTATATACCGCGTCGATTGTTTTACGGGTTTGACATTGTTACGTAACACAGACGGCGTTTAGCCCAAACTACACACAACTCCAGTGATCTCCCCTTGATTGTGTTTCCCAAAAATATTGAACACTTTCGTTAGAACAAATTTCTTATGTTTTGTGCGAATTTATATTGTGAAAGTTATGAAAATGATGCAAAATGAGTTTTTCGGAAGTGAAATTAACATGTCAGATAGTACGTGAAATCCTGAAAGGATCACATATAAATACAGACATGGACAAAAAAAATTTATTACAGTGATTTCGAAAGGTCATGGCATAAGGGTTTTAACTGTTTAAAACTATCCCAAATATTGCATATGTTCAGTCATTGTATGCATAAATGTGCAATCAACTTTACTAAAACAGTTTGGCATATTTTGCATATAATGATTTGTATAAAACCAGCTGCATGGAAACACATCTGATTATTGTTTACATTTTCAGAGAGACACTTCAAGCACTTTGGAAAACAAAGTTCTGTATCACACTGGCAGTTAAACACCGTCCAGGTTTACAAGTCTTAACAAGGTAAATAGTTTTTTTTTACAAGAATAGCTTAAACTAGCTTCCTAAGTCTCAATGATATTTGTTTTTTCAATATGACCACTTTAAACATGGATTAAAGAAACTGGTATTTTTAATTTTTAAATTATCTAGTTTTTGCCAGGTAATTATCGCAACAACAGGAAAAATTATGACGATCAGTTTGGATTAAACTTGAAAATTAACCATGTCAGACTAAATTTTCCTGCCTCAGGGATTCAATAGATGCAGATTCTTGCATTTTGATGCAAGCAAATTAGTTTTTTTCTACATTTGACCGTTCCTGATTTTGAGCTTGGGTTCTTTTGATGAAGGAATCATGGTCGAATATTGCAAGAATAAAGATAAAAATTGTGTCTATTGCATTTTAATTATAAAATCAATACTTATTAGACCACTGAACATATATTTAAACGAAGTTAAAGCACTTTTATAAGTAGTTAAGTTCAAGTTGAACACAATATATAACTTGCAACTATTTGATTATGACCCCTTAAAAACTCTCAACAGGGACAAACAACCCCTGGTTTTCAAAAGCTATTGAAATCCGAAATCCCTGCACCTCTGAAGAGACTTTTCACGAGCAAAGAACAGTCGCTGGCTCATTAGATGTGATAAATTTGTGAATAAAAAACATATTTAAAAGAACATATTAAACTTAGCCAGGGGGTCAAAAGTGAAAAAATTCAAATATGCTTGCATCAAAATTCAAGAATCTGCATCTTTTGAAATCCCTAAATGATATCTTATAAGAGAATAATTTGTTAACTAAATGGCATTGAAAGAACAGAGATGTATTAATATTTCTGATGACAAACTAGGAATAATTTTATATATTATATGCATTAACTTAGTTATAGTAATTGTAATAGCTTTATGATGTAGAGTAATTTCTAAAATTTTAGTTGAAGATGATAATTTTCACTAAGAAAGATTGTTCGTGTCATTCTAAGGGGCAAAACTAAAAATTATTGATCAAGAGCACCTTTCTGCTATATAATGTGCCTTTCATTGCATGTGTTTCTAGTGTAGATCCAGATCAGACTGAATATTTGCGCCATCTGATCAGATCTACATTGGTCATGTCTTGTTCAGAAATAACTTTTTTTCTGTTTTTTATACTGTTATGAAAGAGACTTTATGCTATCTCTTTCTACTGAACATCAAGATGATATAATTACAGCTTTTAACAACACCTCGAGGTACCTTCATGTTTTATTAAATATAGACAATAACCATTTTCCATTACTGGTTAATAAGATTTATCCTAAAGAACTACAACTTAATAAAGTGAACACTTCAGAAAAGCAAGCAAACTTTCTCGATCTAAATCTGTCCATTGAAAATGGTTATGTCACTACTAAAATTTATGATAAAAGAGATGATTTTAATTTTAATATAGTAAATTTTCCGTTTTTAGACGGCGATGTTCCCCGTGCAACATCTTATGGGGTTTATATCTCACAGCTTGTTCGCTTTTCAAGAGCTTGCAACGATGTTAATGATTTCAATGAACGTAATCTTTGCATTACAGAAAAACTTTTAAAACAAGGTTATCGGTATCACAAATTAAGGAAAACCTTTTGCAAGTTTTATCGCCGATACCCAGACTTAATTCATAAATACTAGGGATGTCAACGGATACCATTTTCGGTATCCAGATATCCGTATATACTATCCGGATACTATCCGGATAACCGTATAGATCGGCGACTTTGTCTGTTATGTGATGACATCAATATTCCCGCCTTTTTCAACGCATAGAATTGAACTTCGGATCTACGAAAACTTGTCAAAAGATACTTGAAAGAATAATTAAGTGATTTTGAGTGTTTTGTTTCTGCCAAGTGTCGCCGTATATACTAAGCGCTGTGTTACTATTGATCGATGATATTCTTGATTTTATTTTTAACTCTTGAAATTTATTTACGCGATTTGACCAGGGCGAAGATAACTCACGATGAAAAATGAGTGAACTCTTGTTGATTTCTTTTTATGCAATTAAATTATTAAATTATTAAACTCGTTTTTGTTCTTCTGCATACGACTTTTGCATTAAATTTTCAAGGTTTTTCTCTGTCCATCTATTTTTCTGCAAAGCGTAGTACTTTGAATAAAATTTTTGTACCGTTCGCACATCTAGATACGTTTTTGGTCTCAGCTGTGACATTGAGATTTATCTGGTACGTTCCAGAGGCTATACATGTATTTGCCAAATAACGCAAATAAAAATGAACAACAAATGCACAATATTTTATAATTTATTCATTATTATTTCATTCGCCGTTATCAACTTTATTTGATCGAAATTACATCAAATATTTTATCTGCAAAAAAACAATCAAGATATTCGCCAATGAACGTGACAGCTTTACGGGGACATTGGTAAACTTAATTGACAATAATTGACAGCGCTAGTTTGAAGACAATCACATTATCAATATATCTTGTGAATTACTATAATTGGCAAACAATGGCCCTGACCACCTGGATGATTGCAAAGGATGCAGTTTTCGCACCTCTGATATGTTAAACAAACACCGCGTTACTTCTTGTGGCAGTTTTATGACGATCAATATACAGTCTCAAATTATCTAATTATGACATCTGAACAGGTGTTTAGAAGCAATAAATGATGCATTTTGTACTGTTTCAGATGATTTTTTTACTAATTTTTACGAATATTCGGATATGAAAGTAGTATCCGGATACTGACTTAGTATCCGGATATCCGGATATTCGGATATTCGTTGACATCCCTAATAAATCCAAATGCAGTTTAAAATCACTTTTGCAACAAAGTATTTCACAGCCAGTTTTTTATGGAGATTTAATTTATAAACTTAAAAAGATTAAAGGCAGTGTTAATTTCTCCCGTTTATTCGTAAAAACCATCTGTAAATTTAAAAAGAAAGGTTACCAACATGATATTTTACAGCGCTCTGCAGGCCTGGTGATTAACCCTTCTACAGTTGATCATTATGCTTACCTCTTTGGTTGCACGACGGTGGCAGGAGTTTAAGAGTTTATGAAGATTTATGGGGAAATCTTTTCTTAAAAGAACCTAGAAGCTCGATTTGTTTCTTTTATCCCTGTCATCGTGTTCTTGCTGATTTTACTCCAGGAGCTCTGGTCTCGGTAAGATCATTGAGTACCCGCCCCTTCGGCTTTGCAATGCTCTTAGCTTCTTATGTTTTATATGTTTGGGTGCTTTTGCATGCAGCATTGTTAAGCCAATAAGTGGGTTGGAGTCTTTTCACCAAGACAACTTGTACTTGTTTTGTGATATGAGAACCTGTTGGGGCAAGTGTGAGGTTGGTGCACCCTAGAACCTGGTTTAAACCCCCAGTGGCAATTTGATTTGCCACTGACCATTCCAAGGCGGTAACCCCTCGGGTTCTCATTTTTGTTTATTGTTAGTGGTGTCTTTTTTGAAACTGATCATTTTATTAACCATGCTCTCTCCCCCTCTCTTCTTCTTGACTGTGTGGGGAGGCTGTTTTTTCTGAATGTGGCGATTCCTGATATGCATATTTCACCTTTTTATGAATCTGAAAGTGAATAGTGCAGATTCTGACTAAACAGCAAAGAGATGCAGGGTGATCTAGATCTACACTGTTTGCCTATGCCATAAAGGTGTATATTTAGAGTTAAGGGTTGAAGTTAGAAATGGATTTTCTGTGCAAAACTCAAGTATTCCATGTTTTTGTCTACTCTTTCCATGCAGCTTTTATTCCATGTGTGACAAGGTTAGACCATATCAACATGCATATCAGTTTGGCTAATCAGAGTCTGTTAATGTTTAGATCTTTTAGGTACATGTACTTCCAGGTCAAGATTCAAAGAGTGTATATATATAGATCAGATAGATGTGGTGCATGCATTAAAAGGGTCTAAATAGAGTTGACAGATAACAGTGGGGAAAGGGTGTCTGTTAAAGGCTCTAGCTAATGAAATGAATATAAAGAGCCCCTTTATCTGATTTATAAGGTTGGACACTTCCTTAAAATATGGTTACATTAACATAACTCTTGCTCCCTCTGACACATTGTTATACATGAAACCGAGATCAAATAGCCTTTCACAGTGTCCCTGTGTATTTACGTTGAAAGTGGAAATAATCAAGAGACATAGTACAAGGTAAAGAAATAAGCTATAATAATACATGTATATGAAATGAATACAATTTTGCTAACCCAACAATTTCCATACTATATGACTAACACAAAAAATGTGTTGTGCCTCTTTCATTTACTAAATGACATTTATAAGGCTAATGGCATTGCTTTAAGTTGTGATGTGTTGCTATAAAGCATGAATATAAAATTATCATCAAAATTGGTACTTGTGTAAATATTGAGTTGCATAAACCCAGGGCTAGGCATTCTGGGCTGTGATGTATTTTGATCCTGGTATTGCTCGATCAAACATACATGTATCCTGTAATGTTTTTGTATTTGTCCTGTTCAATTGCTTTTAATGTCCCCTTTCTCATTTATTTAAACAGTTCCCCCAAAATTACTTTTGTCAATATTTTGACCAGTTTTATTTTGTTGAATATTCCCATTTCTAGCAACTATTGAATTGGATAATTTTCAATGATTGTTGTATCTGAGTTATTGGTATTTTTATGCAATCCCCCCTTAATTTCTACAAAGAGCATTGGCAAGAAACATAACTTTTTTCTGGGATTATCTCCCCGTTTTGTACATGGAGATAAATGGCAAGTTCGATATTTCTCAATTTCTACTATGGGCATTGGCATGAAAGTTCTCACACTGACTTAACAGTGCATAGTTTATGGTTATCTCCCCATTTTATACTAAGAGATATATGGTTAACCTGTTTCTGAAAGTTGGATATTTCTCATTGTCTGCAAAGAACAGTAAAATGAATTAAACACACTTACTTAACAGTGCACAGGTCATGACCGTGACAAGTTAAATAACTCCAGCTACCTTATTTATGAGGTTATCTTCCCATTTTGTACTTAGAGAAATGGTTTATCAGTTTCAGCATGTTGGATATTTCTCAATTTCAATCATGTGCCTCTAATAAATGCCCACCCTTCAAATACTTGCATCATCAGTGTTTGTAATAATGCCTAAGCATTAATTACATAAAATTCTGTAACTTTCCCAATTTTGTCATGAATAATCTGTACATTATAATCTTATATTATTAATATGTTACACTAATTGATTTTCATGTAAAATTCTTTTTTATGCTCAGGTTCTTTTTTCCATGATTTCGAACTAACTTGTGATTTCTTGCTGTTTAAACATTGTGCTATCAATTTAAATCTGTATCATGACAAACTTCGCTACCGGGGCATATGTGTTGTCCAAACACAGTTTCTTTTTTTTTGTTTTGTTTATTTACAGTGAAAATTTTACTGCAATTTAACTTATATCACATATCTAAATGTCATTCAACATAGGCAACCCACAATGTTGCAAGCACATAACATGTCTTCTATAGGAGTTTCTTCATTCTGTTTAGTTATTATAAATCTTTATAACTGGAAGAAAACTGGAATTCCTGTTACATTGAACATTATGTGTTTGTTTTATTTTGATTATGTTTACGCACCGCTGGCTTGCAGCCCTTTCATTGCTTTGATTTTTTTCATGTGACGATTTTTGAAAACGACAGAAGCCCGTACTATCGGGACGTTGACTGTTTCACTGCGTATGTTCTGATTTTTGTAGTAATAGAACGTAATTATCTCAGTCATTCAGATTTTGTCAGAGCAGCGTGATTACATTGTTGTAATTACATGAAAATCCTTCTCCCGCCGACTTTGATGCCTTGCATCAAAATTTTTCTTGATTAATTTGTTTATAATGGGGCGCATCGCTAATAAGCGTCACACTGTATCAGAAGTGCGTTGTTTGGCAAGCACACTATTTTTGTTTCGCATGCTTCAGTGCTTGTAAGGAACTTACCTGCAATTAGTTTTATATCCAATATATTTCGTAATAAAGTAATTAGACACAAAAATAAATTGGTTTTCTTCCAACAGACATGACGATAAAAATTTAACCCTGCCACTAAATTAAATCAAACGGAAATGAAACAGGTTCTTTAAAAACAAAGATTTCTGTATTTAGAAAACGATAATGTTTCTGTTTTGATAAGGTAACTCCTGAAACACCTCTTGATAATCGAAACGCGTTTTAAAAGCTTAACTTAACTCTTTAAAACATAATCTTTATTTTTTACCTTTACTAAACGCACGATATCGCTATACATTTAATTTCCCCTTTTCAGCATTTTATGTCATTATTAAGAAGATAAACTTCCTCTTTTTGTAAAGAAAACTTCATGTGAAAAGTATATCTTCAAATCTAGTTTCAGAGGTTTTAAACAAAGCTATTCTATCGTTCAATGCTGTATTTGACATCAGAAGAAGTTGTTTGTTCGAACTCACATATTACGTCGCGTTGATCAATATGTTTCCATGAATGAACAAGGTGAACACAACTTAAATAAAACTGAAATAAAAATCCTATTTCTCTAATTTCATTACTTTAAGGAAGAATTTATTAAATGTGTATCAGAAATAGAGATATTCAGAAAACACCGTTATATTCAGATCCAATAAAGAGTATGTGCTTAAGTAAAAAAACATACCAACTCTAAAAGAAACTAAAATAATAGTTTAATAAAAAAGAGAAACTGCGTGGTAACGACATTCGAAGAATTGAAATATTTGCCACTGGGGCACTAGGCATTTAAAAGTTGAAAAATGTGTGCTCACATCACAATAAAAATAATAAACCGAACAATTTACTATTGTGAATTTACATCAACCCACCATCACTTGACAGTTCAACTTGAGAACAAGTACTCGGCACGACAATACGAGATAAGTGCATTAGAAATTAAATTGACAGGTTATTATGACTTACAAAAATGATTTTTCTTTGCTAAAATAGTCTAAATGAGTTGCAATTGTAATGAAACGTCTTAAATACATTTTATATGCAATGATTTTATCTGTACGCAGCTCCAGTAGTATGTTGTTTCAATGGGTTTGTTTACCCATTTAGGACATAAGTCTTAGCTTTAGAGTATAGGGTATACCGGTTTTTAAGTGTTTGGCTAATGTTTAAAAAATATGAAATCTATATACTATCAATCCAGTTTCGATTGTAGAGGATATTTACCGGACATTATCCGCTTCTTAAATGCTAAAAGTAAGGCATTTTCATTTATCGAAATAATGTAATAGATGGCGCCACAATAATATAATTGTGTTTTTTGAAAGCGAATCGAAAATTGTCCTTTGTCCGGAAACTCTTTATATCTACTCAGTCACAAAATTGTGCCGCGGTTTCATAGCCGATATAGTAGGTATAAAGCGAGCGATAACAATCTGCTTCATTTCATTGCATAGTATCTTACAAATGAATCGTTTCTTACGAAATGCTCATGAAAGGCAATTATCAGCAGATCACTTGACGACCACAACACTTAGAGCTGGAAAATCCGAATAAACCCAGCTTGTGACTTATGATTGATTAAAGAATTAGGAACACTTAAAGTATCGTCTTGTCAATTGCAAGAACTAAACCTGACCTAAAAATCATCCGTCCAAATACTACAATATAGGCTGAAGTTCCGAACACTCAGGTTTCAGTCTACAGACTTTGAGAGCAGATTCTGTTTAACTTTTATGCAGCATCTATAAAGAACAGGTGTCCAAAGAAACGTTTGAAAACATTGACATATTATCACTGTACAACCAGTTTAGAAATAATTAATAGTTTGAATATCATGGAGTTAGGAATGCCAGCACACAATACCCCAGCTTGTATCCATATGCCTCAAATATGTATGCATCAAGGTACCGAGATTACCAAAACCTGTAGGCAACTATAACGTTTTAATTAATAATCCGTAAACGTCCATTTTGTCAGTTTTAGTCCGACATGATTAACTATCTATGTAATAGAAATAAGTTATGCATGATCAAGCAAACAACAGTAATCCTATTGTGCTTTCAGTAATATGCACGTCAATTAGTGCCCATTACAGGCTCAATCGAACTCTCGTTACATGTCGTGTTTGGTGGCTTTCAAAGTTCCTTTATCATCTATTTCATTATCACACTAGCGTTTTTTTTTGTGCCCTGTGAAGAATGATATACCTCATGCTTTTTAATTTTTGACTTTACGTTTTCTGTGATACGCTAAAGTTCCTTGTTAAAATTCTATTATGTTCAATTCAGCCAATTGTTTTTGCGTTTAGGACAGACAAAAACCATTATTATCTGGAGACCATATGCCGCTGATCATTAAATGCTAATGAGCTGAAAATAACCCATTGAAGTTTCACTGTCATATGGGCTGGGCGGCGTGGTAGTAGGCACTCATATTATGTTCATAAACAGGCGCAATCAAACCGAAAGATGTCTCTTGTTAAATTAAGACTTAAGTCACTTATCCTGAAATTCTTCTTTTCTTAAAAAAAAACTTATAAGCTCGATTTGTTTCATTGATCCCTATCATCGTGTTCTTGCTGATTTTAATCCAGGAGCTCTGGTCACGGTAGGATCATTGGTTCCCGACCCTTTGGCTTTGCAATGCTATTAGCTTCTTATATTTTATATGTTTGGGTGCTTTTGCATGCAGCATCGTTGAGTTGATAGGTGTGTTGGAGTTATTTCGTCAAGACAACTTGCACCCGTGTGTTAATATGAGAACCTGTTCGGGCAAGTGTGAAGTTGGTGCAGCCTAGAACCTGGTTTAAACCCCCCAGTGGCAGTTTGATTTTCCACTGACCGTTCCAAGGCGGTAACCCCTAGGGTTCTTATTTTTTGTTAATTGTTTGTGTGGTCTTTTTTGAAATTGATCATTTTATTAACCTTGCTTTCTCTATCTCTCTTCTTCTTGACTGTATGGAGAATCTGTTTTCTCCTGAATGTGGCAATTCCTGATATGCATATTTCACCTTTGTTAAATTTTGAACAATGTTTTTACCTCAGGTTGTCAAATGTTTACAGAAAAAAGACCTTTTTGTCTGTTAAGTGTTACAAAAGTGATCTCTATCATATCATATCATATCATACTTAATAAACTACGTCAGGTAAATAGTTAATTTGCTGATCCAAACTCGTGTTGTTACTGATTTGAGTCCAGGGGCTCTGATCTCAGTAAGATTATTGAGCACCCGCCCTGTTTCTTAACAATGCTATAAGCTTCTTTGTTTATATACGTATGTGTGCTTTTGCATTTGACACAGTATAGAATCTTTTAGAACATGAATCGGTAGGGTTAATCTTTGAGGTATAGGGGTTTACTACGCATATCTGGAGAAACCACACGTAGATAAAACAGTGTCCGATTATAAAACTGACAATGAGGACCCATCTCAATCGCAAGAATCTGATTGGCTATAGCAAACAAATTGGAAATACTTTTTACATAAATAAAATACTTTAATGAATGAAATACTATTTCTGAAATCCCAATAAACACAACTCTTCACACACTCTTGTAAGACGCAAAACCCCAACAAAAAAGTGATGGTGTAAGCATTAGAAATTACTTTTAGCATCTTAAACAAGAAATATCTTTAAAAAAGATAAACGGCGTTGTTGGAAAAGATTTGTATATATAAGAAAGAAAGAAATAAAAAGCGTGCAAAAATTCCGTCTGGTGATAATACGTCGATTAAAGAAGAATGTCTAGCATTAACTGTACATTTATTCAGTTCCAATAAAATACCTCTTGTAGAGTTAGTACTAATGATGAATAAATGTCATAAAAATACAATAAATGAAAATAATAACAACTTGTTACAAGAGCGAAATTTACCAAATTTTACGTAAATCAACTTTAAAAAAGTGTCCCTCCCGAGTATTGAACGCGGGGCTTCAGCTTGAGAGGCGAGTGTGATAACCACTACACCAAGGCGATTTGAATTTCTGGTCTTGAAATTAACAATCAGTATCAAAGGAACTAGAAAGGAACCAGTAAGAACCAGAAATATCTGCATTTCTCTGTCGTTTTACACTGTGTATTGTACTCGAGTGTTTACCTGACACCCATGAATATTCCATATAAAGTCGTATTTAAGCCATCAATTGACTTAACTGGTTACTTATACCGTAAATATCCTTTTCTCCAATACAATTATCGCTTTTAAAAACGAAAATGCCCGAACATATAAGTGCCAGGTAAATACTAACACACAATATAAAAATCGTTACGGTAATCATTAACGAGACCCACTAATAACCAATCAAAATAATCTATTTGATTTTCCCGCTGCATAATAAGTTTTATTTACAATATTTCATTGGTCGAAAAACTAGGTCAAAAGTGAGCTTAGACAGCTAACGCCGAATAACGCCGAAAAAATATCTGTAATGATTGATTTTAAAGGGCAATAACAAACCAAACGACTTTTACTGCTAATAAAACACAGTATACTTTCCTTAAAAACATGACACCGTAGGGTTAATTTTTGAAGTATAGAGGTATACTAAGAATAGGTTTACCATATCTGGAGAAGCCAAACGCAGAAAAAATAAAACTGAGAATGAAGACCCATCTCAAATAGCAAGCATGGAGACTTGTTTCCGTTTCAGCCTATAAGATGCTTGATATTTGAGACTGGTTTCCAACCCCACTTTAGTAATCTTGGGCCTAGCTCGTATTGTTACTGATTTGACTCGAGGGAGCTCTGATCTCAGAAAGATCATTGAGTACCCGCCCTTTTGCTTGATAATGCCATTAAGTGGCGGATCCAGCGGGGGGCCCCGGGCTCGTGCCCCCTCCCCCCCCGGCACGGACACCGATTATAGGAGCACACGTTTTAAGTGGTATATTCATTATAAGCATAAATCCGGTGATTCTGTCTGTCAATTATGTCTGATATCGCTCATACTGTAATGCATTCGCTCTGTAATAATTTTTAGGCTTTAAACTCTTAACCTCTTTTTTATTGGCAACAAATATTGAAAGTTTGACAATATAAGCATCCAATAAAAATACGACTGTAGCTTAATCTGCCTACGAGAATTATACCACATCCTATTTATTTATATACGACACCAGCAGGTGACACGCCGGTAGCCTGCTGCAATGCTTTGGCACGAAATGGACGGGTCAATTTTGAGACATGCCATCATATTTTAAAATAAACTCGTCAATTTCGCTTACAGCAGTTACAAGTAATTAAATCCCGTGGACGGGTAGAAGTAATAAATCTGAGAGCCGTCTTATGTTTTTCTTGGTTTGAGTGCACAAACTGCGGATAAGCATCGTGAAATTTGTTTTTGTATTTTTGTCGTTTAATTTTATTTAAAACATAATTATGATAGATGACAACATAAACATTTTATCATCCGCATTGTAGGATATTTTTAGATGTGATAGATAACACAATATTTGAACAATTCTAAACTGTCTAGAAACCTCTGTTGCGGGGTTTTGGCTCAGTATTCTACTGTAGACAGCGTTAGGCGGTTTAACTGGTCTAATTAAGTAATCAAAATCAAGGCATTATAAAACTAAAATACACAAATCCTGTTTTCAGCTTTCAATGAAAGAATGTAGCTCGGAGGGGTATTCGCGGTTTCCAAAGAAAAAAAAAAAACACCCACAAAATTTTGATTTACTTCCTTTACAAAAAGGTGAAATATGCATATCAGGAATCGCCACATTCAGAAAAAACAGCCTCCCCACACAGTCAAGAAGAAGAGAGGGGTAGAGAGCATGGTTAATAAAATGATCAGTTTCAAAAAAGACACCACTAAAAATAAACAAAAATGAGAACCCGAGGGGTTACCGCCTTGGAACGGTCAGTGGCAAATCAAATTGCCACTGGGGGTTTAAACCAGGTTCTAGGGTGCACCAACCTCACTCTTGCCCCAACAGGTTCTCATATCACAAAACAAGTACAAGTTGTCTTGGTGAAAAGACTCCAACCCACTTATCGGCTTAACAATGTTGCATGCAAAAGCACACAAACATATAAAACATAAGAACAGCATTGCAAAGCCGAAGGGGCGGATTCCATCTTTAGTGTACCGTTTTAAGTCTTCACACTTTTTCTTCCATCCCTTTATTTTTTTGTGAAATGTGTGCCTACCGGCGAAGAAACCTCTGGATCTGCCCCTATATAAGCTTCTTATGTTTATGTGTTTTTTGCATGCAACATCGTTGAGTTGATGGGTGGGTTAGAGTTATTTCACCTACTTGTACTTGTTTGTTCATACGAGAACCGGGTGGGGCAAGTGTGAGGTCTGTGTACCCTAGAACCTGGTTAAAACCCCTAGTGGTAAATTGTTTGGGAGGCTTTTTCTTCTGAATAAAGGCATTCCTAATATACACATTTCAAAATGTCAGAATTTAAAAAGAGACACTTACAGGTAAGCAGGCAAACACATGCGGAACACATCATTAATTGTTTCATATGCTCACGTAAAATCATTTAATGTTTATTTTTGTGTGACAGCCTACCTAATGAAAAAAATGTTTATGTTTGACGTTTGAAATATTATACGATTTTTAAATCAAAATAGGGTAAAGAAAAAGTAGTAAAAATCACTGGGACTGCACTTCTTCCCTGTCAAGGTCTTCAATTTCGATAAGACCACTTGAAAATACTGATAACCAAACATGTTTTAAAATTGGTACATATGTGTTTATCTTATCTATTTAAAATATATGCCCATTTTCTTTTAAGCCTTATGCAAATGTACAACTGGTTGTGCTCGAATATTTTAAAGCGGTTTTTGAAACTTTTATAATGTCTAAGATTGAGAGCTCCGGCAGAAACAAAGAATATTTAACCGAACATTCCATCAGCTTTGACGGAATATTTCCAGAAGACGTTCCACCGCAAAGTAGAGCAGCTGTAAACCAAGCTCAGAAGCATTCTCCAACGGATCGTTCGGCGTACGCGAATAATGTCTATAGCACAGAAGTCGATGGAGACGAAGAATGTAACAGACATAGCACACAGGTTTGTATTGCTTAAAACGTCATTATAACATCGGAAAATCAAGGTTAAACAATAAAATTAGTCGGAAAATTAAATACAAATCTGTCAATCTTTAGGTTATGTTGATTAATTTCTGTATATTACAAATAATGCAATTTGCAGCGATACTGCTGTATGTTCATATATTTCAATATTTGTTTTTGTTAGTTTCCCCCTGGAATACAACAAATAGAAAGGGGGGAAATCCCCGAAAACACAGATGAAGACGAAGTTAAAGAAACTTACAAAGAAAATTTAGGATGTGTGATTTTTAAACGGCTAATGTCAGCAATCTTTATCATAATTGATGGTGCTGGGGATTGGTGGAACTTTTCGGTGATGAGTAATTCTATCGACAATTCTACAGCGAATGACTCGACCGACTCTATCTTTATTGATGCCTTTCAACGCATGATAGAGATAACAGATGCTGTCAAAGGTATTTAAGTTTGTAACAAAACATTTTTTTGAATGTATACTTTAGGTAAATTAATATTATGCTCTCGGATAAATTGAGTTAATGCTTACACGAAGTGATTGGTAATAAGTTAATCTTTTTAGTCTATATAATAATTTCTGGAAATAATAAAAGTTGAAAATATTTATAGTAAAATGAACAAGGTGTGGATTTCAAAAGAATTTCAGAAACGCTCGATATTCATTAAAATACAAATATTTGTCACCAGGCACAAATCTGAATTTCTTTCGTTAATCCCAAAGAAAATGTTATTCTTTAACGACTATGGAGGAAGTCAAGTAAACTTAAAATTGGTAATAAAATCGTACCAAGAAGAGACCAAATATTAAATGGGCAAGAAGCATGAAGAATTTGACTTCCCGTATAAGAATTTATTTCATACTAAAGACTGTATCAAGACCTAACATGATGATCTATATGTAAGAATATATATCAGTTCAATAGTCTAACTCATATCTTCTCAGGTCTAATGCTTGAGCATTATCATTACTCAACTTGAGTGTGTAAACATTGCTTCGATATGGTGCGTTTCCGATTATCGCAAATGGATAAGGTGTATTGCTGTTTTGTAACGTTTGCTCTGAGTTTTTTTATTGGCCAACTCTTTTATGCGTTTTAAATATTTGTATAGAAGTAAGATTATTTGTAGGCTTTCATTCTTTTCTTTAAATTTCAAACCATTCATGTGATAGTCAAATGCATCCGGATTCGGACACAGTTCATGAAATACTCTCACTAAGGTGTAAACTTTAAGTAAGTTAGGCAGAATGTCATTGACAATGACATTTTATTAGGATGAAAAATGAACTCTTAAAACAAATACCTCAAAAATTTAATTCAAATTATAGATTAAATAACAAGCCAGTCAAACACTTCAAAGGTTTAATTGTTAAAGTCTTAGATATTGTATTCTGCAAAAAGAGACTTAACATTTATCTCAACTTGTCTGTTTAAACACGTTATGGCTAAAGAATGGCAAAAAACTATAATCAACACAATATGCTGAAGTAAACAACAACAAACAAACAAATATTATATGTAAGAATGTGATATTATGATGTTATAGAGCAAACCCATTGTACCCTTTAACACTTGTAATTCTTGAATTCGGATTTGAACATTCCGCCGAATATATTATCCTGTTTTTAATTAGAAGAAAAGCAACGTTTATTTAATTTTCATCCTTTTGTAATTAAACAGATAATTGGTATGTATGATATTACAAACACGCTTTAGTTAGATCTCGCTTGAATTAAAATGATTGTGTTTTTAACTTATGTTACTATTTTTCTGAGAGTGGCTTTGCATGATTCATGCATATTTTAATCTGCTTTTTGGAGAAAAATGTTTCTAAATATATTTTTAGATTGGTACTTTTTGCAAGTAAGCATTAAAAAGTATTGAACAGAATCTGTTGTAACAGATTTTCTAAAAATAAGCGCATGTTAACGTATATCTAAATATCTAAAGATTAAATACATTATGACCAGGTTCATCCAAGGTAGAATGTGACACAACAACCCTAACCCTGACGTGTGTGTTTGCCATACTTTTGGCGTTTGGAACAGTGTATGGAGTTCTGCAGCTGATTAACATTTTTGTCGAGACGTTGATGGAACTTGTTAGCAAAAAGGATAAAAAGAAAAAACCGTACTGCCTGGTAAACTACATAGACTATAATTCAAAGCTGTTTGATGCATTCTATTGTATATGTTAATTTGCTCGCGATAGGAAGTATTCAGTAACTGCACTTAACCAATGTTCTAACTACACCGATTGTAAAATTTCAATTTCTCCGCATGGAAATGGAGTACACTCTTCAAACTTTAAACATTATAAAAAGGTGATCAGGAATCGCCACATTCAGAAAAAACAGCCTCCCCACACAGTCAAGAAGGAGACAGGGAGAGAGAGAGAGAGAGAGAGAGAGAGAGAGAGAGAGAGAGAGAGAGAGAGAGCATAGTTAATAAAGTGATCAGTTTCAAAAGAGACCCCAGTAACAATTTACAAAACATTATAAGATGCATCATTTTTACTTCTTTTTATGAAAATGTCATTCAAATCCCCTCATGCATTCATAAATTATGGACATTAAACCGAGGTGAGGATAAAACAATAAATTGGCCGTAGCTTTTGTAAATAGGATATACTGAAAACGGCCAAAACTGCTGAAAAATGCTCATTGTCACAGCTAACCACTCACATTATTGCGGAATTACATAGAAATGTTCAAAATTACTTAAGAATCAATATTTTAATAAGTAAACATTAATTTTCATTAACGGAGAAGATACCCGTTACTGACGACTTTGTGACTTTTGATTTTACCCATACCTTGATTAAATGTCAGTGGTTTCTAAACGCATGTAAGGATTTTGATAATTTCTTCATAAAAAGAAGTGAAAATTATGCATCTAAATATGTTTCCAGTTTGAAGTGCATACTTCAAATCCACGCTTAGAAATTAAGAAAATACGATCGGTGTAGTTATGACATTAGTTAAGGATAGAGCAAAGCACAGAAGCACGTGTACACATGTCATGTCTGTACATAGTAACGGATCTAGTCAATCTACTGTAAAGCTTTTCGATATCTGTGCTTTACTTTTATCGGTGTATATTTTTATCAAACGCTTTAAAATTTCTATTAAAACTGGGTGATCGAAAAATGCAAATCGATATTGCGTTTGTATATTCTTTCTTGCATTCCTTAGTGGTGGTGCAACATACTAGAATATGATTTAAATGTTACTGTTATTCATTTAAATTTGTTGAAAAACGGACAAAAAGTCTGAAACAACAATCCTTTATGAGGTATCAATAAACATATATAGATATCGTGTTCAAAGACCTTTAAAAATCTTAGTTTATAAACCACTAATCACTAGCCTTCTTTTGATGTTAGTGCCATCGCAGTCAAGCGTCTTGTTGAGCAGAATTGAGTCATGTCTATTCCATTCGGAGAATAGTGTGTGCATGCTTAGTTTGAACGTTTTCAATCAATAATGAGTCATCAATTTATCATTTTTACAGTTGTTTCACGGCTGGGTTGAAACTTTCGGCTCGCTGCTTTTACAAGACATACCACAGGTCATAGTGTTGATACTATTTGCTGGAAGCTGTCGGCGTGAACACGTTACGTCACCATGGTCACTGTTGTTAGCACTTGTACCTCTCATAAAAAACATCTTTCGGAAGTCTACATGCAAACAAGATAAACCCCTCGGAGGAAGAGGTTGTAGAATAAGATGCTTTACTTTTAATGTACCATTTATTTGTTTCTGTACCAACTACAGTTGTTTCAAATGGGTCATGTGCGGCCATCCACCAAAGAGAGAGAAGCTTAAGAATGGCGAGTATGACGATGGGTTAGACGAAACATACGACCCAAATAAATGTGTTTGTTGTAAGTGCATTCCGTTGGTTTGGGAATGCATTGAAGGAATTCCTTGTATAGGCTATTGTATTATTTGTCGACATAGAGGGTGCTGTGATAATAGCTTCAACCAAAAAGTATGTTGCACTTGGAAATGGGATATTTGCTGTAAAGAGTGTTTCAAAATAATTTGCAAAGAATGTTGCAAAAGTTCTCCGAGTAAGCCTAAACAAAAACCAAGCTCTGATCCAACATGCGTGTTACCTTTCTTTTACATCTTGTATGTAATTGATTTTGCGCTCACTGGCTTGTTGTTTGCCTTCAAATGGTTACCGAATATATTTAGTACAAATGATTTGTTTGAAATATTAAGTTAAGTTTCGAATTTTAAATAATTTCTTCGATCTGCTGTTATCTTCTATGACAAAATCAAATTTTTAAAGTATACAGTGATAAAGAGTTCGAATAATTGTACGAGGAAATGGTTAGAAATGTCATTCTCAAAGCATCTAATAAGTACGCAACATATGCATATGCGTGTCTGCATATTTTAAAAATTAGCGTAATAATCATGATGTTTTGTTCTCTTAAAGGGTGAGAATCCTTTGAATAAATGAACATGCACTTGTTCGTTCGAACGAAAAGTAGGTGGAGCAAGTGTGAAAACAGTAAATGCACTCTAGACCCTTATTTCAATACTAGTATCCCACAGCAAATGGCTTTGCCAATGACTGTTTAAAAGTGCCCACAGGTTTCGCTTTTCGTTATTTGTTTTTTCTTCTAAATTTATCATATCATATTTTTACACAAATAGATGAAAAGGGAACTTTGAAGACCCTCGACCACGACAAATATGAAAATAGGTTCTTTTTTTCTCTTTAATTTTTGTTTGTGTAGGAAGGATGTTATTTTTACATAAGCTGTTATCGATTCATCAAAGCAAACGACCTCGTTCAAGTTCTTTCGGCGGACTGGCTGTGTCAGGCGCTATGTATAACAGGATAGTTACAGTATTTGTTATTTGTTATAAGCGTTTTATTTATCTTATTATAATAATAAGGTGCTATGTAAACGTATTTAAATTTATATGAGTGACCGATTACGTTTTAGTGATTGATTTTTGTGTGTTTTGTGATTTTTTGTGTGGCTTTTTTATATTTTAAGACTCCTCCGTTGTACACTATGTTAGCATCATTGTCGAAATATCACATTCGTTGTTTTGATGACATTGTGTTTATGAATTAAAGCAAAAGCCAGACGTCTAGAATATCAATTGCTCAGTGTATACATTGTAAATGTTAGGATAAGAAATGTATTTATCTTAGATGGTATTAGCGTTTGCCCGCTTTCAGTCAAATTAATGTTCTAATTACACAATCACTTACTGTAACAAATGACTTACATTGAAAAGAGATACATGTACCAAGTTTAGGCTACATTTACAATGATTAATGGCGATTCTTTAAAATAATGTTAAAATAAAAACTCTCTTCAAGTATACTTTCAGTTTCATTATCAATTCATGGTGCTGTTTTACATGTAACTTTAAATCTGACATTATTTTGGAAGATGATTCTAACACATTGTACATACGTGTTTGCGCAATATCTTTATCGTTTTTTGTAGACTTTTCAGACAGCAACTCCTGAATTCTGATGAAAGCGGTATTTGTTTGATTGTCTGAGTTATGTTAATAAACGCATAGTTTCAAATAACTTGTGCACCAGGACACTAATTTCTTCACTTTTCTTGAGCTGGCAGTGAGTATTAATGTTGTTCGGTTATTTTAATGATGAATGAAGGTATTGCATCTGGATATAAATGATATTGCCTCTACTAGAGAGCGAACCCGCACCGTCATTGCGACAGCGCCTAGCCATGCTATTCCGACAACGCAACCGAATGAGCTAGCCGGGACAACCCTCAAAAAGGTTGATCGGATTGCCTTGATAATCATCCCTGAAATCATCACTGTATGTCATTGGTAATGAATGATTTTACTATTAACAGTACTGAATTTATGAATGGGACTTTTTACGTCCGCCACAGTGTCTATTGATCAGATATGGCACTATCTGTTTTCATTTCAAACGGTTAATCAATGTTTACGTATACAATGTTTATTCATATTATAATATAAAGTTGAGAATACGAATCAAGCAAGCAAACTTAAAAAAAATGCTGGAAGTTGAGAACGCTACGATTATTTTAACAAAAAGAGGTTATGCTTGTACAGTTTTAGGGATCAAACATTGTTCTTGTTTATCCACCAGAGATAGTGGTAATTCAGTCTTTATGGGAAAGGTCATGCTTCTATTATCTGGTCTACGAATGACTGCATAACGCAAGTAATTATCATATTGTCTTGGATGAAACAACAGTAATATGCATTTATGCAAGATATATAAAACATGAATGTCTTCAAAATGCTACACTTTTAATGACATTATCGTGTCTTGCCATTAATGTGACAAGACTTTCCTTTGAACGTAATGTTTTGAGCCATTACTGTGTCGGATCATAGCGTGTAGAATCATTACTGTGTCGAGCCATTAATTTTTCAAGAAATGTCGCGTAATTACTTGATTGGGCATTTACTGTGTCAAGCCATTACTGTGGATATCTCTTAGTTTGTTGGGCCATAATTCTACGTACTGTGTTGTCACATTATCTTTGCCAAGACATTACTGTTTCGAATCACCATTGTGCTGGCTCTGTTGAGTCATTACTAATAAGATACAACAGTAACTGTTAAGATCTATAATAGTAGCTAGTGCTTAAAACTTAGTTAACAAACGTCCTGACGGAAGTATTTAACACAACAAAACGCGGCTTAGCAGGCCCAGGACGTGATAATCAGGAAATTAAAATGTGTATACATCGAATTTAATTATATGCTTACTAATTTTAAGTCATAAAATGTTTTAAATGTGATAACAATTAAATAAATTATCAAGCGCATTGTTATCGGCAATTGCTCACGTGACAAGTCCATTATCGGAAAACGTTTACCCATTTATTAACCTGTACATATAATTTACAAAAACTTGAATCTATTATGTCGTCAAATAATACAAAAATGATAAACATTTTAGCAAAATTTGTACACTCTGCATTTAAATCCAGAAATGATACCTAGTTTAAAAAAATTATGTATTAAATTTATGTACTGTCATCAAGTTTAACTTTAAAAAATTGTCTTGATAAAAATTGTAACTGCTTGTATTTCTTTAAATTCTTGAAATATTTGTAATGGTAAAATGTAACGTTGTGGATTTTCATGTCTTTATTATACATGTTATTTATTACTTTGTGGCTATAAATGTGCTATATGATATTTTACGCCAATTAAGTTTATGTTATGTTATGTTATATAAGCTAACGCTAGCTTTTTCTTTCCTATACCTTACTGTTTTTTGTTTTCTACAAATTGTTTTGAAGATTCTGAATAACTTTTTTGTTGGTAAAATATTGTTTTCATGCAATATATTCATAAAGGATTTAAATGAGATAAACTACTGTTTAGTTGTTAGAATATCAAGATATCGAGTTATGATTAGAGCTGTTTTTGCAATTTCATGGTGAGATTTAATAAAAACGACAAAGGAAAAATGTTTTAATGCAGGAGGTCCCGTTCTGTCAACAAATATAGCATTCATATAGGAGATACAAGGGTTGAAATTAATAAAGTGGGCTTAAAGGATTTTCAAGTACCGCTAGAAAAGCATGCGCAATACTGCTAGGCAAAAAATACAATCAATGCATGTTTTATTAGAGATATAACAAAATGAACCTCTTACGACATGCCATGTCAAACTTGACATTTTAAGTTGTACAAATTGTATTTGTTTTGTCTATAATATTTTAGTAGTTATATGTTGTAAGTACACACACACGGCTCCAGAAGAAAAAACAAACATGAAACTGAGTCCAAAACATATAATAAGTCTTTATTTCTAATGATCATGTTCTGATTTTCTGTTAAACAATGTTTATGAATTCCTATATTTCTGTGCATTTCATTTTTACATAGTAAAATCTGGGAACAAAAATGCGATTTTTTTTCTGCTGATATTGAAAAAAAGAGAGTAAAAACTATGCATAGCAGAAATCGCCACACTCACGAAACACAACCTCCTCACGCAGAGAAAAAGAAGAAAGGAATGAGAGCATGTTTTATAAGTACAGGTTCTCATATCACAAAGGAAGTACAAGTTGTCTTGGTGAAATAGCTCCAACCAACCCATCAGCTTAACAATGTTGCATGCAAAAGCACACAAGCATATAAAACAAAAGAAGATAATAGCATTGAAAAGCCAAAGGGGCGGATACTCAATGATCTTACCGCGACCAGAGTACCTGGAGTCAAATCAGCAAGAACACGAAGACGGGATAAAAACATTATGAAAACATTCTAATATCATATTCATGTACTAAAAAATAAATTCGTATCTGTAAAGTTCATGTCAAGTAGAATGGTCATGATCAGGTAATACACTGTAAATTATAGCTGATCGATTGCAAATCAAAAACAAAAGCAATTCCGAAACGCTGACAGTCTGTTAACTGTGGGCAGAAAATTGAGAAAGTCATACTTCAACTGTTGAACAGGAAAAAATATTTATTTAATTTGTTTTTCTTCTGATGTAAAACATGTAGTATTCACTGAAAAAATATCATATGATTAAATTGAGTCTTATCAAAAATCAGTTTGTATGTTTCTTAAATGGAAAGGTACAGCCTTCTCAATTTATACTGTATAATTATACATTTTCATGTGCAACTATAATTATAACAGTACATTTAGCTGTCACACACAATGCACGTTTTTATGAGGCCCATCTGATTGTTAAACCTCGTGTATAAACGCAGTAAATTATATTGTCACCAAACCTGTTTACAAATTATTACACATTTAGCAGACAGGCCTCAATTGCAACACTTCAATAAATTTAGTATCAGCTGTTTTACAGTTATTCGTCTTGCTTTCTTCATTGAAGGTTCTATGTTCACCGCCATATGCATACCATCGTTTGGGATGGATCAAAATTGTACTGTTTATTGGTGTAAATATTGAGTTGCGCTCAACCCGGGGCTAGGCGGCGTGGGCAGTAAAAAGCATTTCCAATACTGCCCATGAACAGGCTCAATAAAACCGAGCCTGCAATATTTTCATATTTGACGTGATCGAGGGTCTTCAAAGTTTCCTTTTCATCTATTTCATGTCTAATCCCTCAAGTTGCATCGACCATAAACGAAAATTACCGATGTCTTTAATAGTTTTTTTATTCCTTTCCAACGTATATCGCCATTACACAGGAAGATATTTTTATTCTCCAACGCGATATATCGCAGTAACATACAAATATAATTATATTCCTCTCCGACGTGATACATCGCTATAAAATAAAACACTATTTATATTCCTCTCCAATGATAAGTTAACCGGTACTTTGTGAATATGAATACTTTGACTAACATGTTTTTTCATGAGTTTTTTTATGTAAGTATTCGAAATCTCAGCCGCATAACAACGAGCACGCTAGAATCCTGGCTAGCACACTGGAAGCGCGCACCACTATTTTAACTCACATTAGAACATCGCGGAAACCATCAAGTTGAAACGGCTAGGCGGCGTGGACGATAATATGCATTAGAATGTCCCATTACTGACCATGAACAGACTCAATGGAACCGATCCTGCAATATTTTCATATCTTGTTCGTGTCTTACAAAGTCCCGTTTTAGTCTTTTTCTACATCACATAAAGTGTGCTCTAACATTGCAAATGGCGGAAATAGGCTAACATTTCAAAATGAATTTTAAAGAAAACTAATTGCCACCGAGATTTTAAAAATGTATAAATTTATCTTAAGATGTCCTAATGTTTGCAAGCTCAGTTTAGTATTCATGCTCTAAGAAAAAGAAAAAGAAAAACCGTTTGCATGCGAATTACAAAACAATTCATACCTGAAATAAGTATATGCTGATCTACAATAGGTTGTGGCATTTCGTCAAAAAATGTTAGAGATGTCAAGAAATTAAATTCCTGTTCTACTTTTGATTTCAACAAATCATGTGCGGTTCTACTGGAGTAATATGTCATACTGTTTACCATGAGAAATTATTATTGGTTAGATAAATAAGACTTATAATAGAGGACGAAGTTGACGTGTTAATATTTTGTCAACAAACACATTTACAAAAATGAGATTTTTTTAGTTCAAATACGTAGAGCATTAACATGATTAAGGATGAATATACTGAATGACCAATTCCAGTTAAGATGATTTCATTCTAAATTATACTTAATGTGCATATACAAAGTAGAACCAAGATTCAACACTGACAGCATACTTGCTAGAGTAAGTAAATGGTCTATTATGATTCTGCATTGCAAAAAACATAACGTTTAACACTATGTCCCTTATCATGACTACATCGCAGCTATCTAAAATCGACAAAGACACATGCGACAATTTAAGAGAGCTCAAACATCGTTTTAATAATGCTTTCAAATGTAAATGCTTTAAATGTTATCTACTTTTTTTAGTAACGCTTATTCCAAGTACATTTGTTTCTGTTACTCGCATTTCGAAAGAAATACAATTAATTCATTACAACTTTGCTTTGTGTATAAAATATTGCTTTACTGTTGATTTGCATACAGTCCTCTCGAATCACGTGTAGATATACACAGAGACAAAAGTATATAGATGAAACAGGATTTTGGAAATAGATAAAAAGGGAACTTTGAAAGCCACCAAACTTGACAAATATGAAAATATTGCATGCTCGGTTTGATTGAGCCTGTTCATGGGCAGTTATGGAAATATTACTGTCCACGCCGCCAAGACCCCAATAACGTTTTACACCAATAAGCAGTAAATTTTGATCTATCCGAACCGATGTTATGTATATGTCGGTGAACATTGAACCTGCAAAGCGGTATTTTCAGATTTATACCATACTTGTTCAGCGCCGAATGGTCCCCAGATAAAAGAAAGAGTACAAACGAGAAAACAATGGCGAACTAAACAAAATAGTTTTTTGACATGGTATCCTATGTATAAATCCTACATATCACAGGCAATATTTAAAAAGCAGGAAGTATAACCTTGGGACGGTCGAACAATATCCGAACTATATTGGCTGGGGTATTAAAACAACGCCACTATAAACTGGCCGAAATATTTAAACAAAAGTAATTTTTAAAAGTTCTATTGACATAGTACATAAGCATCGTGCCCAAAGACCTACAAAGGACGAAAATGATAACAACACTGATTGAATGTACGAAGAGACTTTTTACAGCCTCCACACGGCACAGAAAACGCTACTGTGATATTGAAATATATGAAAAGGGAACTTTGAAAGCCACCGAACACGACATATATAAAAATATGGCAGGCTCTGTTTGATTGAGCCTGTTTATGGACAGTAATGGAAATACATGGTACTCCCGCGCCGCCTAGCCGAAAGCCGCCAAACATGATAAATAATCACACTATTGTAGACCTGGTTTGAAAGAGCTTTCTCACGAAAGTGATGGCAATGCATATCACTCTCTACGCCGCCTAGCTCCTGTTGAGCGCAACTCAATGTTTACACAGATATAAGTACCGTGCTCAACGACCTTCAAAGGGGTTATTAGTAACATCACTGACTGCATGTATTGGCAGACTTTAAACAGCTGCAGCTCGGCATAAACAGTGCTATTTCCTGTTCATCGACAGTAACAGAAATTCATATGTAATTATTTCAATGCTTACTGTTGAACATGAAGATGGTTGAAAACCAGGCTTTCACAACACATTTAGGGACCTTGACGAATTGTTAAATATAGATAATAAAAATTTCCATTTTGGGTCAACAAATATATATCCTTATGGACCCGTCTTAATAAAGCGAACACTTCGCAAAAGAAAATAAAATAAATAAAACGCTCTTGATCTGTATAATATTTTCTTTGAAAATGGTTTCGCAACCATTAAATACATGATAATAGAGACTATTCGGGTTTAAATTTCACTAAGTTTCCATTTTAGATAGTTATGTTACACGTGCATCATCTAACAGAGTAAATATAGCAGAATGTTTTCACTTTTCTAAAGCTAATAACATTGTTAAAAATGTCAATGAATCTTGTCATAATTAAAAACAGGGTTATCGGTACCACAAAGTGAAAGACTGAAACAAAACATTTTGTCAGTTTTATCTCTCATCCTCGCTTTTCTTCTTTGCTTTTTGACTGTTTTTTGATGCTGTTTAATGAGTGTGACTATTCCTTATATGCTTAGTTCGCTTTTTCATAACTTTTGTCGATAACAGTTTTGACATATATCTGTAATGTATTGAAACCCTAAGGCAGATTTTTAAAGCTCCCGACCACAGTCTAATGGCATTAATTTTGTTTCATAATATCGTTTATCGCAAATTTTCTTAATATATTTTTACTTTAAACATTTATAACGATTCGTATTCGTTGTTCTGAGTTTAATGTATTAGAAAGTACTTATTAATGAATTATGGGAAACTTGACGTTAATTCATGAGATATTATGACTCAACAGCACAACAGTTGTTAAAATATCACGATATTTCAGACAATGTTGCTTAATTTTGAGTATTTTGACAGCATAACTGCATATTAACTTATAGGGAAACATAAAGAATTTGGCGGCAATTGATTTAATAGCGGACTCGAAGTTTTTTTCGCGTAACATATTACACGTAGCTGCCAGATTTAAGAGAGGTAAGCACATTGTAAAATCCTCAGTCGCGATAAAGAATGAGTTTTATATATATAAGAAACGTATTGTAAAAGGCCTTGGTCGGGTTTATTCTTAAAACATAATGTATAATGTATCAGATGATATATTAATTGCTGAAAGAATAAAATATGTTTAGTGAAGACTTCAAGACTCTATAAATAGCGAACTCACTGTTTATGTATATCGATAAAGAATGAGTTTTATATAAGAAACGTATTGTAAAAGGCCTTGGTCGTGTTTATTCTTAAAACATAATGTATAATGTATCAGATGATATATCAATTGCTGAAAGAATAAAATATATTTAGTGAAGACTTCAAGACTCTATAAATAGCGAACTCACTGTTTATGTATATCGCGTAGCATATTATATACAGCTGCCCGATTTAAGAGACGGGTAAACATTTTAATTACTGAAAGAGCTGGGATAAATTTCAATTAACTAAAATCTCACAAATATTACAATAATTCAAGCTCGCAGATTTTAAAACTTAAATTTTAAGCTTTACAGTGAAAGTGTAACACTGTTTTGTTGTTGACAAATAATCCTAGCCAATGACGAGTACTTTAGTGTGCCTCATTTCGAAATCTTTCAACACAAGAATATAGCAAAGATCTAAACGTCTCAGCAATAATCGTTTCAAACAATGTAAACTAATTGTTTAAAAAGCATATACAGGGGTAAAATAGATTGATATTAAGCGAAAACGAAGCTGATCAAGTAATTTTTATATTAAACGAGTTGAAATAAAAACAATAAATTTAACCAATACAGTTTAAAAATCAAAAATTTAATTTTCAACGAAAAAAAATGTTTAAGCAAAACGCGGCGCCATTTTGTCTCAGACGTTGAAGACGTATTTGAAGTTGTTTAACGTAAGCCATGGATAAGAAAATTATGTATTCATGAAGTCATTTGTTAGACGAACTAAGTGATATAATTTCGCAGCAATCAACTTAAAATTGACTGAAATATCGGCTTTTGTTGCTCGAACGCAGGAACTTTGACATATGTCTCAAAGTGACGTTAGTAGTATACTTTGAAGGCTTGTAGTTTCGAAACGGCTCAAAATACGAAAACAGTAAACATTTTCATTCGACGATAAAAAACTTACAAGTATGTTTAGGAAATTAAGTTAACCTGTAAATATTTTTTTTAATTAAAAGAAAATAATTGAATTTTAATACAGAACTAGATAACTTTATGTAGAGTAAGAATAACTGATTTAGTTGAACTGCAGATAATATAATCAATATGAATCCAGATTATGGACCTCATAAGTCTTAGCGTTGCGTTTGATAACTTGAGTAAGATACGTCAACATATATAGTTAAAGAAATCTTTGTGTAAATGTGATGAGTTTCTGATAAAAAGGAAGAAATTATGAGTGAAACGAGTTCACATTATTTTGTTTTGGAACTTAATTAAGTCTTACTTAGTATACTTAGTATATGTTTTAAAAATCAAGGAATTGGTACTTGTGTCGATTGATAGAGTAAGATACGTTGTTCTTTTAAACTTTACTGGTGTTTTCATTGGATAGGTTGCCTAAAGGGTGTTTTATTGTTAAAATATCCATTTTGGAAATATTTTGTTAGTTTGCATTTGTTATACTTCTATTTTATTGCCTATTTTGTAGTTTAATATGTTTTCTGAAATAACAGTAAGATACGTTAAAATTTACTTTGTTCTAATTAAGCGACTTAACTGAACATTAATAGTAGATTTTTGGCATTTGTACTTGATTATTAAGTGTGCGCATACCTTGTCCATTGCGCTTTGGTTGTATTATTTTATTTGATTAAGCATTACCTGACTAAAACGACTTGAAGTAGAATCACTTTCAAATTAATAGATCTTTTGCGTTTTTGTCTTTAAACAAATGACAAAAAGAACTTAATAATGAAAGTAGCATGTAAATCTTTGTCACCAAGTGGATCCTTATACTATGACATACCTTTAAGGAATAATTAATAAGATCTGCCATAATCATTGTTTTGCAGTGATTTGATTAAAACAACTTTAACGTATCTTACTTTGCTAAAATAGTAGGTTTGTTCAAGTCATAGTTACTCTCAGTATTTAACCATGACAAAATCTCCGATGTCTGTTTTCCGGTTCCAAATACGTACATGTTTTAGTTTCTAATAATAAATCATGCAGCACAGTTACTTCAGTTTTACTCATTTATGAAAATCAAAATGTCCACTTAACTGACATTGGGTGTCTACGTTAAATGTTCTTTGTTGTTATAGTTTAAAGTTCTTCGAATAAATCGAATTATCTTCAATAACTTTACTATTCGTTGGATCATATATAGCTGCATCGTCTTTTAAAATAACATTTTGAAAGTTTTATCCAGTAACCATGGTCACAGAGATGTGAAATGATACATCACTAAAATAACTAGCGCCGTCGTTTTCTACTAGTGTCGTCAGGTTTATGAATATTAAATCTTTACAAGTTTTAGCTTTCCAAAAAGCTAGTCGGTTATTAGCGCAACCTTTTAAGAAGACGGCACAAAAGTTTAAACTTTAAGCTACTTGAAATTAAAGCGCTTTATTTTTATTGGATGTCATACAAAAATGTAAGTTTATTTATAGGTATTCCTTCTTTCGAAGGAGATGTATTTAAGCAGGTGATAAAACTAACATTGTTTGCAAACAAAATAATTCACCTGAAGGTTAACCGAAATTGAAAAGTTTTTCAAACACTATTTTGTGTCACAAAGTGTTAGAAAGCAGCGATAATCAAGCTGTAAATATATACCAAAAGCTTCAGAATATGATTAAAAAACAAAGTTTTTCACTGTCACAGAGTGGGAGAGAAAAATGTTCACACAGTCTGGCCGGGACTCACTGGTATAAAATTGCTCTTTCTGATCTAGAACAATTTCGTTAGAATGTTGGTATTTACTTAGAATGTCTTATGACTTCCAATAACAACCAAACGCGTTAATTTCAAATTTGCCTGTAGTATGCACTTCAGCGCCGTCTTTGTTTGTTAAAAGAGTTATGCTAATGACCGACTAGCTTTTTGGAAAGCATAAGTTTGTTTGTCTATTTTTGACAGTTTCATGACTCGATTTGAAACTTCCGCTAAAATATGTGTTTTCGCATGTTCCAAAGATTATTTTGTAGCTTCAAAACCAAATTAAAACTTTGGAAAGCTAAAACTTGTATTGTCTATTATTATCAGTTTCATGACCCGATTATAGATTCCTGCAAAAATGTGTGTTCTGATGTTCGAATGATATTTTTTACATTCAAAGCATTATAAAACTTTAATAACCAGTTGAGTGGCAAAAATGCAAGATTACACTTTAGCAAACTTATCAAAGTAATGACGAATGTAATTCATATCGAGCTAGCTTAAACATGAAAAACGTTCCGTGATACCCCTGTCCCCGAGTTTAACAAAATGCTGCAGAAGTTCGTAGATAAGAAAATAAAGCAAAATAATTAGCTAATCTCTGTTCAGTGCTCTCTACACATTGTAGTTGCTAATAGAGTCATAAGCTGTTCATCTTTTGTTTATCATACACAGTATACATTTAATAGACAAAATCCATGTATATGTTTATTGTTCTTCGTCGGAAATATCTTTATGAGTAATAAGCCTAGCTGATCAGAAGCTGGAAAGAGGATTTAAGAATAGGTACAGACTCCATATATGACGTCGGTTAACATCCAATAAGAGGCCTCTAGGTTTTCATAGATAACGACTGAGTAAGAGTCTATCCATAAATAACGACTTAGTAAGGGTCTACTTTTCTAAACTATCCGTTCCGTCTGGTCCGTGAACTTTGCTTTACATCGCTGTTAACCGGCGTTCAGGTAGAAAGCTCAAGTTTGGTCCATTATAATATGTCGGTCATCAGGATGACCGACAATTATTCAACAGAAGCAATGGTTTTAAAACAATTACACATTATACCAGGTCACAATTAAAGGTTAATTTAAGGAAAAAAGGAAACATAGGCAACAGAATACGTTTATCTTTTAATATATACTTATAAATGCTGGGAAACATACATTTAACATTACAAGACAGCTTTCCACAAAGCTCGATTATTCCAAGCAGTGTATTGTCAGTTAACACATTCTGCACTCTGCGAGATTTATTTTTAATTCATATTTTTTTCAACATTCTATCATTTGGAGTATCTACAATTTTTCTAATAACTTCTTGTTCATAAGTTTATGTATGTCTGGTAGGATTTTACCGACTACTGTTACCTGGATGTGTTTACAAATTTCATAACCGGATTTTGACTAATTGATCAAGCAAATCATCTGTACTAAAAATATCTGGGGCCCACTTGAAGGCAAGAAACAAACCAGTGAGTGCTATCTCGATTATATTCAGGGCGAAAAGGAAAGGTTCTATATATGATGGGTCCGTGTTGGTTGTTTCTGAACGTTTGCAGTAAGAACGTTCCCAAGAGCAACATTTATTATCTTCGAAATCATTGTCGCAACATCCTCGTTGTCGGAAGAATATACAATTACCTATGCAAGGAATACTAAAAAGGCAACATATGCATATCAGGAATCGCCACACTCAAAAAACACAGCCTCCCCACGCAGCGAAAAAGAGGAGAGGAAGATAGAGAGAGCGCACGTTTTATATATGTATGTCAATCAAGAGTGCTTTCCCAAACCACAGGAAAGCACTTACAACAGAAGCAATTATCTGAATTAAGATCCGCCCTACCAAGCTCCTCTAACTTGGGTGCATGTCCACATATTACCCATTTAAAACAACTATATTTGCTTAAGCAAAAACAACAACACATCGGAACGTTGTAACTACAGCATCTTACTTTGAAACAACCACCATCTGCGTCTTGATGTTGTTTGCATGTAACTTTTCGGAAAACGTTTTTAATGAAAGGTACAAGTGCTAACAACATTGACCACGGTGATTTAACAATTTCTCGCCGACAGCTACCAGCAAAGAGCACCAACACAATGGCCTGTGGTATGTCTTGTAAAAGCAGCGATCCAAACGTTTCAATCCAACCATGAACAATCTGTCAAAAAGATAAATAACTGACTTAACAGTTTAATGAACACTTACAGATGGAAGGGGAACTTTCAAATCCACCGAACACGACACAAATGAAAATATCACAGGTTCGGTTCACGACACTGATGTACTATGTTAACAGTGTTTCATTCTTATACCGATGTTACAAGCTTTGTTAATATCAGTTTTATGGAGAAAATGAACGGAAAATAAATAGGAAATAAACTGCTTTTAAATCGGGATATCACAACTGGTATGTAGAATTGAATCATGAAATGTGACGATATCACGGATAACCTAAAAAATCGCAGATCTGTTATTAATGAATGAACTCGTTGCACTGTGTTCATGCCATGAAATAAAGATTCTTTTCCTGTCTAAAATTTGTAACAATATTGGTGTTCATGTTTTGGAAACTTTGACAGGATTGTGTATTCATGGCTGATTAACTGTTCCTACTAGAAGTTACGCAAAATAAGAAGTTTTCTAAAATTGTTGCGTTTCGTTTAAATTTTGAAGAATTTTGTTTGAATCTTTAAGAAGTAAATGAAAATAATCAATCATTGGTTTCAATCACGACTGTTGTCCTTTCTTTCTTCTCAACCCTCCTTTTTTACACAAACACTTATACGTACTTCTCGGGTTCTCATTTTTGTTAATTGTTAGTTTTGACTGTTTAGAATGATCATTTTATTATCCATGCTCTCTCTTTATCTTTTCTTCTTGGCTGTGTGGGTAGGCTGTGTCTTCTGAATGTGACATTTTACTTTTATATATCTTATACCACAGTAAAGGATGTATGATGATCAACATTCTTTTATGTCTAAATAAAGTAAGTATTTTGTATTATCTGGTACTAGATGTGGTCATGATCGAATACTAATTTTAGAAACCAGTGAATCAAAACAGTTCACCCCGGTGACAGCTTATTTTCAGTTTAACCTCACACTCATGCAAGATAAAGAGAATCTGTCATTGGTATTCGGCGAAGATCAAGATATCTCAACCCGAGGGTAATGCTTTCCAGACGGAAACGAGGCTGTGTGGAGTTTTCGTCTGGAAAGCATAGCCCGAGCTTGGGATACCGTGATCTTCGCCGAATACCAATAATTGATTATTATTCTCACTTACTTCTTAAAGATTCAAACAAAATCTTTAAAATTCGAATAAAACGCAACAATTCTGGAGAACTATTTCTTTTGCGTAACTTCTTGTAGGAACGGAAAATCAGCCAAGAATACACAGTCCTGTCAAAGTTGAATACCCCTAATATGTAGTTACACCAATATTGTTACAAATTTAAGAAAGGAAAAAAGTCGTTATTACATGTCATGGAAATCTGCAGAGGGTTCATCCGTTAATAACGGATCTGCAATATTTTTAGGTTATCCGTGATTTCGTCACATTTCATAATTCAAATCGATTGAATTGTACATACCAGTTGAAGTTGAAATATCCAGATTTAAAAGCAGATTATTTCATATTTTATCTTCTATTCATTTTCTCCGTAGAGTCTGGTGTTTAATGAAGCTCGCAACAATAGTATAAGGCCTAAAAAATAGGTTTGTTTCTGGTTACATCCTTGAAAAAACAAAGGGTCGGTAGGTAGGCTTTTTTAGGGGAAGGAACCTAAGTCCGGGTATATACCATCTTTGGTGTAAGTAAGTACATCAAAAGATTAAAATTGTTAAATTAGTATCTATCGTTTTTTCGAGGTATCTTTTAAGGTATTGAAGTGTAGAAAAGAAAAAAAACTCACTGCATTTTATACTGTAATTCCATTCAAACTAATAAACCAGTGTTTCAACTTGAAACTTGAAGTTGAATTGTTACGTTTAACATGTATACTATTTATAATTATTCTTTTAGTTACAATTAGATTCGTAATGCCGTAATGTGGTTTAATGCATTGACATTGTTGATTTGTTCATGGCCATTTTTGTAAAAAAATATGTTGGATATACTTACCTTAATACCTACCACTTCTTACAACCACTGTGCCTCACTTTCAAATCGTATTAAGTCGTTTTTAGCTTTACATTCGTGATATTGTTGCAATAAACACATAATTAAATATATACATATCCGTTCAATGATGGTAAAAGTTCTATCACTACCGCCAAAGCAGGCTTAATAATTTGATCAGTGCTGTTTCTTTCACTCATTTTACCATACAAATATCAGTACATAATTGTTCACTCATTTCGCCATTATTCAACGATTCTGCATTTAAACCGTATCAGGTATGCACTTCGAACAGAAATCTTAATCTATTTGCCTCCTTATCTCTTCAATGAAGTCGTCGGTTGATCAAAAAGAATATTTTTACCGCCGAACGTTTACAGCCATGATTGTTTTCCTTGGCAAATTCAATTATGGAATTAGAAACCTTGACTCGAAAGCACACGCAAGGGGGTTTTCATATAGTGGTACATGGACAAAAATCACTTGTTTAACAGTTAACAATAGCACCGGAGAAGAAAGTGAAAGTAAATTTTCCAAAAATGAAACGGTGCAGGCTGTTATTTTGCACCGGACATTGTGTCCGACAATAACAAATGTTTTCGTCGATCAAAAAATCCGTTCGGCTTTTCATACAATTTTTTGGGAGGGCTGAAAAAAAGTTACGGTCTGCGCTAAAAAGAGACGGTTGGTCGGGTAACCAGAAACAAACCTATTTTCTTAGGCCTAAGAATGAAACACTCCAAAAATAGCATTTATTGACTCATACCACGATAAACACTTCCAAATTCCAGCAAGCCCACTGTATATTTTCCAACTGATTTTTTTACTAAATCATGATTAAAAACATAAACAGCTTGCTGTTTGAAAAAGTAAACATTCGTTTAATTACGTCACATAATATTTACATTCCTATTGATTTCTTCGTTTAAAAAAATTCGGTTCATTTTGCATGAACCGCATGACCCGTAATGACGTCAGTAACGTCATGGCTGTTACTATTGAAAACTGCCACGTATTACTCCCACTTTTCACTTAATACTAATTTTTGAAAGCGTTAGACTTAATTTTATTTAAAGAAAAAAATGAATAAAATGTAAATATAAGTAATGATTCTTATTTTGGTGCGGTTCATGCAGATTGGACGTGCACGCGAGAGCTGGCAAATTTACCATAAAGCGCGCAAAATAAGAACCATTCCTTAAATAAACTTAAATGACGTAGTTATAAACATCATGACGTAGTCTAAATTAATAATGAAGCGCTCGATTAATACGGTGCGCAATTATACGAAAGTACGCGAGCACGCGGGTTAGATAAGGCCATGTGAGATAAGGAAATCTCAAACGGCTAAAAATAGAGATTTGTCTGACAAGTAAGTGAGAAACGTATATTCTTCTCGATGTGACAATTCCTGACATGTATGTTTCGCCTATTTACATGTACATTTGAATTCGTCTGTGTTTGTGTTTGGCCACCAGCATTGTGATTTTGTTCCTACAAATTCAAGTAAAAGTAGCGAAGTTAGTTTGAAATTAACTTTAAAAAGGCTCTCAACGATGGAATACGGAAGTGAAATAAGTGTATTTTTAGCTGAAAAAAGACATGGAAGATTTCATGAAAGCATGTAATGGCAACAATGCTAGTTTACTTGTGCTTACAAACAAAACGCACGCTGTACTTTTATCCGATTTATTTTTAACAATAGGAAATAAATCAAAACTTTTATATTTTAAATAAAATAAAATTAGATTGTTACAACAAATAAAATAAATAAAGAGAAAAACTACTTGTTTTGAACGGATGTTTGTTTAACTTAACTATATTAAAACCATAAATAAATTGAACAAAATGAATAGAATTTAGTAAAAAAAGTTATATATTCGATGTTTCCAAAACGAAAGAATACTTGAACGTAAATGTTATGCAATCCGTTCCTTTGTATGGTATATTTAATAAACCTTATTTAGTTTAAACATTTAATTTTTTATACCGTTGTGAAAAAAATAATATCAATAATTTGTTATCCAATATCATTACCGTACCTTGCGTACTGAACTCTGTTTCGCTCTTCTGTAAATCCTGTTCCCTTTGTGTTATCACATGTATTGTTTTATATTGCTATAAACATTGTTTGATGTTTTACGCAAATTAACTTTTCGCATCGTATCGTATCCTATTATTCCTAAAACCATCAATAATGCTAAAACACTGAAGCAAGTCTTTTCAAAATAACGCATCTTCAGGACTCTTTTTATTTTAAATGTTTTTGTTTTGATTTTTGTTGATTAATCCATTGTTTTATGAGGCCGGTCTGATTGTTAAATGGCATGCCTGTATAAACCCAGCTGAATTATATTTTCGCTATCACTTTTTACAAATTATCGACTTAACACAACGCCAATTTCATTGCTGTTAAAATGATTTTTAATAAATGTGACAAAAGGATTTCATTTGTTGTAAATTTACTTGTATTTTCATAATCTATTACATGTATTTATATTAAGCAGTCGGGCATCGATTGCAACAATTCCGTCAATACAGTAACAGTTGTTTTACAGTTACTCGTTTTGCTTTCGTCATGCAAAATCCTCCATATTCAATCAAAATTACCGATGTCTTTGAAGAAACTATGCAAACCGATACAAGATACGTATGCTTTTTTAAGCGATACACATGTTTGTCGTTAATAAAACATTAAATTTGTGCTATACACTAAATCAATTCAACATCAGAATTAAAACTTACCTCTCCCGTGTGATTCTTGTTTGATTGTCTTTCACCATCAGCATTGCCACTTTGCCCCTGCGGAGTTAACTAAAAACAGAAACAGCGATTGTTAGTTTGGCATAGAATAATGGGCTCTCAATGTGTAATACAGTAGTGAAATAGCATTGAAAAGAATCCATGAAAACCTGTAATCGCAAGATTCTTGGTTAACTTGTTGCTGTACTTCAACCGATTCATTTCTAAACAATAACAAATAAATATAAACACGTTTTCTTATGTTTTAAAGGTTTATGTGCTTTTGCATATAACATTGCCGAGATGATTGGTGATTAGATTAAGAATGGTCACGGACAAGAATGGAACTGCATTTATTTCTACCCATTCCGCCTTGGGTTTAGCGAAACCATGTATTTACACCAGTAAACAGTAAAATTGTGATCCTTCTGAAACGATGAGTAACATATGGCGGTGAACATAGACATTTCAGTGCGTTTTTTTTCAGATTAACACCATTCCATGATCAGCGGCGTATGATCCCCAGATAAAAATGAGTTTGCATTGAGCTTGACGAAAACAGCTACATGTAACAGTTGAACAAAACATTTTATCTTCGCTATTCCGGATTTCATAAACCTAAGTGAACATACCATGATAACGGTGATGAAAAATAAACATAAACAATATAGCCTCGTATTGAGAGTTCTTTAAAGGTCTTAAGTCATATTTATATATGAAGATATTCCTTTCGAGCTTGTCCATTTTCGCACATGACCTTTAGCATACTATAGATACATCTTTTTAAAATCAGAAAAAAATGATTGCGAAATCATCGACATAGCCATGTTAGTATATGTTACCTAGAATTGTTTTATCTTTATTGCACTGTCTTTTTTCGAGCGCATAAAATCACTTAAACAAATTGAACGCTGGTAAACTTAACGAAGGGCTATTTCAATCTCGACCATAGGCTAAAAATAACTTTTCAAGTCATAGTTCATCAAAATGGAAGTTTTGAACCTCAATCTTTCTGCCAATGGATATTCGTTCTGCAAATGGAGATTTGCTCTTCAACGGGAGATTCGTTCTGCAAATGGAGATTCATTCTGCAAAGGGAGATTCTCACAACCGGCCACATAAAACACTTTCAGCTGATAACGACTTATCTTGAATCATTTCAGTTATTGTCAAATATGCTAATTTCTACTTATTTATATGAGATAATTCACAAACTAAAAAAATGAATACAACCTTAGGTAGCCAGAAAGACACAAAGACAGAAAGAATTATATACGTAATTTGACTTACGTCACCGCTATACGCTGGATTCGTTTTGGTTTCGACATTTTTTTAAATCTTAACACGGGGGGGGGGGGGGGAATCGCGCACAGCCGTTACCGCTGGTGAAGCGAGAAAATTGTTCTGCAAGCTTCCGGTGACGGTAGTGCAGCTGTTTATTTTCACCCGGAAAGGTAAGAAATATTAAGCAATTCTTTGAAAAACGGGGAACGTGATTCGATGCGTGTTTGATTTATCTGCACGCTTGTATAATATGAGACCAAAATACGCAAACATGGTTGAGTTATGACGATCATTCCGCCTCTGAAATGAGCAAACTTTAATGTAAGGTGAAGCTTTTTTCGATTTTCGAGCAATATTTAGTTGTATTCTCGTCCTGTATCACTGCAAGAACAAAGTATTTGTTCCGTTTTGTATTCCCTGTGACTGGTTTAAATTTGTATGCTTTTTTTAAGGAAAATGCTGGCCAAAATTTTACGGTAGCGGTTGTGCTACTGGGGTGACGGTTGTGCATAAGAACACTGACTGGGATCACACGTTTAATGTACTTTTGTCGGTTCGTTCACAGCATTATTTTTATACAAAATCGCCAAGATCAGCAAATAAGAAAGTTCAAAAAGGATGCCGAATGAATAGATGATAATACTGACTTGTTTACTTACCTTTTACATAATGTGAGCAGTATGTACTAGAAACACAACTCGACATGTGCACACATTGTGTTTAAGTGTATGCTTTTTTGTAAAACGTGTATTTCTTATTTACATTCAATATGTATATGACATTTAAATTACACCTTAAAGTAACTAAACATCGAAGCAGGTGGTCGAATGCTAGGGAGGGAAAGTATCTACACACTTGAACCATCCCTTATTTGTTTCCATTTTCCCCTAATTTAGACTTGTAAGCACGATGATCGGTTGTTAACTATCCACCAATTAGTTCACCATCCATTATATTAAATATATTTTGATTTTTTGCAGACATGCCGTTCAAAAACAAGAAGGGGTTGCGCCTGTCACTCTGCAAGCGCGGTTCTTACCGAAGAAAAAGAAATATAAGCATTAGATCACCTCACCATTCCAAAGAAAGCAAAATATTTAAGCCCTTTCAATCGTAAATATAAAAGTCCATCCAAAGTTTCAAAAAAACAAATTTCTTTTCAAGCCTACTGTAATATAAATGAAACAGACGAACCGTTTGTGAAAATTGTTGAGTCACCATGGAAAAGTAAAGTATACCAATCAAGAATAACTCCTTCCAAAACATGCAAAAGAAGTTTCAATTATTCACCGGTGCCATCTTTCAAAATGCCAAAAGAAATAATAGAGGACATAGAATGGACAGAACAACACTCGAAGAAAATTTCATTGCTTGAAAATAACGTTGATGCAGCTAAGATATCGAATTTTCACGCAGGACAAGAAAGTCGTTTCAGGTCTCTGAAAGTCTCTGATGAAATATTATCGGAACTTCAGTGTTGTGAAATATTGAATACTAATGAATGCACCGATGATTTCGAACATGTCATAAAAACAGCAAAGGATGAAAGTTGTACCAGCATACCTGACGAACTAATAATGCTTCTACCAAACGTAATTAGGGAATTGAAATCGATTGGAAAATTAGATATATTTGTAAAGTTTATGAAACTAGTAAATGAAAAGAGATTTCCTTTCAAGAATATAGCATTTCTACTTTGGTGTGACATTATCAACTGGTTTGATAACACAGATACGCGACAAATGAGGTATAGCCCTGAATGTCTTCTATTTTTCTGGGTTGGTAGAAAACTCTTTGGGAGCCGTTTTATAAGGTTCATGTCAGGGATGAAAGATGAAGAAGAACTTTTAAAAGGAAAGTGTAATTTCGATCCAATAAATAGCCGAATCAATTTTGCTTGTCCAGATGTGTCTGTTTTGCGGTCGATAAATCCTGTAGGTGACGAGCTTCCGAACTGTTACAAAGCCGGAATTTTGGAACCAATGATAAAATTTAAGTCAGAGAAAGATGATAAGAACAATTCTTATGTAATTATGCTTGACGGTAAAAAAATTAAAAAAGGGACAGATGTTGACCTACTTGGTTTCGAATCCGACAAGACATTAAAAGAGCGACTAAACGAGAAGGAAGAAAACCTGGCGTGCTTACAACGCTGCATTGATACAGTTTGCAAAGCACAGGAAAACACGTGTGAAATTCTGATGAATAAAACAGAAGATGGAGTGTCGGAGAACATTCATTCCAGTCTTTTAAGACTTGTACCTATGTTTTCAGTGTTGTTAAGACAGCTTCGCAAGTTAAAATTAAAAAAGAAATTAGCAATGGAAAAGTTAAAGGAACAAGGTGGAGAAATCTGAAGAAATCGAAGTATGCATACGCAATTAATCTGTGCATGACTCACATTTGGAAAATCGACAATATCATTGACAAAATCATGAAAGTGTTGTTATGCATTTGCAAAACTGGGGCTCATTTAAATAATGCTGGACATCTATTTTGCGACACAGGTGTTGTCAATCTCAACAAACAGGAAAACTTACGAATGTTGAAAGCCCCATAGGATTTGCCAGTTAATTGTGACCTCACAAATACATCAATTATCAAACAACGCTCGGAAAAATGGTATGAAGATAGAACAAAGGTCAAGGTAACAGGAAGTTCAATTTATCAAGCTCTTGGATGTGACGGTCTAAAAAATCAAAAAAGAACATTTTGATAAAGTAGTTTACGGAATTCAACCGTCGAATCCATCTGAAGCTCAAAGTCAGGCAATGAAACTCGGAACAGATTGTGAGCCCCATCAGATTGCTACCATGTGCGCAATTATAATGCCATTTCTCTATCCAGATTTTACTTTCTATGAGGAAGGTTACAACACTGTAGGAAATGTTCTTGTTTCCCCAGACGGAAGTTTGCGATCATCAAATAATGTGGTGAAATTTGCGTTTGAAGGCAAGGCACCGATAGAGAAAACATTTACCTCTACGCTGCATGAAAAGATACCAGACAGGTATATTACTCAGACACTGTACGAGATGAAGGCGTTAAATTCTGAAGCAACTCTTTACATGTCTCGGACAGAACAATCATGTACTGTTTTCAAGGTAGGTGCTTTTTAGACTTGTAGTTTATAAGAAGTTCGTGAAGTTGGCAGCACGGCATCTTGAAGTTGCAGCCCAGCAGCTTGGCAGCGTGAAGTTAGCAGCCAGGCATCGAGAAGTTTTAGACTCGTCGGATATGATGTTTTGACCCTATTTTGAACTACATGTATAATTCAAAAACGCATTTTAAAAATATTTCAAAATCTCATATTGTTCGGTCACTTTTCGCATATCTGAAAAATATGATAATATTGAAAAAATATGTTTATGCGTTTTACTAAACTTTTCTATAACATCACAAAAATAATTTTAAGATAAAATCCTACACAAAACTATTAATATTTATATAACACATACCGGTCATGGCTTTTACAAACCATGCGATTCTGGTGGAAATAATATACCAATATTTACACAAAATTTATTCTGTTTGATTTTAAATCGGCGATAGCTTCTTTTCAGATAATTCAAGGAGACTCGCTCTTTATAATCAAATGTATATTTATGGAAAACATTTATCAGTAAATCTAATGAAATTTCACGCACAGACATGAAGGTTTTTTTCTTCACAGTTTCTCTTTGGAAAGATTAGCATTTAATGTAATTCCTCATACATTCGAAGGCTTGCTTGAACGTCGCCACTCATACGTGTATCTATTGAAATAACAAATTAAATACTTTAAATTGTAGCATTTTATTAAAGGAACAGTTTAAAATGAGATGCAAACGCTCAAAGTATAGAACGTGGTTGAACTTATTTTGGAGACAATATGTAGTATTTTATTAAAATTCATGTTATGCCAAGCGAATCTACGTGTGACCAGATTGAGAAGGAAATTAATGAAGTGTACGAAAAGGAAAGTCTGAAGCGGCCCTCGCGCATCTCAAGTGCTGCTAAACGTTTGAAGTCCAGTCTTTCAGAAGTGTCCAAAAATGCTGTCTTTCTAGGCGAGTTTCCTTCAGTCAAGGGCATCGTACAAGAAAACGAGAGTGCGCCTGGAGACAAGAATACAACACCGTATATTAGCCAAACCGTAACGAAAAAAAATGAAACTAAGGTTACATATGATGAATTACAACGTCACTTGCTACTTGGTAAAGAAATTATAAATGATGCCTATGTAGTTCAAAGACTGATTGCCTCACAAGTAGTTGTGTATTTATTAGCTGACACTGACAGGTTCTGGAAAGATGAAAGACCCCACGCAGTTCCCGTCTTGTATTTCTATAGAGGTTACAGTCTACCAATTAACACAACGCGAAATATAACAGAAAATTTGAAAGAAACGTGTCGATCACACGGTCTTGACATAGTTGCAAGTGCTGCAGATGGTGAATTTACACCAATGATTGTAAGGGGTCGAGATGGAAATCCGTTGACACAACACCAATTGTCTAAAGATGTATGGAAAGAGGTTGGCCAGATGAACAAGTCTGCTATCATCAAAGAACTATTAAGTGAAACAAAAGAGTGCAATGTGATGGTTGAAGAAGCTGTGAGAATAGTTTCTAGTCAAACAGGAAGCTTGGCAAATATTAGAACACCATCAAAAGGTTGGATTCAGTCGAAAAACAAAAAAGAAGAAAGAAAAAGAAAATCATGACGTAACTAATTTCGAAAATGAAAGCCTCGTAAATGACACAGAGGTATTTGACCAACTGGAAACAGAAAAACAGAATTCCGACAATCAAATTATTGAAACTGAATTGGAGGTTTCCAATGATGTTAACAACAAACACTCTCATATCGCACTAAGAACTGTTTTCAATGTAACAGAAATTGCAACCTCTCTAAAGACATTAAACCAAAAAAATGGAGCGATAAAACTGACCAAGACATATCTAGATACTTAGTGTCTGCAGACACAATGAAACAATTTACAGTCAAAGAACTAGTAGAAGTTACTAAATGTGTTAACAATCAACGGCTGGAGCATAATTGTCTAAAGGTATCAGGGTTACGGAAACACGAATTAGTGAACCAGCTATCTGAACTTGTTGGAACGAAATACGAAAAAGAAAAAAATCCTCCGACCTTAAAAAGCGCTGCACAACGCGTCATCATGAAAAAGACCTACCCCAAAAAAGTTCTTAATATTGCATATTGTAACTTTATTTGGCCGAAGAAAAAGCGTCTTTGGAAAAGGGATGCACGAGTAAATGACACAGTAATGATACATGGCATAGAAGATTATTTCGAACCGTATTATGTTCCCGACAAAACCAAAAATAACGACTTTGAAGTGTTCGTCTATGACAAAACTCACCTTGGAAGTAATTTAAGAAAATGTTTATGTTTAGATCGAGTTGATGGTGTTTCAAAAGCGGCCTGGGAAAAGGTGTCTTTAAGTTCGCCAAACATATTAAATCCTACTTTGTTGGAAGTAAATGAGGAAGGAAAGATAGTTGACCAAATGAAAGAACGTTTAGCAAGGAATAAGGTTAGTGAAGATGTTGAGATGTTAATGAGAACACAGGGGAATAGAAAAGAGGCCGATTTTTGTCAGATTGTACGAAAGGGATTATTTGAAGCTGACGATAAACCTGGCATTTCTGCGGCCGATAGATGCAAACAACGATTGAAGTTGATCGAATGGCTCTCCGACGAAGTAGACTTCGGAGATTTTCCTCCTTATGGATCATCGATAAAAGGTCTGTCAACGACTCTTTAGGAGGGATTACGTACCAGTAACGAAGCAAAGTTGTACTTGTATGCTCTTGTAAAGAAGGGAACTTACAGTGTCAGAGCTCCAAATACACTATGCTCCGAAAGCTTTTTCTCTAGTATGCAGGAGATGGATCCCTAGGGTCAAGGCGTTCTTACATCCGAAGGTGTGGAGAAGCACATATCTGATTTTACAACCATAACCGCATTAAAAATGAATGATGACAGGTAAACTGTATTAAGTGTCAAAAATCTTTTGAAATGTAGATTTAAAGTCTATCAATATTCACAAATTTTTAAATTAATTAATAAGAAAAGCAAAAAGTACACTTTTACTTACGGTATTACTAGTAATTCCTAGAAAACGTATTTAAGTTAAAGGGGAATAAACACTAGAAATATTATTATTTAAAATATATTCACTTTATTCTGAACTCCTTAACATACATATTACGCAGCTCAAAGAGCTTTGAAATCGGGTAATTTTTAAGAAAATTGTAAGCATTAAATGTTTTGACAAAATGTTCAACGAATGCCACAATATTTAAACTTGATGACGGCATGAACATCATTTTATTATAATAATCAAAAGAAAAATAGCCGCCAGTTATATAACGCAGGATGTATTACGGAGTTAAGATGCGCAAATAGATATCACGAGTGGCGTAGGCCCAAGTGATATATCTTATAACTAGACAGTCATGTGACAGACAGTACATTACAACACGGTTAGGTAGAAAAAACACATTTTATATCGTTATATTTTTCTACAAAAACTACGCATAGAAATCACTAACAGGCAAATATTTGTTTAAAACCTTATTTGTTGCTATAAAAGGACTATCACGTGACTGCCTATTATCTATGATCGACAACATTTCGAAATAGGTCAATAATATAAATGAACAAATTTGTAAACTGGAATATTTTCTTCCGGGTCCTTTATGATGAGAACTAAGAGGGACACTGCGTATCCTTCGCAGACGCTGTCATCTGCGACAGCTGGTCATATCCAAACAGAACCGGATAACAGCATTCCATCTTGTAAATGTAGAATTAATCGGTTCATTCGGTGTGTCGTGCCAAGGTAAAATACACTCAAAATCAATGTTAATTTTATGTGATTGAAATTTCGTCTATGGGAGACATTACATTATAATTCATTTGCGAACTAGTATAGTTTCAAACTTTCAATCATTCAGACGCTCTGATTTCGCAAAGGCGATCAGTACGTCTGAAGACATTGTCAGACACTTCAAAACGAGGCTCGTAATTAGATTATAAGTATGGAACGCCGTTGTTGTCTCGTGAAAATGGCTTTTTAGACTGTCGCCCTGCCGGAAACCAATAACACATATCCTTCGGCGTAGAGGCAGCAACGGCGTACCATATATTTGCATTCATTTATGTAAAATGAGGTAGGCAAGTACTTAAACGTCTTTTTGTTTATTCAACCATATACCTGATTTTGTAGCTCGATATCATATTACCTAAATTTCACTTTGCCCAGTGTGGAGGAAATACAGTTAAAGCACTGTTCACTAATTTCATTAGTAATCGCGATTGATTTTGGATTTATTTACCAAGCGCCACCTGTTGGTCAGACTTTTTATATAGCGATGTCTCTAGATCTAGGTCAGCGTACACTATTGCGTTTCCCTATATGTTCTATATAGAGTCTTGGGAGTCTCCTTGATTTATTTATTTGTAGACAATATCAGGCATGGTCTTCTGATGAAGTTTGAATATAAATCTACATAAAAACATAGATGAAATACCACCATGACCGTAGGTTTCTACCTCAAATTTCACTTTGAAGACTACCACCCTTGCCTATTGACTAAATTTACTTGTGGCTAACCTGTTTATAGGCATTATTTTAAAAGTAATTTTTTTCTTATCCAAAATGTTTTGGATAATGATTTTTGGTTCCAACAGCTGCAGAAATACACAATTTCTATTTTTTAGAATGAGTTTTATTTTTTCTTTAGCTATATTGGCCAATCAGCTAATGTTTCTATAGAGTCTTACGGGTTTCCCCTAACTTTTTTTTTAACCAACCAGGAAGCAGCTTTTATTTAGTGTACGCAGGGTTGTTGGTGTACGCTGATCTTAAGCCTCACATATTATTTTTAGTTATATTCAAACATTGTATAAAATGAAGAAATAAATAATTCCAAAAATTAAAATCAATGTTTTGTTTGTTTTTGTCCAAATTTGAACTCACAGCCCTTCTTCAAGTGTAAGCAGTTGGTGACAGTTCAGCCACACTAAAAACACTTTGAACCAATTATAACATTCATAACCAAAAAAATCAGGAAAAATAGAATATTTCAGTTTATGTTATAAAACTTGACCACTGAAGACTTACACACAGGCATGATATTTTAAACAAGTAATTTTTTGGCTTGGCCTTAAATGCTTCTATACAGAGTCATTTTTGTATCCCCACCCCATGTAAAAATACAAAAAAATACATTTTCTGGCTATTATTTCAATAAATTTTCTCTCTCCAGATGCTCTGGTCTCGGTAAGATCATTGAGTACCCGCCCTTTGGCTTTGCAATGCTATTAAATTCTTATGTTTATATGTTTGTATGCTTTTGCATGCAACATTGTTGAGCTGATGGATGGGTTGGAGTTATTTCACCAAGACAATTTGTACTTGTTTTGTAATACGAGAACCTGTTGGGGCAAGTGTGAGGTTGGTGCACCCTAGAACCTGGTTTAAACCCCCAGTGGCATTTTGTTTTGCCACTGACCGTTCCAAGGCGGTAACCCCTCTGGTTCTCACTTTTGTTATTTGTTTGTGGCGTCCATTTTGAAACTAATTATTATAATACCATGCTCTCTTTTCCTCTCTACTTTTTGGCTGTGTGGGGAGGCTGTGTATGCTGGATGTGGCCATTCCTGATATGCATATTTCATTTTTTTCACTACGCGCAAGATCAAATTCCTGAATTTTACATTAAAAGCAGCTATAAACATATTTATTCATGGAAACACAGTCTATTTAGTATCATTCTGCACTTAAAATACACAGCCATGACTTTCGTGGAAACCAAGACATAGTGAAAATCCAAAAGAAAATGACATTTTGATGCATTTGGAGTGGATATCATTCATTTCATGAGACTGTTTTTTACTAAATTCTTCCAGTTGTCATATAAAATGTGTTTTTATGCATGAAAATAAACAATACACCTTGAATGGACACTGCTATTTACCCAGGGGCTTGTTTTTTCCCTGAAATGCCTCTAGGATGTCACTCCTCATAGGAAATCCTATATCAAAATCCCATGAAATAAAGAGTTATCAGATCCAAATGCTTTAAAAATAGTCAATATGCATGAAATGATTAAATTATTATGTCATTCAATTGCTCTGATTGTATAATAAAGCATATTTCATCAAATGATTTTTCTGTTTCAATTTTCTTTGTTGAAAGGGAGACAACTCATTTTCTCTAAATAAGTCTAATTTGCTATAACTTACAATTTTGTAGGAATAAATATAATAAACATATTCCTGCTATAATTATTTTCAAAAAATCTCAAGCTGGTGCTACAGTTTTGAAAACAAAAGTGTCAAGCAGACAATGTTTAAGGCCCCATTTAAACAATTTCTAGTAATTTAAACATATATGCCAGATTTAGTTCTGTCATAGAATCCATGGTTTTCTGGGACCAGACTCCCAAAAGAAAACCAGTTAACCACTTTTACAGAGAAATACTGCTATTCTCTGTTAAAAACAAAATGTAAAACTATTGTATACCTCAATCATAGTAGCAAATCAGTAAGTGAAATCCTTTCCACAGTCAGATATCTATTTAACATACCCGGTGGCATTTTATGGTCAAACTTATCGCAACTTCCAGGAACCGACTTAAAATTATTTGTTCGCGAAATAATTTACTGCTTCGCAACTGGAAATCCAACTCATACCGAACAAAAGTCACACATAAAATTCATTTTTTTCTCATTTGGCCTTTATTCTATTACCAGTTTTAATATATAGCTACTCTACAATGTTCAACATTAGGCATCAAAAAACATATCTAACAAATCTGAGACTCACCGAAATATTAAAAAAAACTTCTAAAAGGGGAAATACACAGTTTTTGTGTCTAAAAGGCAAATCTAATTCATTATAAAGTCACTTTTTCCTAACCAGAATTAAATCAAAGCCACATTTTTGATCCAAATATACCTTACAGTGACCACCACCTCTAAGTTTCCTCAAATACAAGCATTATCCTCAAAATCTAACAACCTTTTTATACCAAAATAAGCAAATGCATAACAAAAATGCACTCCCATGTATAGTTTTACAACAATCCTACCTTAAAAAGTGACAATTTTTATACTTTTCATGGGAAATATCATAAAGTGCAGGTCTCAACAAAGCTACAACACCATCTCCCAATCTGAATATAGTGAATAAGGCTATTTTCAACACTATCTTAATTCAGAGGCCCCTTTATTAACAACTTACAATCAGAATCCTTCAAACTGCTGCAAATGTATGTAGAAATTCTTTAGATTTGTCAATATTCACAAAATTAACAAATTGTATACAAAATCAGTTTCAAACAAGGCGCTCAATAGATCACATACATCCAGAGTCTTGCTGCCTTTAGGTCAGCGTACACTATTGCGTTTCCCTATATGTTCTATATAGAGTCTTGGGAGTCTCCTTGATTTATTTATTTGTAGACAATATCAGGCATGGTCTTCTGATGAAGTTTGAATATAAATCTACATAAAAACATATATGAAATACCACCATGACCGTAGGTTTCTACCTCAAATTTCACTTTGAAGACTACCACCCTTGCCTATTGACTAAATTTACTTGTGGCTAACCTGTTTATAGGCATTATTTTAAAAGTAATTTTTTTCTCATCCAAAATGTTTTGGATAATGATTTTTGGTTCCAACAGCTGCAGAAATACACAATTTCTATTTTTTAGAATGAGTTTTATTTTTTCTTTAGCTATATTGGCCAATCAGCTAATGTTTCTATAGAGTCTTACGGGTTTCCCCTAACTTTTTTTTTTAACCAACCAGGAAGCAGCTTTTATTTAGTGTACGCTGATCTAGACGTTCGTCAGAGCAGTTTGTCACTGATCAATGACAGAACGTCTAGATGATCTAGACTAGAACTAGTATTGAAATCATACTTTTCTTTTTTTTAAGAGACCATTTCTTTGATACTGAGCAAAGAGCGAGGAATCCAAAGAAGGAAAAACCGTTCAAGTTTTCGGATATAAATGATGCTGGGAGAGGAGAATTACCTATTAGATCTCAGTATGGTTACAAAATCAATGAGACAAAAGTATTGGCATCAAAACGATTACGAATTAACTTCGACCAATAAAATTGTAATATTATAACTGCATACTAACATGTGGGTAAGTTTCTGCTGAGTTGCATGTGTAAACCATATCACGCGAGACCAACGATCGTGGTTTAAATACGCAACGAGCAATGATAAAAAGCCAGGCTGCATAAGGTCCTATTATTCATTTTATTTTATAAATGTACCCTTTTCGCTCATGTATGTGTGATTTTTGATAAAACGTTTGTTCTGTAATAATGATAGTGTTTGGTAAATGTGCAGTAGATTTGTTGCTATTGACAGATCTCTATTTGCTATTACAATTATTGTTAATTGTCAATAAAATCAATATTTCTAATATTTTGCTTTTATTTCTTGAAATATGCAGTTTAATATTTGTGCTGTTATAGAGCTAAAGAATACATCATAAACGCAAGTGCTTGCAAATCTTACTCAATCCCATTTTAGTACTCAAAATCTAAAACGCCCCATTTGCGTTAGGAAAATGTGTTCAGGTTCCAGTCCGGGTGACATTCAGGTGATCACGTAATAGAATCATTTAAAAAGCAATAAAACATCGATTGTTTCTAATTTGTTTATTATTCAACAATATCACAAATGAATCAGTCCGTAACTGGAAACCACCAATAAACCATTAAAATTACACATAAATATCATTATTACGAAACAAAACTAAAAACAAACGATTTATAACAACCGATTCAAAGATAAACAGGTTAATACTGTAATGCTGAAGACCAATTAGGGCCAGGTTTCACTTTTTTTAAATTTAATAACTTGAATTTTCAACAAACTAATTTTAATACTCAACATTTGAAGTTGAATTATCTAGATAATAACTTGAATGTTTCAAGAAACTAACTTAAATTTTCAAGATACTAACATTAATTTTAAAGATAATAACTTCAATTTTCACCATAGTCACTGTGGTATCTTGAAAATTCAACTTATTATGTTGAAAATTTAAGTTCATAAGTTTAACGTTCCAGATATAATGTTGAAAAATCAAGTAAGTGTCTTAAAAATTTAGCTTTGTATGTTGAAAATTTAACTTAATATTTTCCAAATCTTAATCAATATGTTGATAATTCAAAACATGAAACATAAAAATAATCTATCTGTTCCTAATTGGCTCCTGTAGGTTGAAGTGAAAGCATACTAAAATTTGTCTAAAGAGAAACTAAAAAGGCAACATCGTTACCGAAACTTGATTTGCTGGAATGTGCGAAACTGTCAAATAAAGATTTAAATATTTCCACAAATTACCCTTGTGTTTTGTGAAGTAGCAAACAACCGACAAAAATAACTTTTGGAAAATTACATGTAATTTAAAACTCATGTCTTTGATGAAAACATTGTATATTAATCAATCTCACCAACCGAAAACAATTCGGTTAACAATTCCTGATATGCATATTTCACCTTTTCATCAAAGATGAATGATAAACATGTAATTTAAATTAAAAATGTAAATAAACTATCATAATATTTCTCTAGCTTGCTAAATGACCTAGGTTGTAGTTCATATCATTTTCAAAAAGGTTTCTTAATTTTCTAGATATACAACTTCTATAATATGTTTTTAAGAAAATGTAGAAACATTTATAAAAGCTTTATAAACATATGAAATATGTTCTTTACCTAGTATACAGAGAAGATATGTTTCTTTCAGTGAAATATCAATTTTATCTCAAGAGCGAAATTTCTGGTGTTCGCGAGTGAACTAAAATCGATATTTACCTGAAACAGACACATTTTCTTTTTATTTTATGTTTTCTTAACAAAGTTATATAAATATTTTAGATACAAGTATTGCAAACTTGAATGCCGTAAGGGTTCCGAATGGAGGTCATCCGCTAGAAAAGTGGTTCGTCAAAAACAGAGGAAATAAAATGGTATTCCACATTTACATAACAGTGGAATACCATTTTTATTTCCCGGAGAAAACTCTAAAACTGGAAAGCATAAAATAAATAAAACATATTTTTTTCATTTTTTGATTTAAAACAATATAATTTGTATGAAACTAAAACAAAAAATGACACCATTCACTATAATCAGCCAAGAAAACCTTATAAAGCTCTCCGTTAAAAGTTCTTCCTGTAATAAAGTAATATTTACTTTTAATACTGACAGACAACTTAAGCTAATCGTCAGAATGTTTTCTTGTCATGTGGCGTCTGAGCGCAAATGCTCTGGAGAACGACTGGCCACAAGCTTCACAAACATGACGGCTCTTTTCCTGCTCGTTGTGGACATACTTTTGATGATCTTTCAGGTAACGTTGAGATTTAAACGTGGTCCTGCACGTTTTACAAGACACAGTATGTCTTTCTCGGTTACTGCATGTCTGTAAGTGCCGACGGTATGATGACTTTATTCTAAACCCTTTAAGGCATTTGCTGCAGCTGTAAGTTGGTTCTTTATGAACTTGGTCATAATGACGTTTAAGCTCCCATCGTAAGGCAAAGGCAGCGTCACAGATATCGCACTTGAGTTCTTTCTCCATATGGAGGAGCTTCACGTGCCTCCTTCGGTTGCCCGGCGAACACAATTCTTTGGCACAAAGAGCACAAGGATAAACCTCCTTTGCCATACCCGATTCTCTAATCAGTTTATGACATAGGACAATATAATTTCCAGTTCCCTTCTCAAATTTTGATTATCGTACAATAACCTTTGATAAGTATAATTATTAGTGATGAGAATCGGACGGCTGAAGTGGAATCGATTAATCGGTCCGATTCTGATACCTGTCCGATCCGATTAATCGGAAAGAATCGGAATTAGACGTACTGTAGTGTACATTTTGTACCAAAAGCACACCTGTCTCAATCATATTATTATAGGACTACTTTTATTATTTTAGTTAACAAGATTAATAACACAACTGCTTTTTGTACTGCATTGACATGTTCTGTTTTTTTGTTCAGGCAATAAGAGCCTTCAAACTTTTTTTCAATTTCGAAGATGTGAACATTATTATTATTTAGCTCGTCAAAATTAAATCCGAAAATTATTCACAATTCTAAAATGTGGGTGGGGTACCTTTGTTGCTGTAATAAGTCTTGAAGCATATTCTACAGGTAGCTTTGGATGTGTCGAGGTTTTCCTTAATGGGCGCCAAACCCTGACACCCTGGTTTCATATAAAAACCAAAATATCGACATGCCTTTGATGTTGTATTACCAGGGCATTTGTAAAGTTGATTATTATTTCGATCACGGACAGGCCAGGTATTCTCCATGTTTAAGAGCAGTTATATTTAAAAGTAACACAAAGACGATTAAAACGCGAAAAGATATACACTGGACTGTCACCGTGTCGGAGACAACGGTCAATTGTCTTCAAAGTGGGGTTTACCTATTTAAAGAATTAGCGACTAGAATCGATTCTTTGTAGTCAGAATCGATGTCGCCGACTTTGAAACTTCAGCGACAATTACTCGATTATCGGCGACAATCGGAACATCACTAATAATTATCCCATTTGATTACATGATCATATTTTTATAAAAACCAAAAACTACAGCGATGAGGGCATGTGCTTATCAATGAAGATCATTACCACTGGCTCACGGATACATCTGTGTTCATGTCTGAAGTCTTTACGGACCCCGACATACATTATTCTACTGGTAAGAAATACCGTACAATTTGATTGGATAATTTGTCGTTAATGAATGTCGATATCGGCCATATATGTGAATACACGTGCGTAGAATGATATCATTTCTATTAATGTTCTTATGCACAACCGTCACCCCAGTAGCACAACCGCTACCGTAAAAGTTTGGCCAGCATTTTCCTTAAAAAAGCAAACAAATTTAAACCAGTCACAGGGAATAAAAAACGGAACAAATACTTTGTTCTTGCAGTCATACAGGACGAGAATACAACTAAATATTGCTCGAAAATCGAAAAAAGCTTCACCTCACATTAAATTTTGCTCATTTCAGAGGCGGAATGATCGTCATAACTCAACCATGTTTGCGTATTTTGGTCTCATATTATACAAGCGTGCAGATAAATCAAACACGCATCGAATCACGTTCCCCGTTTTTCCAAGAATTGCTTAATATTTCTATTAAAACGAGTCAAAGCTGACCACCTACCTTTCCGGGTGAAAATAAACAGCTGCACTACCGTCACCGGAAGCTTGCAGAACAATTTTCTCGCTTCACCAGCGGTAACGGCTGTGCGCGATTCCCCCCCGTGTTAAAACGGGTTAATCCTAACTCCTGTGTGATTTTTGCATACAAATATCGTAAGATACATGTATATAGGTCTGTCCGCCAGCCTAAATTGTATACTGAACAAAAAAGAAACTTTTGCAAATAACAAGAATAATTCGTATTAAATTTTTGGTGCCTGTTAATGCAAACATCTTCTGATCGATAAAATGTTTTTTAAGGAAGTTGTCGATGAAGTGTTATTTGTTTCCAATATAAAATTAATTAATATAGCAATTTTGTTCGATTTTGTACTCCATTATATATAGAACAGATGCGTTTTTCAAAACCCGCTCTTTAATCCATTGCGTCTTCATATCAATAAACACGAATCATTGTGATTTTCTTATTTTTTATGTCAGAAAGTGCAATTTGACAGACAAATTAAAGGAATAATTCTGCTTCAAACTCTACTGTAAAAATCGCTTTTCATCATTATTAGAGAAACGCGGATATAGCCTTGACCTAATAAATTACATTTTTTATGAAATATACAGATATGGTTTAAAGTATCTTTTGTAAAGAACATTAAAGCATTTTAAATTCAATAAAAGCAAGTTTTGTTGTTTTCCAGTATACAATTTCGTTCACATAATTTTATGATGAGATAAGTTATCACTGTTATTGACATTGTGCCGTCAAGTAATGACAAGCAAATTGTTGCGAAAACGATGAAACCTATTCATTAACTTGTGTTAGATTATGATTTGCAACAAATTTAGAAATTAAATTGATGAATATGGTTTTATGATGTAGCATGATAGCTAAACTTTACTTTAAGATGTTGTTGTTTAGTGACGCCGTTATCTTTTTATAGTAAGAATGTTCATATCTCGTATAAGTGTCCCACAAAATGATATCTTTTTTCTATCATTGACACTTTTCATTAATCAAACTTGTTTATTATAGGTAATTGTAGAAAAACACGGTTAATATAATTTTAATGATATTATTAATATGTTGCTTCATATTGTATCTATACTGAGCCAAAATGTAAACTTGACAAAACAACTTGTAAAACTCCTATTACGTAGATGATGTCAGTAAATAGTTATATCTGGAGGAATTCGATCACCAATATGTGTATATTAAAAAAAATTGTCGGTTCAGTACCAATCAGTTTAAAAAAAGAAAGAAGACAAAAATTACGTAGTTATGGAAAATTAAGCTTTTGATTTTGTTCTTTATTTTATTAAAAGGGACGCAATTTGCAAAAACGGATATTTAAGTAACTGTATCTTATTTCTTTTATTAATGGGCTTTAAAGATTGTGTCTTTCCCTCAATACACGACAATAACTTATAATTTGACAGATAATCAGTTTGAGATTTTAATGTTAAAAAATATCGAATAGATTCGCCGATTTGGAGAAATAAGCGCGATTCCAAGCTGTTGTCTTATTTGAACCCCCCCCCCCACCCCAGTGGCGATTTGTTTTGCCACTGACCGTTCTTTTTCGTTTATTGTTTGAGGCGTTTTATTTGAATTGTCATACTTATAACAAACATGCTCTCTCTTCCTTTCTTCTTCTTCGCTGCCTGGGGAGGCTGTGTTTTGTGAGTGTGGCGATTCCTGAAGTGCATATTTCATTTTTTATATGTCCCCAAAGCACTCATATGCGAGCATCTAAATATGACATTTCATGTTTTGACATATACAATGATATGTACGAATATTGAGAAAATAACCAAAAAAGTTGAAAACTGCCTCTCTTCATAGGTAAAAAGTAAAATTTATTCTAAAAATATATTTTCAAAATTTAATCGCATGATAACAGGCCAGTCTCAGTTGCACCCTTTGAAAAGAAAAATGTTGGTGCAGTACAGAAATTCAAATACATGCTTTAAAGGACAAAATTTCGATTAACTAGACTGAGATGTGATTTAATGCAAAACAATAAAAAACGAGTTGCGGAAAGATGGAATATAGCAAGCATGTTTTTACTTAGGCACATGTCGATTCTTCGCTTATACGGGATAAACATTTTTCAAATGCTAAACGAATCTGTTGCAACAGCATTATAATAATAAGATTTCTGTCAGAAGAGCTATACAAAGATGGAGTCTGAAACCAGGTCGGTGATGGTTTCGTATTTAACCGCAATCTTCGTTGACTCCGTTTGAAATAAAATATCGTCGGGAAGGTTTGTTCAGGTTTTAATAATGCTTAGTTTTACTTACGTTATGTTTTAATTCTTGATACATTTTATAAGGGAAGTCTTTAAAAAGTTCTACGGCGAATATATTATAATGGTCCAAACAAGAGATAAAAGTTGAACACCGGCTAACAGGAAGAAAATTCCGAAGATTGTGTTAGTATACAAGCTGATTATTTGTTGATAAAATATGGGCAGCAGCCAGCAAATGACATTAATGCCAATGTTACTGTTTCTTCTAGACTTATTTAATCTTTCTTTGTCTGGATGTGTAAAAATTATACTATTGTTTACGTACCGACCGAAAAGGACATTTATAATTTTGATCTTTCAAAAGGACCGAGTGTGAAGACCGGACCTGTTCGCCACCCCTGTACCCTGGTAAGTCCGGGACCTCAAGCGGTTGATTGTACAAGGAATAGATTCCATTATGAGCGTGGGAACCCGTTGTAAACAACGTTTTGTTTATGTTTCAACCCAACCTGGGATCACATTTGCAAACATTTCATTATACACAAAGCCAACCCCTTTTGTGTAAAATAAACCAAAACGCATGTTAATTTAATTGTCAGACAATCCCAATCCATCGAATGGCGTCACACTCAATTAGCTAAGTATCGGGACCTACTTTCAATTCCAAATAACCTGATCATTGATTTTGTATCTAACTTCCTTTTTTATGTCTCAAACGATTTCGAAGAAATGCTTGTATCATAATGAACATAGATAACCAAATTCTGAAGAATTTCATATCTTTACATTCAGAAAGAAAAATGAAATATTTAGCAGTTCGCACTTCATTCGAATGGAGCACGGGGTGGAGCACGGGGAAATACTGGGGTTGGTTTAATAAAAAACATTTTTAAACAAACAAGTTGCGTTTATGAATAAACTCCAGTCTACCCATTTCTCAATAAAACATTGATGGCACTGCCGAGAAAAAATGGATAATTGACTACTGAGTCTATAGCACACGACCTTAAATAAGCAAGAACACGATGACATGAATGAAAGAATCGTCTACAATAGTTTTCCAGAAACCAATAAACCTTCATAAACCTCTGCAGCCGTCTTGCAAACAAAGAGTTAATCAAAGCGATCAACTGTAGGTCGGATAAGTACCAAGCATGCACAGAATATCACGGTCCCTTTCGCCATTTACGGACAGGTTTAGCGAATAAAGATGACACATTTAATATTGGCTTCTATTTTCTTCAATATGGCCGTTCGAATGCGGTAGCTCCTCTCGTTATTTCTGATATGCATACATATACAACGATCTTTAAAGAACTAATTCACTGTAAGGAACTGGGAAAAAGTTGGGTTTTGTTATTTTGACACCCGAGATACACATCATAGCTGGTGCCACACTTTATTATTTGGTAATAAATATTCATCTTTTCCACAAATACCAAATGTTTTTACCATTATAGGATTTTTTTATAACATAGCATTAATTACTCAAAATTCAAAAAAATCCTAATTTCTTTTTCACACACAATTTTTAAAACAACATATGTGGCAAATTAGATAGATCTAATACCTGCTGATAAGGCTTCTAATAATGTAATTAAAGTGTGACGGATACACTATATTAATATTCAAACTGAAGAACTGAACAGCACTAATGCTTATATACTGACTTCTTCATCTAAATTGTGGTATTGTGAGAGCGGTATTGTTAGTGGACACACTCTACAAATTACAAAATTTAGAATCAGTATTGAGCCGAAACAAGACAAAGTACCTACTATGTATTGGTTGCCTAAAATGCATAAAACACCGTGCAAAGCAAGATTTATTGTTAACTCTAGTTCTTGCACTACTACTAAATTATCCGTGCTCGCTTTTAACATCTTGTCTTACAGCTATAAAAGAACATGTAATTAGATATTGTGATAAGGTTTTTGAAACTTCTGGCTAACATTTATTTTGGTCGATTAAAAATTCAAATGACGTTTTGAAAAAGCTTAAACTAATAATTTTCGGGCGTTCTGTTTGTCTACTTATGATTTCTCAATTTTATACACTTCGCTCCCTCATAATTTAATAAGAGACAAACTAACCAGTCTCATTGAAAAAACGTTTGCTAGAGAAAATAAAACCTTCATCGCTTGAAATGAATATGGGGCATTTTTTACCAATGGTTCTTATGATAATTATACTTTATGGACTTGTCAAGACCTAATAGAGTCGCTAACTTTCTTTCTATCTTTTATGTTAGATTCGGTACCTCTATTTATAAACAAGTAATAGGCAACCCAATTGGTACTAATTGTGCACCCCTTGTTGCTGATCTGTTTTATACTGTTATGAAAGAGACTTTATGTTATATCTTTCTATTGAAAATCAAGATGATATGATAACACCTCGAGGTACCTTGACTATTTATTTAATATAGATAATACCCATTTTCAATTACTGGTTAAAAGATTGTTCCTAAAGAACTACAACTTAATAAAGCAAACACTTCAGAAAAGCAAGCAAACTTTCTCGATCTTAATCTGTCCATTGAAAGTGGTTACGTCACTACTAAAATATATGATAAAAGAGATGATTTTAATTTTGGTATAGTAAATTTTCCGTTTTTAGACGGCGATGTCCCCGTGCAACATCTTATGGGGTTTATATCTCACAGCTTGTTCGCTTTTCAAGAGCTTGCAACGATGTTAATGATTTCAATGAACGTAATCTTTGCATTACAGAAAAACTTTTAAAACAATGATATCGGTATCACAAATTAAGTAAAACCTTTTGCAAGTTTTATCGCCGATACCCAGATCTAATTCATAAATACAGGTGCAGTTTAAAATCACTTTTGCAACAAGGTATTTCACAGCCAGTTTTTTTTATGGGAGATTTAATCTATAAACTCAAGAAGATAAAAAGGAATGTTAATTTCTACCGGTTATTCGTAAAACCATCTGTAGATTTAAAAAGAAAGGTAACCAACATGATACTTTACAGCGCTCTGCAGGACTGTTGATTAACCCTTCTACAGTTGATCATTATGCTTACCTCTTTGGTTGCACGACGGTGGCAGGGGTTTAAGAGTTTATGAAGGTTTATGGGGAAATCTTTTCTTAAAAGAACCTAGAAGCTCGATTTGTTTCTATTATCCCTGTCATCGTGTTCTTGCTGATTTTACTCCAGGAGCTCTGGTCTCTGTAAGATCATTGAGTACCCGCCCTTTGGCTGTGCAATGCTATTAGCTTCTTTTGTTTTGTATGTTTATGTGCTTTTGCATGCAACATTGTTGAGCCGATAGGTGGGTTGGAGTTGTTTCACAAAGACAACTTGTACTTGTTTTGTGATATGAGACAAGTGTGAAGTTGGTGGACCCTAGAACCTGGTTTAAACCCCCAGTGGCAATTTGATTTGCCACTGACCGTTCCAAGGCGGTAACCTCCTCGGGTTTTCATTTTTGTTTATTGTAAGTGGTGTCTTTTTTGAAACTGGTCATTTTATTAACCATGCTCTCTCCCTCTATCTTCTTCTTGACTGTGTGGGGAGGCTGTTTTTTCTGAATGTGGCGATCCCTGATATCCATATTTCACCTTTTTCTTAAGCAAATAACGAACGCAACGCTCGGTATCCATCACAGTCCGTCAATCATAAACTTTTATTTCAGCCTAACAAACAGACCTTGTTTGTCTGTGTGTGACATACCCTAAATACGACACTGCAGATAAGCATCATGGGACTGGGTTTTCTTTGCATGAATTAAGGATTTGCTATCTTTCTGTAGTTTCGGTACTTTGATTTAAAAAAAAAATTGACAAGGAGAACCCAAAATTTTGCAAAATCAGCCATGTGTCTCCGCAGTATGGGTACTTTATTTACTCGGACATTTTCCGCAGTTCAGCAACACATCTGATTGATGTGTCCCAGGGTCGTGTTTGAAAAGAAAACCCGGTCATATGATTAACTTTTGCTTAAAGCATTCAAGAACACGATAATTAGCAAAAATACATACTGTTATCTGTTAATGTTGTTTAAATACCGTTCAAGTTTTTCTTGAATTGATTCTGTGCCAGCATTATTCCATAAAATCGAGAAAGCAGGGTTTGTGAAAGTTATTTGTGAATCATTCAGTCTAGAACATCAACCTCATACATAAATCAATCAGGGAGAAACCGTTCAAAAGTGTATTATTTAGACGTTTTATCGTCAACACTACTTAAAAGTGTATACTCAACAGATACATGTAGACGTCATGCAAGTAGAGTATATGTTTTAATATTCAAGTAGAGTACATGTTTTAATATTAACGTTAAATATCGATGTGACAAAAAATGAAAGTACTAATTTATATGAAGAATAAAGATAAATTGATTTATATTTCCGTTGTTATCTTCTACTTGGCTCGGGTGTTAAGAAGAGTGACCAGTCAAGAATCTATGCGTTGACAGTAATATGCATTTCAATTACTTTGATAGGCTCATTTAAAAGGAGCTTGAAATATTGCTACTGACACTTCTGTAACAAAGTATTCTCAACCCGTGTTTTAAGGGATTATAAATTTCACAACTTTATTCGTAAAGACATTTTGTTTGTTCAACAAGAAAGGCTACCAAATTGATATATTCATCAAAATTGATCGCTATGCTTACCTTTTTGTTTGAATGACGGTGCAAAGGTTAAAGAATTGATGAAAAAGTGAAATATGCGCATCAGAAATGGCCACATCAAACAGACACAGCCTCCACAGAAGTTTTCTAGGAATCTCTTGGAAAGGAACACAGAAGCTCGATAATTATCTTTCATTCCTGTCATCCTGCCATTGCTAATTCAACTGCAGGTACTCTGGTCATAGTATGGTCATAACGTACCGTTGTTTTCCGCTTGAAAATAACTTCAGCTTTTTACGTTTTAGATGTATTGTACTGCGCATGCAATAATGTCGAAGGTATTGGTGGGTCGGAGTTATATCAACGAAGACAACGTTATCTTGTTGTTCATATGAGAAGCTGTTGGGGTCAAGTGAAAGATTGGTGCATAGTAGAGCCTGATTTAAAACTCAAATGGCTAAATGTTTTGTTACTGAATGTTAATAGGCTGTAATCTTTAGGTTTCCGTTTCTTTAATATTTAAGGTTTCTTATTTGAATTGATTTTTATATATTTTTATAAACACATACTCTCTCTTCTTAACTCTGCTCTTGACCTATGTGTTGAGGCTGTTTTTCAGAGAGTACATGATATGCACATTTCACTTGTGCATCACTTTTTATCAATATACACAATTTTGGCGTAAATTCGCGAAGTAATGAATTTTCAAAGCTCTAAACAACAGTCTAGCAGCATTTTTTTTCGTTTGATGATATCCGTTAATGCAAATTTACATTACATGTTTTTACTTTTCATGAAGATTTGTTGTTCCCATAGGGTGATTTCGTAGTTTTATATATTAGAAAGTGCTACTTAATGAATTATTTAGTTAAAACTTGACGTAAATTCAAGAGATATTGTACCTCAGCAGCATAACAGTTGTTCAAAGATCACGATATTGCAGGCAAGCTTGCTTCATCTCGAGTATTTTTAATCTCAACAATGAAAGTTTCTAGAAATAAATATCAATCTTTGACACCATAAGTGCAGATTTAAACTAACAGGGAAGCATAAATATTAACAGTTTATATTCGTATGTTTGTATTTTTAGATGCATAAATAATTCATTTGATAAAGTATTGCCTAAGGAATTTTCCAGTTTATAAAAATTAATAATGAGATACCTGAAGACCATCCATAAACTGGAAACTTTTCTTCTGAACATCAACCAATAATAATATTTCGTTTGTTAACCGCATCTCTCGGTACCTTGACGGTTTGTAAAAAATGATAACAACCGTTCTCCAACGTTTATAAGTATTCTTTTCCAACTAAAACTCAGCATAGTTAGATAGAAAATACTTTAGTAAAGCAAACTGTATTTATGATCTTAACATTTGTGTTAAAAAACTGATTTGTTACCATAAACAAATATGGTAAACCTTTTGAAATGTACATTGATCTATGTGTAAAGTATTAATGCGTGGGAGGTGTACTCTAGAAAACACCATAAATTGCTATCCTTAATATTGCAGGCAAAATGTTACCCCAAAGCAATTAGTCTACTTTTATTACGTGCACTTGTTTGTGAATCATTACATTGCCCTGTTCCGATTGTGTCCCTGAATCAATTAAACGGCTATATGAGGGAGACAGGATTGTAAGAATTAGTTTATGTTGCTAAGATATTTTGAAACAATTTGGGCACTGTATTGGCATATTCGCTATACCAATCCTGTTAGAGCCGCTGGCTGATTTTATGTATCATTGCGGTAGCTGTGACGGTGCTGGTTCGATTTTTGATTCAATTTACTAGAGCACTTTTAAGATCTAGCGATCAACTGTTGATAGGTTAATTATCAACATGCCTGAAATGCGCTGAATAGCATGCTGGTGATTTTTCTTTTAGTAAGTCAGTGTTGTCTGCAATATAAATCACTAACAGATGTCACATAATAATAATAACGTTTACCATTGTAACTTCGCATCTTTTTTGTCCTAGGTACATCGCCTAGAAACGGCCAAAGTCAACAAAAGTTTGGTCATGGCGGGTTAAAACGTTATAAACGTTATAAACATATGAAAAAGTAACTCTGAAAGCCAAAAACAGAAACGAAACTGAAAATATTTCAGGCTTGGTTTGATTAAGCTTTTTCATGGGCAGTAATGAAAATGAATATTAACAAAGAAAATAAAAGGGAAAATAAATTTCTTGATATTATTTTCGTAAGAAAAATCTGTAAATTCAAAAAGGAATTTTAGCAACATAATATTCGTCAGCGCTCTGTTTTCCTGGTGATAAATCCATCTAGAGTTGATCGCTGTGTGCTTTTGCATGCAACAACGTCGAGTTGATCGGTAGGTTGGAGTTATTGCACCGAGACAACATATGCGCAAGTGTGCGGTTGATGCAACTAACACTGAATTTTGTTTTCTTTAGTTTATAAATAAAGATCGATCTGTTTCTATTTGTTCCTTCCATCGCATCGTTATCTTGCTCCAGGTGCTCTGACCGTAAGTTGTTTGTGGTTTCTTTTTTTGAAAAATGAACTTTGCTCTTTCCTTTCTGCTTTTGGCTGACTCAGCTGGGAGGCCGTGTCTTTTGGATGTGGATATTAAACCTACATTAGCAGCCACCTGCGAGTAGCAACCATCTGTCTTAATCAGCCAGTTTGAATATGTCCTAAACTGACATTTTGTTCTCATTTTCACCTGTCTGTAACAGCCACCTGTGTAGAGCAGCCACTTTTTGTTAATCCCCTGGGTGGCTGCTTAAAACAGGTTTGACTGTATTTCATTTTTCGATTTCAAACAACGATTTGTATTTAAAGATAAGTTTTAAACATTCATGTAAATGTATGAATATAAATGATGCAGTGTATAGCACAAATACTGAGTAACATTATTATTCTGAAAGGTATTTTTTACTGTTGCCAAACGCATAATAGGCAACATTTTAAGTTCTGCATTTGAAATGACAGAGCTAGTGCATTATGATGCAGTTTTAATAAACTATAATAACTTAAATAGACTTGTTATTGTCTGTTATTTTGGTCACCACGCACTCCACCTTTGTTTTATCATTCAGATAATGGTAGACGTTTACTAATTGAAACATAATTTTGTATAATTTATTTTTTGTTAGTTGGTTTTAAATTAAGATACAGCCAGCCAGATTTCCAAATATGAAAGGTAACCCTAAAAGATAAAAGATAAAGTCAACTGTATTCGGAATTATCAATTACAATGTTAGATGGGGTTATCTAAGATTTCGTGTAGTGTTCTTAACCGAGATCGTAAGGACATATTTTTATTATTAGTAGTAACAACTTATGATACCATATGGTTCAAAGATAGCTCGTCGTTAATAAAAACTTATCCTATAATAATAATTGCCAGTTGGTTTAATTTCTAATCAGATTTGAAATCTGTTTTAATATCTTAAGACTGAATGATACGTATTTTCCTTAACATCTTTTGGTTTCTTTAGTAAAGCATTATGAACATACTAAGCCACAAGTTGTATTGTGGGACGGGTACTTCATTGCCTATTTTGTATGGAAAGCCGGAGTACACCCCCGTAAGTATTAATAATTTCCTATGCAATTCAGTTGACTCCAATATATGGAAAGCCGGAGTACACCCCCGTAAGTATTAATAATTTCCTATGCAATTCAGTTGACTCCAATACTTACGCAAAAATGATGATTCCCGCTATTTATAAATTATATCGCCCGAAGTTAATAATTTTTCATCTAAAAAACCCGCTAATAGTAACAACGGCTTTTAGTAGTTTATTAACTACGGGATTTATTAACTCCGGAGAAATTTCACCCCGCTAATAGTAACAAACCCGCTAATCGTAACAACGGTACAAATAACTCCGGCTTTCCTTTTCGCCCGTAGTTATTTACTAATAACTCCGGGGTGTTAAATCCCGGAGTTATTAAATCCCGGAGTTATTAAAGTTACATACGCTGCTATAGAAAAATCCGATAGATAGTAAACCAATCAAATGATTATCCGCAGTTAAAGAAGACCAATCGGAATCGTCTTTACATCCATGTTTACGTGGCCAGCGCATGCATCTGTTTGATACAGATTTGGTAAAAAGCCGTCGGCACTTCGAGGAAAATTGAATCTACAAACAAAGGTAAATTGATTCAGGCCCGTAATATGATTACATGGGTTAAATGACACCTTCGTAACGTGCACCAGACTCACCCATAAACACCAAGGCTTTTGGCAGTTTATTCTGGAGGCTTGTGTCTTACGATGATAGTGCCTTGTGGATGCACACGTGAACCATGGCTTAATATCTACAGAATAACGTTGCTGGACTATATGATAGGTTACAATTTATTGCTATTATATCATATCAAATGTTTAATAAAGGATTTCCCTATGTTTCATGTTTTTCCTAATATCTCTGCATTTATTGTTATCGCTCCCCCACCCCACCCATCCCCCATAACCGTTATTCAATAAACCGGAAAACTGGTTTGAGTGGTAATTTAAAAATCAAGTATAATAGACCTCACTCCCAAATAAGGTGAAAATAAACACTGGTCTTGCACCACCACCATATAATGTTTCTGGAGGCACCTCGCAGGGGCAATACTCAGTTACGCGAGGAGATGTATGTAGACAACTTAAGTACAATACAGGATGCGTGAGGTCTGTCGGTTGTGTATGTCAATGCATTTAGTGTTTTTAAGGAATGCTCGGCTTGATCAGCTTCAGTGTCACAGTTTGGGTAACAGTAACACAAATATACAAAATAAATATTGCAAATGTAGCGATACACGCTTCAGGTGGCAATAGCTCAGTAGGTAGTGCTTCTGTCTTGGAAGCCAGAAGTCAGATGTTAGAGTCCTTGCCAAGGAATCTTTCCATCACAACTCTGCAACTGGCCTTTTATTAATGTAACTGAAATAAAATTATTGCAATGATTCTTTTGAAAAAAGATAAATAAACTGAAACTTTTTTGATTCAAGTTTTGGTATTTTTAATTAAATATTGATAAACAGATCATTTAGAAATATGCAACCAGAATTGTGTTTGTTGTTTGTCTGTCTGTGCAGTCTACATAGGGTCTACTTTGACATTAGAGCTGATCGGGGTATTGGGGAATTATTAGCTTGATGCCCTTGTGTAGCCACATTTTAACACCCATTTGGTCCAGGGGTCCTCTCTCTCAGTGTCTTAGCAGATTGTTACAGCAGTACTTTCTTTACTTAAACGCTTTACTCCATAAACACACCTTTAATGCATTTGCCAACAGTGTAGATCCAGATCAGCAGGCACATTCATGCCATCTGATCAGGATCTACACTGTTTGCTTTTTGATTTGTTAGGTTATTTCAAACCAATGACCAGTGCGGATCCTGATATATATGGAGGAAAGGATATCAAACATAACACAGCAAATAGTTCTTATTATTTATGTATCCGAAATCCGTAAAATTCAAATGTCCAAGTACAATGTAATATTTCCAACAAACTTCAATTATTCTGAAGACTTTTAAAATGGAGTTCTAGTTTCCAAGTTCTTTTCCCTACTATTAATGTTCTATCCAGATTGTCCAAATAATACTACATGTACATCAAAAATTAAGGTTCTTTTTTAACAACCAAAAAACAAGAGGGCCATGATGGCCCTTATATCGCTCACCTGAGTACAAAAGTACTCTCAGCTTGTGGTTTCAGACAAGAAGATTTTTAAAGTTTTTTCTATATCAGTCTATATAAAATAAAGTGAACCCTGGGGCAGGGCCAATTTTGACCCCAGGGAAATCATTTGAACAATCTTTGAAGATTTCCACTAGAGGGTGCTAAATGCCAAATATCTAAGCTCTAGGCCTTGTGGTTTCAGACAAGAAGATTTTTAAAGTTTTTCCTATACAAGTCTATATAAAATGAAGTGACCCCTGGGGCGGGGCCAATTTAGACCCCTGGGAAATAATTTGAACAATCTTTGTAGAGTTTCACAAGAGGATGCTTAATGCCAAATATCTAAGCTCTAGGCCTTGTGGTTTCAGACAAGAAGATTTTAAAAGTTTTTCCCATACAAGTCTATATAAAATGAAGTGACCCCTGGGGCGGAGCCAATTTAGACCCCTGGGAAATCATTTGAACAATCTTTGTAGAGTTCCACTAGAGGATGCTAAATGCCATATATCTAAGCTCTAGGCCTTGTGGTTTCAGACAAGAAGATTTTTAAAGTTTTTCCTATACAAGTCAATATAAAATGAAGTCACCCCTGGGGCGGGGCCAATTTAGACCCCTGGGAAATAATTTGAACAATCTTTGTAGAGTTTCACAAGAGGATGCTTAATGCCAAATATCTAAGCTCTAGGCCTTGTGGTTTCAGAAAAGAAGATTTTTAAAGTTTTTCCTATTATAAGTCTATATCAAATGAAGTGACCCCTGGGGCGGGGCCACTTTAGACCCCAGGGAAATAATTTGAACAATCTTTGTAGAGTTTCACAAGAGGATGCTTAATGCCAAATATCTAAGCTCTAGGCCTTGTGGTTTCAGACAAGAAGATTTTTAAAGTGTTTCCTATATAAGTCTATGTCAAATGAAGTGACCCCTGGGGCGGGGCCAATTTAGACCCCAGGGAAATAATTTGAACAATCTTTGTAGAGTTCCACTTGAGGATGCTAAATGCCAAATATCTAAGCTCTAGGCCTTGTGGTTTCAGACAAGAAGATTTTTAAAGTTTTTCCTATATAAGTCTATATAAAATGAAGTGACCCCTGGGGCGGAGCCAATTTTGACCCTAGGGAAATAATTTGAACAATCTTTGTAGAGTTCCACTAGAGGATGCTAAATGCCAAATATCTTAGCTCTAGGCCTTGTGGTTTCAGAAAAGAAGATTTTTAAAGTTTTTCCTATATAAGTCTATATAAAATGAAGTGACCCCTGGGGCGGGGCCAATTTTGACCCCAGGGAAATCATTTGAACAATCTTTGTAGAGTTCCACTAGAGGGTGCTAAATGCCAAATATCTAAGCTCTAGGCCTTGTGGTTTCAGACAAGAAGATTTTTAAAGTTTTTCCTATATAAGTCTATATAAAATGAAGTGACCCCTGGGGCGGGGCCAATTTTGACCCCAGGGAAATAATTTGAACAATCTTTGTAGAGTTCCACTAGAGGATGCTAAATGCCAAATATCTAAGCTCTAGGCCTTGTGGTTTCAGACAAGAAGATTTTTAAAGTTTTTCCTATACAAGTCTATGTAAAATGAAGTGACCCCTGGGGCGGGGCCAATTTTGACCCCAGGGAAATACTTTGAACAATCTTTGTAGAGTTCCACTAGAGGATGCTAAATGCCAAATATCTAAGCTCTAGGCCTTGTGGTTTCAGACAAGAAGATTTTTAAAGTTTTTCCTATATAAGTCTATGTAAAATGAAGTGACCCCTGGGGCGGGGCCAATTTTGACCCCAGAGAAATAATTTGAACAATCTTTGTAGAGCTCCACTAGAGGATGCTAAATGCCAAATATCTAAGCTCTAGGCCTTGTGGTTTCAGACAAGAAGATTTTTAAAGTTTTTCCTTTCGGTTGCCATGGCAACCAGAGTTCTGCATGGAATTGATTTCTTTGAACAACTTTGGAAGAGCTTCATGCAAGGAACATACGTGGCAAGTTTCATCAAAATTGGCCAAGCCGTTTCAGAGAAGAAGTCGATTGAAGCAATTGTTGACGACGCACGACGGACGACGGACATCAGGCGGTCACAAAAGCTCACCTTGTCACTACGTGACAGGTGAGCTAAAAATAAAAAGAAATTAGTTTACCAATTAAATTCTTTGTTACAACTATGCAAATTATAAAACCATAATCAGTCTTGGGCATGACACTTGCCAAAACTTTATCTTATTTCTTGTTCTGTCATTTTAGAGCCAAGCTGATAATATCATAAAAGTGTCAAAAAGAAAATTTCTTTCTCTATTAATAAAAGTAAATTCCAGATGGCACAAATGTGCCAGCTGATCTGGATCTACACCGTTCGCCAATGCCTTATATGCGTATATATGGAGATAAGGGTTTATCATTTCTTATATGTTTCTTTTTCAGTTGTGGAGAATGCTGCACCCATGTTGCTGGCCTGTTGTTTGCACTTGAGGGGCGCCCTGTTAAGGAAACAGCTGATGATTTGGCAGATCTACCCTGCACATCAAAACCCTGTGAATGGAACCGTGCCAAAAAAACAAAAAAAGAAATCAGGCCTATACAGGACATCAGCTTCAAACGAATTAAATATGAACATACATTAAAAGAAAAGAAAAAGAAAGTTGCATCATATAAAGTGGACAACTCATTTAGGAACACATTATGTGCTAAACTTGGAAATTCCTCAAGAGCAGCATTATTTGATAATCTCACATGAGAACATTTTTGAAGTAGAAAGTGACTTGAATGTTTCACATTTTGAAGAAATTGAATCAAGTAGTCATATCCATTACCCATCAGACATTTTCATTTATTTACTTTCTACATTTGCAAAGGAAATAATGTCCCAGTCGGATTTATCAGGGTTTTTATCTTCATGTAACAAGGAGATAGTTGACGAAATAGATGCATGAACTAAAGGCCAGCATGACAATCCATTGTGGGTGTCAGCTCGCACAGCTCGCCTTACTGCATTAGTTTTTCATGACATCAAAACAAGGAAGGATACAACAAGGCCAGAAAATATTATATCAAAGGTTCTAGGTCAGAATGATTCTTTTGACAATAATGCTGTAGCATGGGGTAGAAAAAATGAACCAATTGCTAAAAAACGATATATAGCATACAAAGGGTAAATATATTAAGAGTGTGGCTTAGTTTTAAGCTGTGAAGAAACATATATTGGAGCAAGTCCAGATGGATTGGTGGTATGTAGTGCTGACAATGACCAATACTTAATTGAAGTAAAATGCCCTTACAAGCGGAGAAATAAAACTGTTTTACAAGCATGCAAGGACAAAAAAAATCTGTTGTTATGTTGACACAAAGAATAATATTCTGTTAAAAAGAATCGAATCACAGGTATTATACACAAGTCCAAGGGCAAAATTAATGGGTGTGTGCAAAAATCAAAAGTGTGCTTTTGTGATATTCACTGAGAAAGATTTTGTCATCATCTAGATTGAGTTTGATAAGATGTTTTGGAACTGTCTGCTTCAACAGTTAAAGAATTTTATTTCAGTGAAATCATGCCCAAGTTGTGTTTTTAGAAAAACAGTTGAATAATGGGCAGCGATATTTGAAACTTGTTTTAGTCATAACTGTTTAATTTTCAGTTGAGTGTTGACGAATATAGTCATATAGGTATGAATTCATAAATGTAAAAAGCATGTCTGCATCAACATTTTGCTTTGAAAGATTAGAAGTATAGAGTTGTTGAGGAAATAACTAATAAAGTTTTTTTTTTTAATAGTTTCAATGTTTAAGTGTTAATTTTAAGGCCAAAAGAAAAAAAAAACAGTAGATTGTATTCTTTTGTTAAATTTCTTTGGCCAGAGGGTGGTAAGACTGTGTTTCATGTATAATTTGATGGTTTTTTTTCAAAGCTATAACTTCCTAAAATAGTTACTAGTTTGCACTTGAACTGTAACAATCTCTTTAGGATCAGGGTAAACTTACGATTGGTCAGGTCACTTGAATCAGATATATAAAGAGAATCTTTCATTGGTATTTGGCAATTATCAAGGTATCTCAACCCGAGGGTAATGGTTTCCAGACAGAAACGAGTCTAAGCCGAGTTTCCGGGAACGCATTGCCCGAGGGTTGGGATACCGTGATGTTGGCCGAATACCAATGATTGATTATTTTTCTCACTTCTTAAAGATTCAAACAAAATTCTTGGAAAATAAAAAAATGCAACAATTCGGAGAACTATTTCTTTCGCGTAACTTCTAGTAGGAACGGTTAGTCAGCCACGAATACACAGTCCTGTCAAAGTTTAACACCCCTAACATGTACAACAATATTGTTACAAATTAAAGAAAGGAAAAATAATCTTTCTTTCATGGAATGAATTGGCAGTTGGTTCATCCGTTGATAACAGATCTGCGATTTTAAGGTTATCCGTGATTTTGTCACACGTCAAAATTCAAATAGATTGAATTGTACATACGAGTTAAAATATCCTGATTAACAAGAGCTGTCAGAGGATACAGCGAGCTCGACTATTCTAATCATTTGAAACAAATGCAATTGAAAATTAAAACAATAACAACTATGGTCATACATTCATGTGCAATCAGGAAAAATATTACCAAGTGAATGGTCAGGGAGAAATTCATTTCAAATAACAGAAATAATTCCTTAATGTACCATAAATATTAAACTGAATAGGGGAATAACTATGAAATATTTCTGGATTTGTTTGAAAACTTGTTAGTAATATTTTATTAGAGACATTCACTTTTAGTTCAATATATATCACTTCAGTAATGTTACAGAAAAAGAACTGAAATGAAAATATAATGGAAGTTTGGAGTTGATACCTTAAGTATTTGCAAAGTTATCGATGAAGTGCACTTAAGTGAAAATATAAGTGAAAAAAGGAACAGTGGAAAAAGGGACATAACTAGTAGAGTAATTGTATAACAGTTATGGGTCTTGTTGGTAATGATGTAGATTTGGATAGTGAAAAAATATTCAACGTTTCAATGAAATATCGAAGAGTCGAGGTAAAAACTAAATGCAAAAGGGGCATTTACAGAAATATTTCCAATAGAGTTATGGATCTTGTTGATCATGATTTAGAAACTGATGGCAAACATATATTCCAAGTTTCAAAGTAATATCTCCTGTTGTTTCAAAATTATGGGACAATTGCATAAGTGAAAAAGGGGCATAACTTGAAAAATATTGATAGCAGAGTTATGGGTGTTGTTGATAATGACCTAGATGTTGATGTTAAATATATTTTCCAGGTTTCAAGTTGATAGTTCAAGTAGTTTTAAAGTAAAGGGCCAAGTGTATATTTTGCTTAACGCAAAATTTAAGTGAAAAAAGTGCATAACTTGAAAAATATTAGAAACAGGGTTATTGGTCTTGTTGGTTATGATGTAGATTTTGATGGTGAAAATATATTTCAAGTTTCAAGGCAATATCTCAAGTAGTTTTAAAGTTATGGGCAAAATGCATATTTTGCTTGACACAAAATATAAAAAAGGGGCAAAACTTGAAATATATTGACAGCAGAGTTATGGGTCTTGTAGGTACTGATGTAGAATTTAATGGTGAATATATATTCCAAGTTTCAAGTTGGTATCTCAAGTAGTTTATAAGTTATGGACCAAAGTGCATATTTTCCTTAACGCAAAATTTAAGTGAAAAGGGGGCATAACTTGAAAAATATTTATAGCAGAGTTATGGGTGTTGTTGGTAATGATGTAGAATTTGATGGTGAATATATATTCTAAGTTTCAAGTCAATATCGTAAGTAGTTTTTAAGTTATGGACTAAAGTGCATTTTTTGTTTAATGGACGCCGATGGGAACGCCGACGCCGACACCGGGGCGAGTAGGATAGCTTCCCAATTCTTCGAATAGCGGAGCTAAAAAGCTCTATATTTCCTATTTTATTTTCTATCCATTTTCTTCATAGATTCTGATGTTTAACAAAGCTCCCAACAGCGGTATAAGAATGAAACACTCTTTAATTAAAAAGTAGCATTTTCAGACTCTTACCACGATAAACACTTCCAAGTTCCAGCGTTAAGAATTTAGCAACCTCCGAGTGTATCTTTTCCAAATAATTTTTTAACAAAATCCTGATAAACAAAATCAACAACTTACTCTGTTTGAAAAAGTAAAAATTTGTTTAATTATGTCACAATAAAATTCAAATGACGTCGTTATTAGCATCATGACATAGTCTAAATCAATAATGAAATTGCTCAATTAATATGCTGCACAATAATACTAAAGTATGCGAGCACACAGAGTTAAAGATAAGGCCATGAAGGATAAGAAAAATCTCACACTAAAAATAGAGATTTTTCTGTCTAGTAAGAGAAAAATTTTAATTTAGCCTAATTGACTGCTTTTCTAATATCTATGGATCATGTTGTCATTAAAAGTCTCACAAGCCTAGCTTATAATCTTCAAACTATAGCGACCATGGAAATAACATTTTTCAGTCTTCCTGAAGTAATAAGTGTCAACTGCACTTTTAAACGACTTGTATTACTATTATTACGCTTCAATTCCTTTAACCCTTTCCTCCATACATAAGCAGATATGACATGGTTGAACAGTGTAGATCCAGATCAGACAGCTGTTACAGAATCTACACCTTTCACTTTTCTATTTATTATATTATTTGTGACCAAAAAGCGTACAGATCCTGATCAAACTGCACAGATATGACGGCTTATCTGGATCTACACTGTTTGCTCATGTGATAAAAGGAATATATATGATGTAAAGGATTAATAAATATAAGCATGGTTCCAGAGAAAATGGCCTTGGAAAGCTGTTGTTGTCGTCGTTTAGTTGCTACCTAGATTAGAAATTTTTTCTAAAACAATTAGTTTATTTGTTGTGTTTGAGTAACCAAAAATGAGCACAAGTTACATGCCTTGGTTTTTGATCGTACAAGCAACTCCTGGACTGGCGGCTGCCCTAACTGGTCGTAGAGGCGCAAAATGTAATTGATCTTATAAATTAATTCATTTCAATAGTTATCTTCTTGATCAATTTTAATCCACTGTAAATCTAAAATTAATAACAAATACAATTTTAGTTATTTGTTTATAGGTAACAATACAAAGTATAATTCTTAAAACAAACAGTTACTAATTGAAACAAATATAATTATAGAATCAAATAATAACATATTCAACAAAGTTTTCTTTTACGCCAGTGGGGTTAAAAAGTACCAGTTGTACAAATTTAGGTCAACACAGTTCGACCAACATATAGATGATATTTGTTATTATCAACAAAATAGAAAATACATTTCACAGAGTGAGCTCTGGAATTATTATTTTCACAAGTATATATACATGGTTCCTGAGTTCACAAGTGTAATTTATTTATATATTTCACTGGTAAAAACTACTATATTTCAATGCTGTTAGGGCAAAATTTGCTTTATATACTTGCAATAAATCATTTAAATGGCACCAAAATGGTTTAGTTATAATGTTACATCATGAAGTCATATTTAACCAGACTTAAATCCATTTTCCAAACATTATTATTCAGACTTAAATGCCTGCTTGGGTATCAAAGTGAAAATATGAGTGGTATTCCACAGTTTGAAAACAGTGAAATACCACTTTTTTCAATGAGAAAATTCTATAATTCACTGAAAAGCATAAATAAATTATTCTGCTATGAGTGGATGCAGCACTATTGTCAGTGCTGTACAAAGAAAACATGATCAGCAAATTTACTTAGCGCCAATGGAATAACACCTTGCAGAATTTTAAAGTTTTTTACGTTCGTTTATACATGAGGGATAGTAAATAATGTTCACATATCTATTTAACTCTTTTTTTTCAAAACGTTTCGTTCATCTGCCTTTTTCAGTAGATATTGCCACAAGTTTACATTTTCTTATTTTACATTACACACATACAGGAAGTTAAGAGAAATGTTTGTATGAAGTCGATGAAGTCACAATTGATGTCTGATGTTGCATCAGTACCACACAGGCTTTTGGTGCCAAATTTCTGTTAAGTATTTTCTTATCAATTGATGATGATATATATTTAACATATAATTAAATGAATATATAAATAAATTACATTATAATTAAAATAAATCATTATAACAAAACATGATTATCACTTTAGTTGTTTCAGCATTCAAAGTCATAGTACTGATTTTCTATCATCTGGATGCATAGTAGTCTACATGACCAATAATGTGAAAAGATGTTAATTATCAGACTGTAGTTGGTAATTGATGATATAATGATGATGATGACAGTTATAATGATGATGTTGTTGATAATGATGATGATGATGGTGGTGATGACGACAGTGATCTAGTGATCATGATAATGGTAGTAGTGTTGTTGATGATGAAGATGATGCTGATGAAAAATGAACTCATTTCCAAATAATTTGTGGCATGGTGGTGATGATGATAATAATAATGATGGCAGTAGCTGCTTCTTGCTATCTCAACATCTGATGTGCAACATGGCCAGATTTTAGAGACAAAAACCACTGCACCTGTAGTGCTCACACCAATCAGAGCTTTAAATGTATCATGGGACTTGTAACTTGAATATGTAAGTGACTTGTTTTCAAGAGAAGATGGACTTTGAACAAATATTTCAGAACAATCAAGATTACTCTGGTATCAGAAAACTGTTTAAAACACTTTGGGACATGCATCTACAAATCTTTTAGCTTAGCTAATAAAACGATGGAACGTAGACAGACTGACATAAATAATATCCAGGCATAAAAGATTTTTGATACTGAACTTGCTGAAGTCTTAAATCGATATTCTAAATCCTTCACTAACAAACCAAGACGAAGTCCCATCATAACCAGTAAAAATTCATCAATATGTCTCATGTTTCTTTTGCATCCCAGATTTAGAGTGTTCAATCCATCAATGCTTTCAGTAGAAAGTTTGTCAGCACCATGTTCTATTAGTGTCCCAAAAAGGGCATGAAAAGTTTTACTGTCTGGAAGACCAGTATAAAACATAATCAGCTCAATAGAGTGGCTAATGCTTTCTATGACCAGCTCTGGCATCAAAGTTTCTGTGCCAACATCTGTCAGGGATGGGGGACATGTCTGTGTGGCCTGAGGTGTCATCCCACTGCTACTTGTGCTGGCAGTCACCAAACCATCATCTGTTGTAGTAGATGGCTGAACTTGTGCATAGCTGAAACATAATTTAACCTCTATTAAGGTATTTGCTGTGGATATCACTTTGTGTGCTGTCAAAATTATACAAACACTGACTTCAAATATATTTAAACATGCAGTCATATTTTTATATCATAAATTTATTTTAAAAAATCTTGTAGTATTATTCTGAAAAGGATAGTGATAAGTACATGTATAAACATAACAATTTGTTACTTTTTAACTACTTAAAAATTATATCGCCTAACCCAGTTAATTATAATTACCATTATAGGTGAAAAAAATGAATAAGGGCACCTATATATAATTATACGGCACTGCATTAAATACAAATTTTGTGACCCACAGGCATGTAGCTGCCTATATCAGTGTAATTATACTGCCGAATTGACATGATTCCATGTATCAAAATGCCCAGAAATTATGCTCTATTGTTATAAAAACATTTTGGGTATGTGGCACGTCCCCAATCCACCCTCTATCAGCAAATTAATGAATCCATCTGAATAGTGGGCTAGCTACACCCCAGGGATTTTCATCCTTATATAACAGAGGCCTATAAAAGGCCTTTCCCAATCCAAAAATATAGTATTTTTTCCCAATTGTGGCAGAAATTCTTCCCAAAATGCTAGGTAAGATGTCCAAAAATGGTTAAAACTCCTGGGAGGATTGTTTGAAAATTGAAGTCTGGCAAATAAAGTGCATAAGAAATTAGACTTAAGTTAAAAATACCTATAACTATTCAATTTCATAAAGTAGAACCCATCTTTCAATTAATTTTGTTTTCCCAAAATAAACAATTATTGAGCATAAATTTCCCAATTGGAAAGGCCAGGGCCTCTTCCCAATATTCTGATGAAAAACCCTGCACCCCTGACATAAGCTAAATTTCTACTTTTACAGTTACTTATTATTATTATTATCATCATTATTATTATTATTTAACAACAAACTCCAATTTTATGATAATAGCACACTGCAACTGACCAATTTCTAACGTGACGGAATCTACAAGAAAGCAAGCTAACTTACGAGTGGATATTAATGACATTGATTGATGTTTGATCTGGAGGCTGTGGCTCTGACGGTTTACGAGGGCTGCTTCTCAGACTTTTTGCTTCTCCAGATTGCTTCAGGAAGATTTTCTGTCGGAATCTTGCTTCTGTTGGCTTAGTTTGGGCCGACACCGCAGACAAAATGATCAGAGCGCACACGTGTGTATGAAGGTTTCCAATGAATGTTTTCTGCTTATAGCACGAATTCATGCTCTTCTCACGTACTGTTCTTTAGGGAAATGTGCAAAGTCACTTTATGTCCAAATTTTCCTATCCTTCCACTGAAATTGTGGCAACCAAAAACCGAGTAATAATCTTTTCCCATTATATTCGATTCGAAGGAAATTATCACAACCTTGCACATGAAATGAATAACTTGGCAGCTTCTCCCTCGATTTGGAAAATTTATCCCGTCCAAATTTCAGAGGAAAACTGAAAATTATGTTCTGACTGTATGCCGTTGTGTTGTTGTTGTTGTTGACCTCGATCAGTGTCAACTCGACGCTCAATATTTATAAAAAGTAAAACCTTTTCCTATTGGCCGGTAACATTAGCGGGGCTTGTACGATTAGTAACTTTTTTTTCACGAAGTTAATAATAACGGGACAAATATTTTCTGTTTAATAGCGAACTTATTATTAGCGGGTAAAACTTATTCTTAGCGGATAAAAATGCTACATCAACCCGGAGTTAGTAAAAAAAATATTATAAGCGGGATAAATTATTAACTAAGGGCGCAACTGCTACTGTAGCAGTTGTTAATATTAGCGGGGTTTAAGATGAATATTTATTATTAACTACGGGCGATCTAATTTATTAATAGCGGAATCGTCATTTTAACGTTAGTATTGGAGTCAACTGAATTGCATAGGAAATTATTAATACTTACGGGGGTGTACTCCGGCTTTCCATACTTTGGTAATAGTTATTGATTCTAAACTTTTCGGCTTTCGCTTTCATTTACGTTGCATTTTACAAGCATTAATAAACCAAACAAACTCAAATTAATCGTGTTAATAAAACGTTAATATAATATAGAAATAAAAGAACGTGTTGTTCTTTTCCCTTGTTAAATAATAAAACGATCTATAAGTGCTGAAGACGCTAAAGATTAAGAAGCAACAAAGAACGGAAGCAGAGGGAAATTTAAAATGATATCACTAGTGATTAACCGTCTTAAAGCAGTCTCCTTTTCTTAAATGCTTATGAAAACATTAAGTTACCAAAGGAATGCAACGACGGAGGCGTTTAAAATCCTTAAATGTTTAATGGCACTGTCATTAGCTAAGCAAATTGTAATTCGCGTTCGTCCGTGCGCGCGTGTTACGATGTGTGTGAACTACAAAGTCGGTAAAATTTACGAAACGCATGTTGCAATATTTGCTTCTTTAAAATGACTTTTTTAAATACATAAACAACCACGAAAGTAAAAGGAACACTTTAGTATAATTTAATGATTTTCACCTACAGAATAATTATAAGCAGTCATATCAATAAGCTGTTTTGGTATTTTGCTTAAGTATGTATTGGCTACATATTTCTAAATTAATAAACATGATAACAATAATATTCGTAAAACGCCCATCGCCATGGTAACATGACCGACGGTTCACGGAGCACTTTGATTCCATGACAGTCAGTAGCTACTCAAAATAAAAGTTAATAAAAATTAAAGTTTTATGCCTAACGCGTTTTTACTTATTTGATTGAACGACGTTATTTGATATCATTGCATGACATAAATTTGGTGAAAATTATAATGCCATACGTTAATAAACAAGTTGTAAACGACCGTTGGACGCATTGGGGGTGCTTAACATTTGTTTCGAAAAAATGACGTCAATTTCACGGACGGAGCAACGGAGTGTTATCAAGTTTTGTGTTCATGCTAATATGACACCAACTGAGACGTGGAAGTTTATTTCAAAAGCAGACACGACCGGTAAATGTTCAAGGCAACTTGATTTTAAGTGGCACAGCAGATTTAGAAGCGGAGACGAAAATGTGTTAGATAAGAAACGAAGCGGACGACCGAATGTAGCAGAGCCGAATTACGAAGAACGCGTTAGAACAGTTCTTGACGAAGATAGACGTCGCACTGTAAGGGAAATTAGTGACATTCTTGGTTTGAAACGGACTGTGGTACATGAAATAATGACAAAAGAACTTGACATGTCTAAAGTGTGCGCAAGACGGATACCGCGGCTCTTGAAACCGGATGAAATAGAAGAGCGGGTAGACGCGTCATTGGAGTTCTTACGGAAATACGACACAGGGGGTGATTCGTTTCTATCAAACATTATTACTACGGATGAAACTTGGGTTCATCTATATGAACCGGAATCAAAACGGGATTCTATGATATGGAAAACATCCGCACCGGTAAAAGCTAAACAAGCGAAATCTGCAAAGAAGTTTATGTTCATCTTCTTTATGGACTCCGACGGGATGCTGCTTCAACATGTTGTGCCTAGCTATGAAACAGTTAGCGCCGCGTATTATCAGAAGGTAAATATAACTTTGAAAAAACAATATCAAACATTAAATAAATAAGATTAATTATAAATATATTACACTTTTCGACGACGATGTTATTTAACAAATTTGATCCTAATAATGTCAGAAAATCTTCTGTTTTCTGAGAGTTACAAGTGCGAACGCTAGTGACCATGGTGACCTAACGTGTTCACGCCGACAGCTTCCAGCAAGTAATATGAACACAATGGCCTGTGGTGTTTCTTGTAAAAGCAGCGAGCCGAACGTTTCAATCCAACCATGAAATATTTGAAGAATACAAATACTGTTGGATCATAAAAGTGTGTTTAGCTAAATGTGAATATAAGATTTAGTCTAAAAAGAATAATGTATAATTATGCTCATCAGAATAAAAAGATACTGAACATAATGTAGGTTTAATGTGATTTAATGTCACCTAGCAACGCGCTTATGTGGAAATGAATATTTCTGCTAAAGCTTTCTAGACCCGGGATAATCGCAACTAAGCATTTAGACCAGTTAAGAGATCAATCATATTATGATCCGTCATTACCAGAGTTGTGCATATGACGATGCTCGTGGAATCTTAAATGCGGCATATCTTTCATTAATATTAGAGTTAATCATCAGAATAAAGCTAAAGTGTAAAATCTAACATAAAAAAGTCAGAAAGTAATTGCACCTTGTCTTTAACTATCTATAATATAGATTTGGTGCGCATGCGTCGTGCAACTAACAATTGATTTTTCCATCTGCTACTTTTCCTCCAAAACAGTGGATAAAGCTATCTAGGAATATTATTTTGTGGTTATTTTTGTTAGAAAACCACTTTGGAAAGGTTCCCTATTCACCAATTACCTAAATTTTGCGTAACCTCGTCAAAATTTGTATTTTCCCCTTGTCAACATATTGACCTTGACCTTCAAAATTTATTTTCTTTGTTCTAAGCGGCAGCTTGCAAACACGGTGAACAGGTACAGGTGTAAAATGATTTCAGGTATATTTAATATGTTATTTTTGTACTTTCTACTGGCGAATTTCACAGTTCCTGCAGTAGATCACACTCTGCATGGACATGCGTTGATTACCAAACCAAATTGTTTCCAGCCCAGCAAAATAATATCAGTTGCATGTCTTGTAAGTAAGACTAGGTGGCATATACCCTGTAAAACTAAAAGAAATGCATCCCTGGCTTACTTATGCATTTTGTTTATGGCAACCTCAAATGATATTGAGAAAAACCCTGGCCCAATTTATCCTTGTGGCTCATGTGGCTTGGAAGTTCTAGATAATCACCAAGCAGTGGAGTATGATACATGCATGCAATGGTTTCACATAGAATGTGAAAATATGTCAAATGACACTTATAATGAACTTGTTGCTCGTGACTGCTCCTTCTCATGGCTGTGCTCAGGCTGTGATTCCCTCAATCCCTCAATTCCTTCATCTCAGACCACCAATTTATCAAATATGTCCTCTGAAAACAGTTTCAAAGTCCTTGAAAAATTGACAACTGACAGTGACGATGGACAGAACACACATATACCTTTATTGAAAACCTAAAAATTGGAAACCAAAACTTAAAGTCTTATATTTAAACTGTCAATCAATTGTAAATAAGAAAGCTGAATTTTACACCTTACTTGAACAGCACAAACCTGATCTTGTCATTGGTACTGAGTCATGGTTGTCTAATGAACATAAAGATTGTGAGATATTTCCAAGGTCTCTGGGCTACACGCCATTTAGAGCAGACAAAAATGGTAAAGGGGGAGGGGTCTTCATTTTAGTTAAAGACAATATTTAGGAAACCAAATTGAAAACAAATTGCAAATTGAGGAATTTAGAAAATCGGTCGAACTGGTTCATAAATTGAAAGGGAATATATGGATTTTTGGGGATTTCAATTATCCAAAACTCTCCTGGGGTACTGATTTTATTGGACATATCAAACAAGGTTGTAGCAATCCTACCATATATGAAGACTTTATAAACTTACTTGCAGATTACAACCTATCTCAAATGGTAACTGAAAATACAAGAAAAGAAAACATCCTGGACTTATTCCTCACTTCAAATCACACACTCATAGATTCAGTAACACTTCACCCAGGCATTTCAGATCACAACATATTCACAGTCATTGCTAATCTAAAACCAAAAACAATAAAACAGCTCCCCAGAAATTTTATTCTTTATAGAAAAGCAAACTGGACAGAATTCCGTAAATTTATGGACTCTGAAAAAGATAGGATTATTAAATTATGTAAATTCCAAAACTTAAATGTTGATAAACTATGGGAAGAATTTAAATCATCTATTAATACAGGAATATCAAAAAATATACCAGTAAAGAAAATAGGGTCAAAATTTTCACTGCCTTGGATCACTCAAGAAATTAAAAGACTAATTCGCAAGCGGGATAACCTTTATGTCAAGCTCAAGAAAACTAAAAAACCAGATCCAAATACTAGAGCTCACTTCCTCCATTTAAAAAACCTTATTAAATTAAAATTGCACATGAAAATTATATTGGATATGTTTTGGGAAATGAAAACCCGGAAAGAGAACAAGATCATTCAAAAAGCAAGTTTTCAACAAAGAAACTATACAGTGTTCTAAAAGCGGCAAAACAAGATGCTCATGGTATTCCACCTTTATTCGATCAGTCCACCGGTACCACTGTTAGCGACAACTTAAGTAAAGCAGACCTCCTAAATAAGCAGTTTCAGTCTGTTTTCACTCCTATGTCACCACTTTCGTTATCACAACTATGTAAATCAACCCTCATAAACATGAATATAAATTGTAAGTACCCCATAATGCCTGAAATTGTTATTGACTTAAAAGGGATTATAAAACTCCTTGGTAATCTAAAACCTGACAAAGCTGCTGGTCCAGATAGTATTAAACCCCTTGTACTGAAGGAATTAAAATTGCAAATTGCTCCAATAATACAAATTCTGTTTCAAAAATCACTTGATTCTGGCAAACTACCAATGGAATGGATTTCTGCAAATGTCACTCCTCTTTTCAAGAAAGGAGCTAAAAATGACCCTGCAAACTACAGACCAATTTCCTTGACTTGCATTCTTTGTAAAACATAGAACACATTATAGTATCCAATCTTACTGAACATTAATTAAAAACACAACATTCTTTATGATTTACAACATGGCTTTCGTGAACGCAGATCTTGTGAAACACAACTTATACAACTTGTTGACGACCTAGCACGTAACCTCAGCACGGGACAACAGACTGATTTAATATTGCTGATTTTTAGCAAAGCTTTTGATAAAGTAAGTCACCTGAAATTATTATATAAATTGCAGGAACATGGGGTAGACCAACGTACAGTACAGTGGATCAAAGCCTTTCTTATAGGTAGATCACAAACAGTATTCCTTGATGGCGTAAATTCCAAGGAAGTACCAGTAACATCAGAGGTGCCCCAGGGCTCAGTACTCGCCCCCCTCCTTTTTCTACTTTATATAAACGACCTACCCAATCATATTAAATCCCAAGTTCGACTTTTTGCTGACGACACTGCAGTTTACCTGGTCATCACAGATAATCAAGACTGCCTTAGGTTACAGAAGGATTTACAGACATTAGAAGCTTGGGAAAAGTTATGGGACATTGAGTTTAACCCTGGCAAATGTCAAGTCTTAAACATAACTAGAAATAAAAAGAAAATCAAGTTTGGTTATAAGTTACATGGACAAATTTTACATGGACAAATTTTAGAGGTAGTACCAAGTGCAAAATATATAGGCATTGACATTTCAAGTGACCTGTCATGGAACCAGCACATTGACAGAATCACACAGAATGCAAATAAAACTCTTGGATTCTTACGAAGAAATCTACCTTCAAAAAACCAGAAAATTCGCCAAGTTTCGTATAAATCACTAATTAGACCGCAACTGGAATATGCGTCTACTGTATGGTCACCACACACACAGTGTAACATTAACAAAATTGAAATGATCCAACGTTGGGTCAAAGGTCAATATTCCCCTTACGACAGTGTGACGACTATGCTCGACGACCTAAAATGGGAGACATTAGAATCCAGAAGAACCTCTGCTAGATTATGTATGTTTTTCAAAATAGTCCATGGTTTTGTGGCAATCCCAGTTCCTCCATATCTAGTACAGCCATTGAGAAGAACCAGGCACATGCATCCATTAACATACAGGCAGGTCCACACTAAAATTGATATTGATAAATACTCTTTCTTTCCTCAGACCGTCGTATTATGGAACCAGCTACCATCCACCGTCGTTTTGCAGCCTGATCCTGATCATTTAAGACAGGCTTTAAACACCCTAAACATTGCCTAGATAGCAAAACACTGTTTTTAACCTGATTTTAACCCTTTTAACAATATCACCCCTGTTTTTCTATGACGTCTTCTTGTCATTTAAAAACTTTTATTCTTGCACTGACGCGCACCTGCTAGTAATACCCGAAAGGAGCGTACAGCAGTATAAATAGATAGATAGATAATGCAACTGAGCATGTCTTAAAATTGTTGGTTAACCTTCTTAAGGGGTTTTAAATGTTTTCAAACAAGTTTTGAATAACAACATTCTAACGGACCTTGACACAAGTTCAGTGCAAACATTATTCAATTTTCGCAAACTTTGCAAACTGCGATTGTTCTTTTAAATGTACGATAATTCAATAAAACTGTAATGGTTTAAGGGGATATCAAAGTTTTCACTGCACTGTCATCGATAACTAGAATGTGAGCTCGGACACTTATGCCCCACTGCTTCAACAACATTTGTAATAACAAAGGGTCATATCTGCGGTAAAAATGGCCTCCGGAAGAAATCGTTGTCCGCCTGATTGTTAAGGAGGAGTTGATGCCACAAGATTTGGAGGACGTACGTAGGGACTTCGTGGGGGCATAGAACAGATAGGAAATAAATAAACAAAATCTCCCTAACGGCAGTTCAATAAAACTTTTTCCGAATCAATGTTATGAATATTTATTTGTTTACAAACGTTAAGAAAAGTTAGAAAAGTAAAGATAAATAGGTAGACCTAACATCTCATAAAATTCTACTTGCAACCAAACACAAAAACAAAGCATCATTCAGCATCAAATTAAATGTCTCCATGAGTAATGAGTTACTGACTGCAATATATAAGGTAATATTGTATATAATATGAAGTATATGTGTAAAACTGTGTTTATCCTTCGATTTCCTGGTCGCGGAAGTCGATTACAAAAATAATAATGTTGATTTCTCTCTTCGTTTTGAAAGTTCTTTTCAAGCGCCTTACATATTGTTGTCAGTATCACTTTAATTATTGTTGTTGCTTGTAACAAACAACACTAGATGAATGGTTGTTTTGCCGTCGTAAATACTTTATACTTATATTAAGAGATAATTTTATTTTTTGTAACTGTCTCGAATAACTGTCAAATCATGCAATTCTCGTTTGATTTCACGAGAATGTAGAAGGTACGTGATATTTTGAGTATAAATATATTTTACTGCATTAAGTATATACATTCTAAAAGAGAGTTTATTAAATTTAAGTGATCTACAAAATTCTTTTCCACTTGGAAATGTTTTGAGAACAAAGAAATGATGCCACTATGCTTATTCGTTTCAAACAGAACGTGACAACGGTTTTGTCAGCTTAATATTAACAAATAAATGAAAAGAGAACATTGAAAACCACCGAAAATATATAAAAATGAAAATATGACAGGCGAGGCATTATTGAGCCAGTTCATAGGCAGTAAATTTATGGTTATGCATATTAGTGCCTGAGCCGCCTAACCCTCGGTTGAGCGCAACTCAATATTTAGACCAGTAAACAGTATAGTTTTGATCCATTCCAAACGATGGTATGCATACGGCGGTGAACATGAAACCTTCAAATAAATGAAAGCGAACTTTGAAAGACACCGAACACACAAAATATGAAAATATTTCAGGCTCGGTTTGATTGAGTCTGTTTATGGGCAGTAATGGAAATGCATATTACTGCCCACGCCTCCTAGCACCGGGTTGAGCGCAACTCAATATTAACACCGATAAACAGTACAATATCGATCCATCCAAAACGATGGTGTGCGGTATTTTGAAATTCAAATTAACACCAATCCATGTTCCCTAGGTAAAAGAATAGGTATTCCCTAGACAAGGAAACAATGGGCGGAATTAAAAAGAATATAATTTTGAGAGGGTTACTAAGAATGTAAATACTGCAAGGGGTTAGTAAAAAATATCCAAATCTATACTGGAGGCTGGGATATTGAAAGCACTTATCTTAAATTTGGCCGAAATATTAGAACAAAACTAAGTAGATGAACTATAAACTTACATAAGTATCATGCTTAACGACCATCAAAGGACTTAACTGCATTTGAACCCGTCGCAACGTAACTCCTTCTTTACCTCAATGCAATTGACAGTCTTGCGTGCAACTCTCGAAATAGTAATTATATTTTATTTAATATACCTGACATTTAGAATATTTCTTATTTTTCTGTTTTCCTGCAAGTTCCTTCCAAGTCTCAACAAATATGTTTATAAGTTGCAGCAGTCCTTACACTGTTCCAAACGCCAATAGAATGGCATACACACATGTCAGGGTTAGGGTTGTTGAATCGCAGTTAATCTTTGATAAACCTGATGAAAATAACTGGTTTAAGCTTGATATATTTTAATCTTCAACTTTCACAATTGTTTATCGTCTTAACAGCGGTGTATCTTGTCGAAACTATTTCTATAAATATTAATTGTAAAATGATATCATTGCAGGCATCAGCCGCTTATTAAAGGCTTAAAGATATGAGATGTTAAATTATAGATCTTGAGTTGACCATAGAGCCCCCTTCCCACATGGGCAATTTTATTAAAGGGTATATTTTTCTGAAGCATATACCATTTTTAAAAATTTGCAATTCGCTTGCATTCTGGCGAGTGGGGCGTTTTTCAGAAACGCACGTTAAAATATGTTACTTTTGAAGTTGATGTATACTAAGTATGATATATTTGACATTGTATCGTTTAGAAAAATCGTGCTACACAGATCTTTAGAGAGACTTCAACATTCACCATAATGAAAAACTGAAAACGGAAAAAGAAAATTGATTTTTCATTAAGTACAATAGATTTTTTCTTAAGGTACATGTTTTTTAAAATGACAGCATCAGTAATTGCTCTTATAGAACTGTTGATTTTAACTCTGTTATAAAATTGAATGGTTTATAGAAATATTTATGGCCATTTTATTATCTGAGTACGAGTTATAATATTTTGCTGGGCCTGTTTGATTTTAGCATGTTCATGTGCAGTATTTCAAATTAAATTGAAACAAATATTACTGCCCACTCTGCCACCAGTAAACAGTACAATGTCGATCCATTTCAAACGATGTGACATACTTATGTGAAATGAAAGTGAAATATGCATATCAACACAGCCAAAAGCTTAGAGAATCCCGAAGTGTGATGGAGAGAGTGAATAAGCAATGAAACTTTACGAAACTCAATAAATTGTGTCGTATTATAACAGTGACATTTAGTAATTGTTATTAGACATGAAGTGCTTATCAGACCCATGCATTTTTCAGTTAGTTACGTAATACATAAATGTGAGTATGCTTATACTCTTGTATGACTCTTGAATAATAAATAATACCTTAAAAATATTTGAGAACTGGGACTGCATTTCGTCATGTACTCTATTATAAATAACTTCAGCTTTGATCAAGACCAATTGAAAAAACTATAACAAATCGTATTTTAGTTTTTTATTTGCTCTTCTTATCTTTATAAAACCCTTCACATTTTCTGTTTAGCATTTTGCAAATATACAACTGGTTGTGCTGAAAGTTTTATAAAAACGTTTTGAATTTAAAAATGTCCAAGCTTGAGGGTTCTGACGGAAAAAACACCAGCTTTGATGGAATATTTCCAGATGACATTCCACCACAGAGTAAAGCTGCTTTAAACCAAGGCCTTAAGCAACCTTCAACAGAAATTTCGGCGTACGCAGATAATATCTATGTCATTGAAGTTGATGACAACGATGGATGTCTCAGACATAACACACTGGTTGGTATAGGTTCAAACGTCTTTGTAATGTCGAATAGTCAACACTTTACAATAAAATTAAGAGGTTCATTATAGGGTTATCCTTAAATCTTTAGTTTAACCACTTTCAGTAATTAAATGTATAAATTAAATGCAATTAAGCAATGTTAGGCCTATAAAACATTTATGTTCTGATATTTTATTGTTTTGTAAGTTTCCTCCTGGAATACAGCAAATGGCAATTGAAGATTTAAATAGTGACGAAGAGGAAGAACCCAACAAAGAAAGTTTAGAATCTGTGATTTTTAAACGGCTTTTATCAGCCATCTTTATCATAATTGACTGTGTTGTGGATTGGTGGAACTTTTCGGAGACAAATAATTCTGTGGACAATTCTACAGCGGATACCTCCATATTTATTGATGCATTTCAACGAATGACAGAGATAAAAAATGCTGTCAAAGGTATTTTTGTTTGTGATTCAAATTAATGTTATTGATATTCAATTTTTAAAAAGCCTAAATAATGATTGACGGAGCCATCAGTACAAAATAATCTATAATGGTTAAACTCTCCAAACTACCCATCCATATTAAATTTGAGGACGAAAGGAAGTTAATCCGCACACCAAGCAAGTGGTCATGCGTTAGCCGACTAACTCAGTCGTTTCATAACCCTAGCCTGAAATTAACTGAGTCATGAAAAAGTGAAATATGCATATCAGGAATCGCCACACTAAAAAAAGCCTCCCCACGCAGCGAAAGAAGAGAGGAAAAGAGAGCATGTTGTCATAATTATGTCAATTCAAATAAGACGCAAAAAACAATTAACGACATAAAGAACCCTTGGGGTTACCGCCTTGGAATTGTCAGTGGCAAAACAAATTGCCACTGGGGGTTAAAACCAGCTTCTAGGGTGCACCAACCTCACACTTGCCCCAACAGGTTCTCAAAAGAAAAGATTTCCCTATAAACCTTCATAAACTCTCAAACCCCTGTCACCGTCGTGCAACCAAAGAGTTAAGCATAGTGATCAACTGTAGATGGTTAATCACCAGGCCTTCTGAGCGCTATATCATGTTGGTAACCTTTTATTTAATTTACAGATGGTTTTTACGAATAACTGGGGGAAATTAATATTGCCTTTTATTTTCTTAAGTTTATAAATTAAATCTCCATAAAAATTTGGCTATGAAATACCATGTTGCAATAGTGATTTTAAACTGCACCTGTATTTTTGAATTAAATCTGGGTACCGGCGATAAAACTTGCAAAACGTTTTCCTTAATTTATGATACCGACAACCTTGTTTCAAAAGTTTTTCTGTAATGCAAAGATTGCGTTCACTGAAATCATTAACATCATTGCAAGCTCTAGAAAAGCCAACAAGCGGTGAGATATAAACCCCGTAAGATGTTGCACGAGGAACATCGCCGTCTAAAAACGGAAAAGTTACTATATTAAAATTTAAATCGTCTATTTAAAAATATACTTTTGAAGTCAAGTATCCATTTTCAATAGAAAGATTAAGATGAAGAAAGTGTGCTTGCTTATCTGAAGTGTTTGCTTTATTAAGTTGTAGCTCACGAATTGAACAGATAAAGTTAGGCGTTATCTGTATTTCACCGTTACTATGAAAACAATCCCATAGTGCAATTTACCAGCAGAAAAATGTGTTGGAAATTAAACCACGAAATTTCAATCAATAACATGGATTACTTGAAGTGTAAAGTGGCCAAATTGTGTACAATGAACTGTATTTTTGTGAGAAACTAAATATTGACCGCAAGTTGTCAAAGACAAATGATGCACAAGTTAACATTTTTCGGATGGGAGCAAAGCATGAGCTGTCATAGAGTGTTGGGTTTAAATGTGTTGTTTCTTGTAAACAACCACGTAAAAATCAACATTTCCGTGACAGCCAAAATCGGCGTGCTGGGCCCTGGACTTGACTTTTTAACTTTTAACTATGCAGAACACTGTTGTTAAATTGACAGTAGGAAATGGCAGCAATTATTAAGGATAACAACAGATCTTTGGTGTGAACACCACTCAGGTACAAAGTCATAATTACTGTGGAGTGCAGATGAGGTAAGAATACCACATTATAAAAATATAATCCAATAAAAATGTGAGCGCCTTGATATGATCTTAAAGGTTTTATTTTCTCTAGCAAATGTTTCTTTAAATGATAGTAGTTAGCTTGTCTTTTATTAAATTATGAGGGTAAGAAGTATACACAGTAGAGAAATCATAAGTAGACAAACAGAACGCCTGAAAATTATTTGATTTACGCAGCTTAAACACGTCATTTGAATTTTTTATAGATCAAAATAAATTGTTGCCAGTGGTTTCAAAAACCTTTTCGCAATACCTTATAACATGATCTTTTATAGCTGTAAGACAAGATATTGAGATATAAATAATAATTTGATTGAAGGACTACGATTGAAGTTGTACGGTAGCAATTTTAAAAGCTGGCATGAATCCATGCACGGAAAAATACACATAAAATAGAGCGCGATGCATCAAGATTTGCATTTGATACTTAAGACTGTGCCAAAGAATACGAGCTACGAATATACGTCAGTTTATTTTCTAGTTAATATACGGGGGTGTTCGAAAGTAATGTAAACGAAGACATTGCAAAACATATATCGAATTTTAAGTGCAATCGATTTATACTCAGATTTAGCAATCATTACTTTAAATACTCTTAACATTTCGGCCATTTTTGACACGAAATTGGCTGTGTCAGAACCTTTCCAGGGTATATATTTAAATAGTTAAATTGTAATAAAGAAATATAAATTCCTTTTGTATGACAGGAAATCACAGATTCTTAAACATATTAGAATTTAGAAAAAAAAGAAAAGAAGTTTAAGCGACTTTGTTTTTGGTAAATGCCCGGAAAATTCGCAGCGATCATTATACACCCTGTTAGAACGTAGACACTAATCAAGATATTCAAAATATGTTATATGATTTTCAAAACCAGCATATTTGTATACACAGGAAATAGCAAACTAAAGATAAAACATATTTCAATTAGGTGCGTCCAAGGTAGAGTGTGAAACAACAACCTTACTTCTGACATGTGTGTATGCAATACTTCTGGCGTTTGGAACGTTGTATGGAGTTCTGCAACTAATCAACATATTTGCCGAAACGTTGGTTGAGCTTGTTGCCAAAAAGAATAAAAAGAAACAATCGTCCTGCCAGGTAAACTTTTTGTATGACACATTTTATTGAATATTGTTAATGAAAACACCTTCCAAGGAAAAGACAACAAAAACTTGTAATTATAATAAACAACATATTTATTAAAGAAATATTCTGTGCATGCTTTAACGAAAGAAAATATTAAAGTTAAGAATTTGAAATACTCGGTAAGTATTTCACTGACTCTTGATTTAGTTTACTCTCAAAATGTCTACATGTCCACAAAGTACTTGTAAAGTATCGGTAATTCTACTAGAACTTCTGATAAAATACCAATAAATAAACCACTGAAGCATTGTTTAACATTACAGAATCACTGACATGGGCAGTATAATAAATAACGTTTAGGGTTTCCTTTTTTAATGTTATAGTAATAACTTTAATCTGAAAACGACAAAAACAACAGTAGCAGAATTAAAAGCAACAGCCGTAATAGTATGACATTGGGGTTATCTCTACATTCTACAGGAGTTGTATAGTGCTGTATGGCGGCTGTAAAAAGTCCCACCTTACTTCACTTTAGTGTTGTTATCAGTTTCAGTTACCTCCCTTGATAGTTATATGCTTATTTCAAACATGCAGAATGTCATTGTCGGTGACTGTATATATTTTATTTTGGTGATACGGATGGTATGTATTGTTTCTGTTTCTTGTATGGATATTAAGGAGCTGCCGCCGTATCTGTATGGTTTTATGGTTATCTCTTAAGAGTTTATGAAGCTGTATGGGGAAATCTTTTCTTAAAACAACCTGGTAGCTCAATTTGTTTCTTTTATCCCTGTCATCGTGTTCTTGCTGATTTTACTCCAGGAGCTCTGGTCTCTGTCAGATCATTGAGTACCTGGCCTTTGGCTTTGCAATGCTATTAGCTTCTTATGTTTTATATGTTTGTTTGCTTTTGCATGCAACATTGTTGAGCCGATAAGTGGGTTGGAGTTGTTTCACCAAGACAACTTGTACTTGTTTTGTGATATGAGAACCTGTTTGGGCAAGTGTAAGGTTGATGCACCCTAGAACCTGGTTTTACCCTTTCGCTGCGCCGAGAGTTTTTTACCACATAAACAAATACCAATACCAAGGTCAGAATGAGGCTGGTTATTTATAGATATATCAAATAATTACTATGTTTACATGTGAAAACGAAAGCAATAACATTATTGGTCAATATTTGAATGATCTGCTTACGTCAGCATAGAAACCCCCGCTTTGCATGCTGGTATATATATAGAAATGGAAGAAACGGCTAAAGCCGTCCATAGGGCAAATACGCCGAAAATAATAGGGACGGCTTAAGCCGTCCTTATGGCAGTGAAAGGGTAAACCTCCAGTGGCAATTCGAGTTGCCACTGACCGTTCCAAGGCGCTAACCCCCGGGTTCTCATTTTTGTTAATTGTTTGTGGTGTCTTTTTTGAAACTGATCATCTTATTAACCACGCTCTTTACTCTCTCTTCGTCTTGACTGTGTGGGGAGGCTGTTTTTTTCTGAATGAGGCGATTCCTGATATGCATATTTCACCTTTGTCTACATTTAAAAAATAGCATAAGAGAACATGTGTGCGGTTTGTGAACCCTAGAAACTGGTTTTAATCCCCAGGGAGCAAATTGTTTTGCCACTGACCGTTGCAAGGCGGTAACCCCACATGTTCAATTTCGTTCGTTACTTCTGGTGTCTTTTCTGAAATTCATTTTCTCTTTTCTCTCTACTATTTGGCTGAGTTGGGAGGCTGCGTTTTATGATAGGCATATATCGTTTTTTGAAAATTCTCTACCCATTAAGTAAATGTTTTCGATAAAGTATTGTTAATAGTTCTTGTTGTTACAGTAAGTTTTAGTTTTTGAATAGAATGTTTAAACATTTGTTGACTTATATGTCTCTCATTTTCATATTATTTGAGAGACTAAACATGACGCAGTTTATGACCTTATATCATGTGTATAACGGAACGTGAGACACATTCACATTCTTGTTATGTACCCTTTAAGTGATTGAACAATACAGTCTTGCTCGGAATATGAAACAGCTGCTTTAAAAATTGACAAAATATTACAACAAAAATAATTTTAGAATTAGCATTAAACATGTTAAACATCTTATATTGTTATCAACTACCCTTAAAAATCTTAATTGATAAAACATTATGATTGAATGTAAACGGGACATTTTACGACCGTCACAGGGACAAAAACGCTTCATTGATATTATACTTTTAGGCGAAACATACAATCGTAAAACGCCGCAAACACAAAAAATATTGCAAATAGTGCTTAGTTTGATTAAGCGTGTTTATGGGCACTTATAAAATTGCATAGTTGTATTACTGTCTACGATGCCTATAAGCTGGTTGAGCGCAACTCAATAGTAACACATACAGTACATGCCTTCTTTTTTGTTCTGTTAAATTTGACCAGCGAATATATTATTCGGAGAATAGTTTGCTTATATGTTAGTTTTAACTGACTTTTAATACATTGTTCAGTCAAAAATTTATCTTTTATATAGACGTTCCATGGCTGGACTGAGACTTTCGGATCGCTGCTTTTACAGGACATACCGCAAGTCACAGTGTTGGTGTTATTTGCTGGAAGCTGTCAACATGAGCATGCTACGTCACAGTGGACATTGTTGTTAGCAGTCGTACCTCTCATAAAAAACATTTTCCGACAAGTTACCTGCAAACAAGATAAAGGAATCAGATTTAGTAGTTGCTGTAAAATAAGACGCTTTTCTTTAAATGTACCATTTAGTTGTTGCTTTACCAATTATAATTGTTTTGAATGGGTCATGTGCGGCTATCCATCAAAGAAAATGAAGCTTAACCATGGCGATTATGATAATGGGTTTGACGAAAAATACGACCCGAATAAATGGGTTTGTTGTAAGTGCATTCCTTTGGTTTGGGAATGCATTGGAACTAGTCTTTGTGTAGGTTCTTTAATTGTTTGTCGACACAGAGGATGCTGCGATAAAAACTTTAAAGAAAAAACATGTTGCTCTTGGGTATGGAAAGGTTGTTGCAAAGATTGTTGTCAACCAACCACTGATCCAATACGTTTGTTACCTTTCATAAAGATCTTGTATGGAATTGAAATAATGCTCACTTGCTTGTTGTTTGCCTTTAGATGGAGCCAAAATATTTTTAATACAAATGCTTTATTTGAAAAATTCTGAAATATTTCATTGTGAACATTGTAAGCTAATTCGAGCAGAAAGGCTTCTTTTGTAGTTTTCTTCTTCTATCACTATATAAACAAAAAGTTTTAATAATTGAAGGGGACATTTGAAGAATATCGTCATTATCTAAGAATATAAAATTGTGAAATCAAATACCTTATAAAGTTATATCTGTGTTTCGAAGTAATAATATCTACATCTTATGCAACATCATATGCGTGGCTGTATGATTTACATTATGATGTTTTGTTGTCGTGAGATTCAAAAGTAGTATTCCCTCGTATTTTCAGCTTGGTAAATTGCTTTTAATCTTTTTGAAATTGGACATGTTATAAACACACGTTCTTTTTTCTCTATAATTTTGTCTGTGAGTGATTTTAATGTCGCTTTTTATGATTTGCATATTTCTTTTTACTTAATTCAATAAATGAAAGGAGATGACCTGAGCAATGAATCGAAATAATGTCCAAGGAAGCTCACCATGGTCGGCTGTGACCGGCGCACCTTACATGTTTAACTGTATTGTGAAGGTATTCTTCATAATTATGCATTTCTTTATCATATTCTATAAAAATTCTTGTAAAAATAAACTTTATGTAAACAGATTTCATTTATATATCAACTATCACTGCACTGTTTTTTGTTATTACAAATGTTAAGTATACAATAAAATAATCTAGAAAACGTTGTTTTCAATTATTTAATGCTACTTATTTACATTTCCGGGATAATTCTTTTTTTCTTAAGACTTCTAAGTACCATCATCCAGATATATCTTTATACATAAATAAAATACAAGTATAAATACTACTACTACTACTACTACTACTACTACTACTACTCTTTGTCTTATTTTGCCGTATACCGACTATGTGTTATGACTATTCATATGATAATAATCCTCAATATAACAACGAGAATATCATGTTGTGTACAACAGCACTTCCGCGAATAATGAGAGAATTCAAGAAACATCGCGGTTATGGAACGTCTATAATCATTATTGCACATTCATCAGGAATAGAAGAAAATTAAACTTTGAAAGCCACCAAACAAGACAAATATGAAAATATTGAAGGCTGGGTTTGATTCAAAGTGTTTATGAGCAGTAATAGCAGTAATTGAAATGCATATCCTGCACACATAATAAATTTTCTAAAATCTCTGTAAATCTAAAACTACAGTCCAATAAAACTTTGCAAAACATTTGTATTTTAAAGAACCTTTATTTTACAAATGTTAAAAACAGCGAAAATAAATAACTAGATCTAGAAGTTATTGAAATTAAATTTACATCAATACACAAAAATTAAATTAAAATGTTTAGTGTTAGCTAATTTTCTTAACTCTTAACTTTTGTTACCGTATGTAAAATAAAGATTCATTGATAATGATTATTCTAAATTTTTAATTGAACAACACTTTGCCATCAGGGAGATTTTAACATTTTTTATTTTTTTTCCCAATGACAGTGCAATGACGACTGTAGACGGCCCTTAACGAACATAATTGTGAAGTCAAGAAGATTGATTTAATCCTTGAGAATCGAAGAAGATTGCAACAAACTCAGATAGTGTACGAATACAACTGAAGAACATACATTTCAAACAAAAAAAGGTTATATATCATTCAAAAGTTTTAATGATTTCTCAAGCCTCTTTCGTGTTTCTGCTGTGCCAAAGACAAGAACATAAAAAAGGTAAATTGAGAGGATACACATGCAAACAGGAAATTGTAGAGTCTTAATTATGATTAGCATTGCGTTATATTGATAAAACTTTAAATAATTGTGACATGTGACTGTTTTTACGAGACGTATTGATCTCAGAAGTTGATTTTCTATATAATCGGTGGAAAAAAATGAGCAAATATCTTAATATTGCCCGTATTTATCTTCACTCTACTTATCCACTTTTCGTATCCACAGTGATACAACCTCAGTTTCAAAATAATATATTTAAACAAAAGGACAAACGTATTTCAAGAATCGTTGACTCAAGAGGCATTTATTGAAACAAAAAACATAATTAGGAAGTTCAAAAAACCTCAAAGCACACACGTTTTATGAAAACGAACTCGGTACTTGGGAAAGTGGAAGATATTTGAATAAGATATTAGAATTGGAGTTGACTGTGTGAAGATCAAAGTATCTTAATTTACACAGATAATTTACAAGGCCATCGAAAGATTACGTATTGACGCATTTATTTTGTTGGTGATCTTGGGGTCTTATACAAGGTAAATATAATGCATTTGCTTTTGTGCCAGTTTTATAGCTATTCAACATATACTCGGCAAAAAAAGTTCTGCACACTTGGACATTTTATAAAATATCTTTTTAATTTCACCAAACACAACAAAATGATACATATCAAATAAATCAGCAATTCAAAGTCAAAAATATAAAAAAGGTCAGAAATAAAATCCGATCAATACTTGATAAGAAATTCATTGTTAAAGCCACCGGGAGTTACTACACAAAAGTTGCAAAAAGCGCTTGACTTATACTGAGTAAATCCACCACGATGAATCCGGTGTTCTTTCAAGCGGCTTCTCACGGAATTCAACAGCCGACGAAATATCAATTGTGGAAGTGTGAACAAGAAAACCGGGTAGATCATCTGGCTTGACCAACTTCACGCATTCTTTCTTGTTTAGAAAGACGTCTAGGTGGCCGGTGTGGTCCGACATTTGCCATGACGGTCAAATTAACAAATTCTTCCTTGTTGACCGTGAGAAATAAATTAATTTGAAAAAAACAACAAACATTAATGCAAAAATAATGCGTTTTCTCAAATAAGATAATGTGTTTATTGCATTGGTTGGTTGTTTTTAAACGCTTAATAAACTGGATGCTTTGATTCATTAATACAGAATGTTAACTGTTTGAATAATCACCTGTTTTGTCATACCTTTAGGTCAATGAGTGAGACAACGTGCTACTTTAATTAATAAAAAACTTAAGTTTGTGCGTTATTCTGGGAATTGCTTGGTATCAACTTTTGATTACTTCCTGTTACTAGCATCACAGTTCATGCTCATAATTGCATAAAACAGACACTGGTGAAATGTTGAATGATTTCATAGATTTCACAACTCTACTTTGATACAGCAAATTTTGCAACTTTTGACTGTTGACCCCTATCATACTCAAAATGACATTTCTCGCTTATTAACCAACCAATTTAAATTTCTTTTTTGTCTTTAGCTCCGCAAACAATTTATCTTTATATACAAGTAAGTATTTTTACCAGTTACTTGCTATATTATAAAATTTACGCAAAAGAACACTTGTGTGCAGAACTTTTTTGTTGGGTATATATTGACATTCACATATCTAAAGACGTTTCAAACACCCCAGAACTGCCGTTAATCTCAACTGGTTCTTTTGATGATAGTTTGTGATATGTTTTACATGTCAGATTCCAGATGAAAAATACAATCTGCCGGGTTGAATTATACAATTAGTTGTCGGCGAGATATTGCAATGACAAACGCTAAAGAAATATCTTGCTTGGTGAAAGAAACTTTCCATTTCCTTAGGAAATGAAGCAAAACGTAAAATATAAACATGGAAAAGAATTGATCAGAGACTATTGTTATTTTTTTCTATTTTAGAAAGATAAGAAAAGCAGGACTGAAGAAGGTTGGTTGTGGTTTTCTCAAAGCTATACCATTGCAACACAGTAACTGCAAAATACATATGAAGATGGTAGATTTTATTTGCAGACAAAGCAAGTTTGTACCCCCACCGAGAAGTAGAGGACAAGGAACAAGGAAAGGGAACTTTAAAAGCCATTAACACGACAAATATAAAAAAATATTGCAGGCTCGGTTTGATTGTGTTCAACGAGGTATACTTGTGTGTCAATGCTTGAATACATCCCTATACCTGGGTGATGTTTCTCTTGTGTGTTTAGACACAGAAGAAACTAACATTTTTGTGTACAAATTAACTTACATGACCGTCTATGCTGATTCTAGAAATCAACACACAAAAATATCCAACATTGAAGTGTCTGTCAAGTGTCCAAGTTGTAATACGGATGGTGTTCACCCATGTATACGTGTGTGACAATTCTTGAGTACAACCCTTTACTTGTCTAACATTTTCTCTTGTGTGTCTCGACACAGAAGTAAATATTATACAGCAAAAATGACTCACAAGTAAAAATCACACAAGTATATTTGCGTTCGTACGTCCGATCGTGTTCATGGCCAAAAAGGGAAATGCATATTTCTGCATACGCACCTGGAAAACCTTGCATGCATCCTTAGGGACTCAATCCTTTACTTTTATTCCTAACATCGATTTTTTGCTGATTGTACTCCAGATATGACCTGGTCTCTAAATGGATATCTAGATATTATTTATTTTTTGTGACAGTGAAATATCCCTCTTGAAATGTGTTTTGATTCTACTGCATGCAACATTGTCAACTAGGTAGTATGTTGCCGTTAATTCACCCTTTTTAATTGAACATGTTTGTTCCGAGGAGAACATATTGCGAAAGTGAAGTTGTTGTATGCTAGAACATGATTTAAATAAATCCATTTGTTATTTTGTTATTGTAAAAATTGTATTCTTTTTTGTCTTTCGAAGTTGTTTGGTAAATTTGTTTTCCAATAAAAGTATTTAAACCTGTCTGATATTTTTGATGCTTTGCTAACTTAATGCGTTTAAGTGTTCAGTTTATGTTTGTGCAGCGTGCTGAGCCATTTCTGTGTAGAGCCATCACAGTGGTGGGACATTACTAAATAGAGCCATACTATAACTATGAAATTACTTTGTTGGACCATTACAGTTTCGGGATATAGCTGTGTATAATCATTACTGTATCGGGCCATTACTTTTTCTATACATTGTTTGTCGAGCCAAGACACTTTTGAACCATAACTGTGTAGAGCCATTACTTAATAATGTCATTACTGAGAAAAGCGATTACTTGCTAGAGCTATTACTTGGACGAAATGGTACCTAATCAAACATTATGATGTCGAGCTATTACTTTGTTGATTCAAACTAATTAGTTACTCTTTTGGACCATTATTATTCTGAGTCGTAACTAGGTTTATTCATAATTGTAGTAGCCTCTAATTAATCAGTTCATCACCTGTTATACCTGTTAGTTCTGTTTGTTGTGATTACATCCCAGAGCAAATCTGCAACATTTGATTTAAGGTAAGATGACACAGGCCTTTCATTTTTTTTTTAAATTTCGATCCATTTTTTGTTTGTTTTGAAAGCGAAAAGAAGAGTATATTGAAGAATATCAAGATAATGGTATTCCTTTTTTGGCAATTTAATAGCAGGCATGACTTAAAATTTACGGCAACGGAAAATAAATTAATACAGGAGGTACCGTTCTGTCAATTCATATAGCGAACGTTTTGGAGAAACGAGTGGTGGGTAATATATTGCATTATAGTAAATTTTATACAAGTACCACTGTAAAAAGAAAGGATTCTTTTGATGTTGAAACAAATTCTAGGAAGTAAATAATGTTAACTCTTTCATGTGAATTGCAGAGAAAACAAAACGGATCCTTACTTTTATGCAACGTCAAACTTGACATTTTTAAAGATATATTTATTTTGCCTGTCATATTTTAGTACTTATCTGTTGATAATAAACACAGCTATATGAAAACAGAAACAATTCCAACAGATTTGGTATGTCTTTATTTCTGCTGTGTTATTTAATGCGAGTACGGCATTATATATACTTCTATTATATATATAGATAGACTTCTGTTAAAACAGACAGGTCAGGCCAGTCCGTAGAGGTCACATGTATGCAAGCGTAAAGATTTGAAATAGTGATAGTAGTCCCTTCTTGAAAGTTGTAAATAAAAGTGAAATATTCGAATCTAGGCTTGATTTTTCGCTCGATGAACTTGTTTAAATTACGAGCACATGTTAAATTAAATTCCACATACCCGAGTACTGGAGGTTAAACCCCGACACTATTGAGACAAAAATATACTCCCAGCGATAAGGCCAGAGAAAATAAATTATAAAATTCTCATCTGGATTTTTGGAAAAAAGGGGCGGGTGGGCACTTATTAATTTTTATTTTTTATAAACGAAATACCTTAAGAAGGTATTTCGGGATGGCCTAAAACCCGTTCTGTACGGAACAGAATATGTTTCAATTTTTTACCAATAAATTTTTTGGGGGCGGGTGGTTTTGGACAGGGGCGGGCGGGGATGAGAATCTAAAATATTTTTTCTCTGGCCTAAAGTAGACATAATTACACACAACTAAATAGGATAAACATTTGATGAAAAAATCGCAATATATCGTTTCATATTAACAGCTAAACAAGGCACATATCAAACACATTTGATAATGACACATATAAAACCTATAATAATGATTATTTATATTGATTCTTTACAAGAACATACTGCATTTTAAGGGAAATTGTACACCATAGACATGGTTATCAGTATGATAATGACACACGTAGAACACATTTATTATAAAATCATATTGGTCACATCAACTAGAAACATCGGAAAGTGTCACCAAATTCCACGATTGTACAACTCGTATATGTCAGTAGCAAAACGTTCATCTAGAGCACGAAAGTGGTCCTAATCAACGACACAATATCAATTTGTTACAAACGTAACATTGCATTAATTCTGTAAAAAAAGCAGAGTGTTCGTCTTTTCATTAACTTAACGATTCATTTGTAATTAATGATGCTGTAATATTGTTCAAGTCAGGTTTGAATGACATTTCGTTCTTTGTATATTAAGGACCAATTTTGTGCCCTATCTCAAAACGTTCTCAATGACATAAATCATGACTGCTGCTAAAAGCACTGGCTTAAGACAAAATTGACTCAACTTATGATATTTGGATGTTGCGCTGTGTATTTATATCACTTGAAATGTATTGTCGCCAGTTGCATCAACGAAAACGATACGACAAAAATGAAAAGAATACTGTAAGATCAGGCACAAACGAATCCTGGTGACAATTTTGGAAAGTAGAATTATTTTAACATGAGATTTAATAATAAAGCTATTGTTGCATTTCAGTTTCGGTCAATATGGTGATTTATTGACATGTCGAAGCAATATCGGCCGTGGGCTTCGTCAATATCGCTTCATCATGCCGTTAAATCACCTCACTGATATAATGATGATCAATCTATAATATGAATCTTTATAATAGCACACATTATTTAAAGGGAAACTGAACAATTTAGGTAATGTACTGAGTGGGGAAAATGCACGGAAAAATGCATTAACAATAGCTAAGTCAAGAATTCGTTTAAAAACATTTTTTTTGCATAACAAGTATCTTTTCTTATATTTTTGTTGGAATGGGATCAATCACTGTTTTGATTAAGTGAATGTTTGACGCATCGCAGGAAGCAGAGAGGACTTTATTTTTTCGTCAAAGGGGCATCTACAACAATGAATCTTAGATCCGAACCCAATCGCTATTAAAAGATAAGCTATCCATATTTTGTTAAGCTTAATTATTTTATTATTTATTATTTTTAATAACCTCGGAAGCAACACACTCCCTTGATGGCTGAGTACAAAGTTGCTCAAGAGGGAAGAGAAGTTGATTTTGTCAAGTATTCCTCTAAGAACTATTTATGGTTAAGTGCATATTTACTCGTACTCTCATTATAAGATATGGTAACATCATCCACAGACCACGTGCAAAACCAGCAGTGATTGGCACTTTTTAATTTTAAAAAATCGTCTTCCTTGCGCGTCTCAAAATCACGATCTCCAGGTCCTATGGCCATTGCTACCTATTTAGATGACACATCTTGGCGCGATTCACACTGATTATGTACATATAAAGTGTTGTTATGAATTGAAACAATTTGTAGCAATTAGTTTATTCCTTCGAAACACAATTCTAAACCGAGAAAAAGTGTAATGCGTACAGGTGTGTTGAAAAATATATTGACCCTTTTACTCACTATCTTATTATTTGTAATGAGGCATAAATATACACATTCCATGCTCAATCCAGAATATGATCCAGGAAACGCTGTTCTTTTGGGAGAGGCGTTTTGACATAAGCATATTAAAAGTGCATTTAGAAAGTTTTATGTTAAAGCACGACGATAAAATACATATAAACATTCCACGCTCAAACCAGAAAGTGATCCAGAAATCGTTGTTTCGTTTGTGTAAGGCTTTTTTTCATATGCATATAAAACTTGTATTTACAAAGTTTTCTGTTAAAACATGTCGGGCCATTACTTTTTATTACAACGTTATTTAAACTTGTAAGTTTGATTGTATACATGTACTTTTTCTCTCGCTTACAACTATAAGGACACGTTCCAGTTTAGTTTGAGATTAAACAGCATACTATTATTGTTATCATAGTCCTTGGTTTTGCTGTTATTATAGTCCTTAGTTTTGCTGCCCATATGCTGATTGAACAAAGAGACTTAAATTTGATATTTTTCGTGACCAAACCTTGGCAAAAAACAAAACACTTGATTTACAATCGATTTGAATCATTCTATGGACATATTGAAACAAAACTCAGTTAACCGAGTCGTTTTTTCGGCGTTAGCTGTCTAAGCTCACTTTTCACCTAGTTTTTCGACCAATGAAATATTGTAAATAATACTCGTATTCTCTTATTATGCAGAGGGAAAATGAAATAAACTATTTCGATTGGTAGCTATTTACACCATAGAGGCATCTAGCAGGGTGGAGAGGTATCTAGTGGGATTTTTATTATTATGCAGCGGAAAAATCAAATAGATTATTTCGATTGGTGTTGTTTTGGAGACAAACATATTTACGATTTAAATAACCAGTTAAGTCAATATTGATGGTTTAAATACATTTTTATATGGAATATTCTTGGGTGTCAGGTAAACACTTGCATACAACACACAGTGTAAAACGAAAGAGAAGTGTAGATATTTCTAATTCTTACTGGTTTCTTTCTAGATCCTTTGATACTGGTCGTTGTAGTGTAGTGGCTAACACACTCGCCACTGAAGCGGAGGCCCCGGGTTCAAAACTCAGGAGGGACACTTTTTTTTAAAGTTAATTACGTACAAGTTGGTAGATTTCGCTTTTTTAACAGGCTGTTTGTATTTATTTAATCGACTTGTTATCACTGTATGAAATTGTTGCATCAGCTTCAACATTTTTTTTGAAAGACACTTTAAATGAATTTATGAGTTGTCATGATTCGGTCGCTTAAACTCTAGGTCATACTAAGAAGGCAGGGAGGGTTCGTCAACAGCTATAACAAGTAAAATAAAATAACTAAACTGTGTCTGCTTCGCCTCTCTGTATTTCCTTCTTTCTTATATACATGTACATGTATATATAAATCTTTTCCATCAACGCCGTTTATCTTTTTTAAAGATATTTCTTGTTTTTCATTCCGTCAGTTGTGTTCTTGTTGAATAAACACCACGTGCTGAGGTCACGGACTGGTAAGCTAAATGCATGTCCACTTTACATAAACATTCCAGCGGCTACGTTAGGTGTTTTACATGTTTAAGGGCTTACCACACTCTTCCCAAGCACGTTCATCGATAAAAAGAAAATTATCAAAATATCAAAAATGCTGTTAAATGAAACTCTGCACAAATGTATGTTATTAATATATCCTTATTTTGCAGATGGTAAGACAAGTTAGAACAGTAAAGAAAAATAGCGAGATCTAAAAATTCCCTCATCTTCTATTTACATAAATTCAAAAAAACTAAACAACACAAAACATCATTCCAAATGTCCACATGAGTAATATGATACTGACAACAATTTATTGTGTCCTCGTGACTTAAATATGCAAACTTCACGAGATATTAGTAAAAGTGTGTTTGACCTTCAATTTCCTGGTCGCGTCCTGATCGCGTAAACGGATGACAATCACTGATTTCTCTTTTAGTAGTTGAAATATTTTTTTACAAAGTACACAACATTTTCTTCTCAGTATCATTGCACTCAGGTGCAATTTAAAATCATGTTTTGTATTGCTTAGTTTTTGTGAATTTATGTAAATAGAATTTTAAGGAATTTTTAGGTCTAGCTTTTTCTTTAACTTTCTAACGTGCCTTACTGTATGCAAAAGAAAGATACATTTGTAACATTCATTTGTGCAAAGTTTTATTGTACGGCATTTTGCGATTATTGAGATTTTGATAATTTTCTTTTTATCGATGAACGTGATTGGGAGGAGTGTGGTAACCCTTAAGCAAGTAACATTGTCCAGCAGGTGGTTGCGTTTCATTTAGTTGTTGCAATATATTTAAATAAAAGTGTTCAACATTATGGTGTATGAATAGTATGGAAGTACAAAGATGAACACTCTCTGGGAATCATAAGGAACCTACACAAGAGGGAGTAAGTAGAGTATTACACAATTTGTTGCATATTAGATTCTCGAATCAAATATATGTGATAATGTGGTATTTAACCATAGTACTCAAACAAATGGGAGTTTTTGTTAAACAAGTATTGCATAAATATGGTACTCTGATGAAGTTGGTGCAATATCTGAAATGCTAATAAACTCTAAAAAGCTAATACAATCGTTTGGGATTGATTAAAATATATTGTTTACTCCTGTAAATATTAAGTTGCGCTCAACCCGGGGCTAGGAGGCGTGGGCAGTTATATGCATTTCCATTACTGTCCATCAACAGGCTCAATCAAATCGGGCCTGCAATATTTGCATATTTGTCGTTTTCGGTGGATTTCAAAGTTACTCCCATTTCATCTATATATTATTAGTTGCGCATTAAAATAAAAAGAAAAACATGGTGTCAACATTAGAAATACTTCAATCATCTTTATAAACTTTCTGTATAAAATGTAGCTCAAGGGATTCATTATAAGGGCAATAACCAACTACACAACTTTTTGCTAATAAAACACAGTATGCTATCTTTAAAAACATGAACAGAAAGTGTTAATCCGTAAGAGATACTACCCATATCTTGGTAAGTCACACACAGAAAACATTGCCCAAGAGAATTAAACTGAAAATGGAGACCAAATTTAAATCGCAAAAAAAGGTGAAATATGCATATCAGGAATCGCCACATTCAGAAAAACAGCCTCCCCACACAGTCAAGAAGAAGAGAGGGAGAGAGCATGGTTAATAAAATGATCAGTTTCAAAAGCGACACCACCAACAATTAACAAAAATGAGAACCCGAGGGGTTACCGCCTTGGAACGGTCAGTGACAAATCAAATTGCCACTGGGGGTTTAAACCAGGTTCTAGGGTGCACCAACCTAACACTTGCCCCAACAGGTTCTCATATCACAAAACAAATACAAGTTGTCTTGGTGAAATCACTCCAACCCACTTATCGGCACAACAATGTTAATGTACTCACGAGTATTTGGCGAGTACAAAAACTTTTAGTTTTATTATTATAATTATATAGCATACTATACACTTATTTAAATGTGGTATGGTCGTATAATTTTATTTATAATGAAGTAATAATAATTTTATTATTGACATTGTCACTAGAAAAAAAATATAAACACAAACAGAAATCATAAGTATTCCATTATTGAAAAAAGTGACCATCAACAACTAGTTCAACTGTCAATAGTCACAGGTATTGCATAATAACATCATTTGCCTTTCAAAGGTGTCATCTACACATATCTGGTCTCACCATAATAATATTTGCAAAGGTGAGAAAACATGTTATCTTCCATTGTATTATAATAAGGTGATAATCAGTTCTGTTGACTCCATTGTAAAATATTATAATCTTATTGAATGCACTGTAAATTTTAGTATGATATTTCAACCATTGACAATTATAATGATTTATTTTATGATTTAATATAATGCATGAAATAGCATAAAAACAAGTAAGTACATAACAGCATATACACAAGTTGTTGAATTACCCTGCCCAGTATGTGATATTGATGAGTTATTTCTTATCATTCCATTGATTTATACACTTCATTAGTTAAGTTTTATTTTATTTATCATATAGTATTTGTAAAGTACTCATAAGTATTGACCATTTTTCTTCAGAACTTAAGTAAGTACGAGTATTTGTACTCGTAATTTAAGATGAGTAATGAGTCCTGCTGAGTACTTGAAAATTGGTACTCGAGTAAGTACGAGTAAAAGTACGAATAGTGGAACCCTGGTCAAAGTATTTTAGTTTGTAACAAAACTATTTTCGTTAATTCATGTTATAGGTAAGTTAATATTCTGCGAAATTAAACTCCCTAAGTAAGCCATTCATGCCGAAGCTTCGAATGAACTGAGTACATGTTTACATGAAGTGAGTGGTATTAAGGTATTGGTATTATAGACTAAGTCGATATAAAACTTTCTTGGAAAAATAAAGACTGAAAATAATTAACAGGATTCAAGAAACGTCCGATATTCATTAAAATACAAATATTTGTCGCCTGACACAAACCTGAAATTTATTTAGAAAATCCCAAAGAAAAGGTTATTCTTTAACGGACTATAGAGGAAGGCAAACAAATTTTAAATTTAAATTTGGTATAAAAATCGAGCCCAGAAGAGATGAAATATTAAATGGGCGAGGAGCATGAAGATTTTCCACTTCACTAATAAGAATGTACAGTAAAACCCCTCTATAACGGACACCTAAGAGACTGAGGGAAAGTGTCCTTAATAGCGAGGTGTCCTTAATTGTGGGTTTAAATCAAGAAGAAGAGAACACTTCTGTTCTTTAAAAAATCGCCCATAATACCGGGGTGCCCGTAATATTGAGTGTCCGTAATAAGGGGTTTTACAGTATTTCATACTATAGACTGTATCGTTCCCTTACATCACGATCTATATACACGAATATACATCAGTTCAATAAACTTACTCATATCTTCTAAGGCTTTGAGCATTATCATGAGTTAACTTGAATGTGCATCGATATGTTGAGTTCTCGATTATCACGAATAGATAATGTGCATTGGCTTTTTCTATGGTGGCTGATTTATGTCATTTCGTTTGTTCGTTATTTCGCCGCGAAATAACTACAAGCGAAAGACGAAATAACGAAAAAACGCCACGCGAAAAGACGAAATAACGAAAAAACGCCACGCGAAAAGACGAAATAACGAAAGAACGCCACGCGAAATAACGAAAAACCGCTATTTTTGCGCGAAATAACGAAAAGTCGCCGTGCAAAAAAAAAAACAACGCCAATTTAACTGTACAAAATAGCGTTCTTTCTAGCTCCGCCTGGCGTTTTTTCGTTCTTTCGTTTGGCGTCTTTTCGTTATTTTGCTTGGCGTCTTTTCGCTCGGCGTTATTTCGTTATTTCGCCTGGCATTTTTTCGTGGTATCCCGTTGCGTTTTGTCGTTATTTCGCGTGGCGTTATTTCGCTTTGCGTCTTTTCGGTTTTTCGCCTGGCGTCTTGTCGTTATTTCGCTTGGCGTCTTTTCGCTATTTCGCTTGGCGTTTTTTTCGTTATTTCGTCTTTTCGCGTGGCGATTTTTCGTTATTTCGTCTTTTCGCGTGGCGTCTTTTCGTTATTTCGTCTTTTCGCGTGGCGTTTTTTCGTTATTTCGTCTTTTCGCGTGGCGTCTTTTCGTGTTTTCGCTTGACATTTTTTCGTTATTTCGTCTTTTCGCATGGCGTTTTTTCGTTATTTCGTCTTTTTGCGTGGCGCCTTCCGCTATTTCGTCTTTTTGCGTGGCGTCTTTTCGTTATTTCGTATTTTCGCTTGGCGTCTTTTCGTTATTTCGCTTGGCGTTTTTGCTTCACTTCGTCTTTTCGCGTGGCGTCATTTCGTTAATTCGTCTTTTCGCGAGGCGTTTTTTCGTTATTTCGCTTGGCGTCTTTTTGCTCGGCGTTATTTCGTTATTTCGCTTGGCGTTTTTTCTTCCTTTCCCCTTCCGGTTGACATTCGCAAAGTGAAGCAACAGTGAAGCTGGACATATGGGTAAAAACAACTTTTCACGGACGGAAGGAGGGACGGACAGACAGACGGACGGACGAAGACCATTCCTATTTCCCACTCCCGCTACGCGGCGGGGAATAAAAATGGAAGGGCAGAGGCGATTTTTCCCAACCACCACCACCAAAAAGTTTTGATTGGTGCGAGTTTTGAGAAATAATAGTCAAAAAAAAAAAAAGAAATACAGGTGGGGTGTGATGGATAGGTGCCTGAATTCACACCCAATCTCAACAACAAAAACATTTGTTGGTTTGAGTTAATAAACAAATAAAATAAACTAGAGCTCCGCGAGTCGGATGTGTCGCACAACGGAATTTTTGTTAGTCGACATAAAAAATGTTAATTAGTTTTTGTTGTACAGATATAAGCAATGTATTTGCACAAAATTCACATATAATATAACCTTTTAATTGTCTGATTGCAAGAAACATGCACAACAAGTTATGCCCTTGGCAAAAAGGCACTAAAATCAATCAAGGGGAAAAATTTAAATGAATGACAAGAAATGCTCTATAAAGTCAATCAAAGGGGAATAATTTAACGACATTAATGGGACAAAATATGAGCAAATTTGTCGCAAAGCATACTTAACACTGCTTTTATGAAACGTGCATACCAAGTTTGGAGTCATTTGAACACATTGTGCGAGTTTTGAGAAATAATAGTCAAAAAAAAAAAGAAATACAGGTGGGGTGTGATGGATAGGTGCCTGAATTCACACCCAATCTCAACAACAAAAACATTTGTTGGTTTGAGTTAATAAACAAATAAGATAAACTAGAGCTCCGCGAGTCGGATGTGTCGCCTAACAGAATTTTTGTTAGTCGACATAAAAAATGTTAATTAGTTTTTGTTGTACAAATATAAGCAATGTATTTGCACAAAATTCACATATAATATAACCTTTTAATTGTCTGATTGCAAGAAACATGCACAACAAGTTATGCCCTTGGCAAAAAGGCACTAAAATCAATCAAGGGGAATGATTTAAATGAATGACAAGAAATGCTCTATAAAGTCAATCAAAGGGGAATAATTTAACGACATTAATGGGACAAAATATGAGCAAATTTGTCGCAAAGCATACTTAACACTGCTTTTATGAAACATGCATACCAAGTTTGGAGTCATTTGAACACATTGTGACATTGTTTCGCTCCTAACAAGAAATGCTCTATAAAAATCAATGGAAATTAATTCAAACACGCAACAATGTAGAGTGACGGTTCTTGTGCAATGTACTTCGAGTCATTGCAAGAAACATGCATACCAAGTTTGGAGTCATTTGAACCTGGTGCCATAGTTACGCTCCGCACAAGAAATGCTCTGTAAAATAAACCAAAGGGTAATAAATAAAAAACGAAAGAAGGTAGAGTTACGGTTCTTGTGCATAGCACTTTGAGTCATTGCCAGAAATATGCATTCCGAGCGAAAAGACGCCAAGCGAAATAACGAAAAGACGCCAAGCGAAATAACGCCACGCGAAATAACGAAAACTCGCCGAGCGAAAAGACGTTCACAGTAAAATCATTCGTTACCAATGACTGGCAGTGATGATTTTAGTGATGATTATCAGGGCTATCCGATCAACTTTTTTGAGGGTTGTCCCTGTAACGTAGTGGTTGATTCTTACAAAGGTCTTAGGGTGTAATAATACAAACACTTTTGAAGTTCCGAAATAACTTTATATATCTAAAGCTTTTAACAGTTTATTTAATGTTTAAACCGACTTCCTAAAACATAAACAGTTCTTTCTTAAAAGTATAAATTTTCCTAATACATTTCTTAGTGTTATAAATTTCTCTTATTTAAAGTTTAGTAATTTAGCCACGAGACTAACATACCGTCCTCCTAAAGGCATTATGTGGCTCATTCCGGCCATACGGCCGTTCTCTCTCCCATTCCAGATAAAATATCTGTTTTTTCGGCGTTAGCTGTCTAAGCTCACTTTTGACCTAGTTTTTCGACCAATGAAATATTGTAAATAAAACTTATTATGCAGCGGGAAAATCAAATAGATTATTTTGATTGGTTATTAGTGGGTCTCGTTAATGATTACCGTAACGATTTTTAAATTGTGTTTTAGTATTTACATGGCACTTACATGTTCGGGCATTTTCGTTTTTAAAAGCGATAATTGTATTGGAGAAAAAGATATTTACGGTATAAATAACCAGTTAAGTCAATTGATGGCTTAAATACGATTTTGTATGGAATATTCTTGGGTGTCAGGTAAACACTCGAGTACAATACACAGTGTAAAACGACAGAGAAGTGCAGATATTTCTGGTTCTTACTGGTTCCTTTCTAGTTCCTTTGATACTGATTGTTAATTTCAAGTCCAGACATTCAAATCGCCTTGGTGTAGTGGTTACCACACTCGCCTCTCAAGCGGAGGCCCCAGGTTCAATACTCGGGAGGGACACTTTTTTTTTAAGTTTATTTACGTGAAAGTTGGTAGATTTCGCTCTTGTAACAAGTTATTATTTTCATTTATTGTATTTTAATAACAGTTATTCGTCATTAGTACTAACTCTACAAAAGGTATTTTATTGAAACTGAATAAATGTACAGTTAACATTAGACATTCTTCTTTAATCGACGTATTATCATCAGACGAAATTTTTGCACGCTCTTTATTTCTTTCTTTCTTATATATAAAAATCTTTTCCATCAACGCCGTTTATCTTTTTTTTAAAGATATTTCTTGTTATACCTTACAGTTGACTGTTCGTGACTGTACTACATTTTCAAGATGACAGTTTGACATGAAAAATATAGAAAACTACAGTAACAGTTATATAACGTCTTGCTTAATCATAACAAGATCGAGTCCAATGTAATTAAAAGATATAGGTGAAGACATGAAATTGACCCGTGGCTAAAATACCTATCAAGTGTACAACACCTACTATGTTTGTAAATTATAATCATAATTTCCATATTACATTATTACATTACATCCCGGCTAGCTCATTCGGTTGCGTTGTCGGAATTGCATGGTTAGGCGCTGTCGCAATGACGGTGCGGGTTCGCTCTCTAGTAAAGGCAATATCATTTATATCCTTTTGCAATACCTTCATTCATCATCAAAATAATCAAACAACATTAATACTCACTGCCAGCTCAAGAAAAGTGAAGAAATGAAGTGTGCTGATGCAGAAGTTATTTTAAAGTATGCTTTTGTTACATTACTCAGACAAACAAACAAAATACCGTTTGCATCAGAACTCAGGAGTTGCTGTCTGAAAAGTCTAGAAAAACGATAAAGATATCGCGCAAACACGTATCTACAATGTGTTAGGATCATTTGTCAAAATAATGTCAGATTTAAAGATACATGTTAAACAGCACCATGATTTGACAATGAAACTGAAAGTATACATGAAGAGAGTTTCTCGAATTTCTGAAAAATCCTAAAGAATCCCCATTACTCATTGTAAATGTAGCCTAAACTTGGTACATGTATGTCTTTTCAATGTAAGTCATTTGTTACAGTAAGTGATTGTGTAATTAGAACATTAATTTGACTGAAAGCGGGAAAACGCTAATACCATCTAAGATAAATACATTTCCTAACCTAACATTTACAATGTATACACTGAGCACTTGATATTCTAGACGTCTGGTTTTTGCTTTAATTCATTAATAAAATGTCGGCAAAAATGGATGTGATATTTGGACAATGATGCTAACTAAGTGTACAACGGAGGAGTCGTAAAATATAAAAAAAGCCACACAAAAATCACAAAACACACAAAAATCAATCACTAAAACGTAATCGGTCACTCATATAAATTTAAATCCGTTTACATAGCACCTTTTTATTATAATAAGATAAATAAAACGCTTATAACAAATACTTTAACTATCCTGTTATACATAGCGCCTGACACAGCCAGTCCGCCTATCCTGTTATACATAGCGCCTGACACAGCCAGTCCGCTTATCCTGTTATACATAGCGCCTGACACAGCCAGTCCGCCTATCCTGTTATACATAGCGCCTGACACAGCCAGTCCGCCTATCCTGTTATACATAGCGCCTGACACAGCCAGTCCGCCTATCCTGTTATACATAGCGCCTGACACTGCCGGTCCGCCTCAAGAACTTGAACAAAAAACGTTTGCTTTGATGAATCGATAAAAGCATATTTAAAAATTACAGCCTTCCTACACAAACAAAAAGTAGAGAGGAAAAAAGAACTTGTGTAATAAAATGATAGATTTAGAAGAAAAAGCAATTAACGAATAGCGAAACCTGGGGGCACTTTTAAACAGTCATCCTTGGCAAAGCCATTTGCTGTGGGATACTAGTATTGAAATAAGGGTCTAGAGTGCATTTACTGTTTTCACACTTGCTGCATCCTCTTTTTTCGATTGAACAAGTACAAGTTCATTTATTGAAAGGATTCACACCCTCAAGAGAACAAAACATTATGATTATTACGCAGAAACATGCAGACACACATATTATGCATATGTTGCGTACTTATTAGATGCTAAGAAAATGGGTTTTCTAACCATTTCCTCGTACAATTATTCGAACTGTTTATCACTGTATACTTTAAAAATTTGATTTTATCATAGATAACAGCAGATCAAAGAATTTATTTGAAATTCTAAACCTAACTTAATTTTTCAAACAAATCATTTGTACTAAATATATTCGGTAACCATTTGAAGGCAAACAACAATCCAGTGAGCGCAATATCAATTACATACAAGATGTAAAAGAAAGGTAACACGCATGTTGGATCAGAGCTTGGTTTTTGTTTAGGCTTACTCGGAGAACTTTTGCAACATTCTTTGCAAATTATTTTGAAGCACTCTTTACAGCAAATATCCCATTTCCAAATGCAACATACTTTTTGGTTGAAGCTATTATCACAGCACCCTCTATGTCGACAAATAATACAAAAGCCTATACAAGGGATCCCTTCAATGCATTCCCAAACCAACGGAATGCACTTACAACAAACACATTTATTTGGGTCGTATGTTTCGTCTAACCCATCATCATACTCGCCATTCTTAAGCTTCTCTTTCTTTGGTGGATGGCCGCACATGACGCATTTGAACAACTGTAGTTGGTACAGCAACATATAAATGGTTCATTAAAATTAAAGCATCTTATTTTATAACCTCTTCCTCCGAGGGGTTTATCTTGTTTGCATCTTCCGAAAGATGTTTTTATGAGAGGTACAATTGCTAACAACAGTGACCAAAGTGACGTAACGTGTTCACGCCGACAGCTTCCAGCAAATAGTATCAACACTATGACCTGCGGTATGTCTTGTAAAAGCAGCGAGCCGAAAGTTTCCCTCGAGCTAAAGCCCTCGCTCCATTATTCATATGACAGGGCCATTATCGACAAGTGGCCCTGCATGCCCATTTATTAAGAGGTCGCAAACATTGCAAATGGCGAAAACTGGCTAAAATTTCAAGAATGAATTTGGGGGAAATACTTAATGCCACCTAGATTTTAGTTAAGAAATGTATTTAGCTAAGCATGTAGTTAATGTTTGCAAGCTCAATTTAGTCTAATTCATGTTCTAATTACCAAGCACTTACTAAAACAAAATCAAAAACCGTTTGCATGAGAACTCTGAAATTCATGGACAATATACCAAAGCAACTCATACCTGAAATAAGTATATGCTGGTCTACAATGTTTAGTGCCAATTTGTCAAAATAATATTAGGGTTTTCAAGAAATTCAAGGATAACTTACTACCTAGTTCAAACTGAACTGTAGACCAACATATACTTATTTCAGGTATGAGTTGCTTTGGTATATTCGAGTCCGGGTGGATTTGACTATCACATGAATGGTTTGCAATTAAAAGAAAAGAATAATAGTCTACAAGTTATCTTACTCCTATACAAATATTTAACACGCATCAAAGAATAGGCCAATAAAAAAGTATGGTGGCTGATTTATGCTATTTCATTTTTTCGTTATTTCGCAGCGAAATTACTCCAAGCGAAAAGACGAAATAACGAAAAAACGCCACGCGAAAAGACGAAATAACAAAAAAACGCCCCGCGAAAAGACGAAATAACGAAAGAACGCCACGCGAAATAACGAAAAAACGCTTTTTTGCGCGAAATAACGAAAAGTCGCCGTGCAAAAAGCGCCAATTTAACAGTACAAAATAGCGTTCTTTCTAGCTTCGCCTGGCGTTTTTTCGTTCTTTCGCTTGGCGTCTTTTCGTTATTTCGCTTGATATATTTTCACTCGGCGTTATTTCGTTATTTCGCCTGGTGTTTTTACGTTGTTTCGCGTGGCGTTTTGTCGTTATTTTGCGTGGCGTTATTTTGCTTTGCGTCTTTTCGTTATTCCGCCTGGCGTCTTGTCGTTATTTCGCTTGGCGTCTTTTCGTTATTTCGCTTGGCGTTTTTTTCGTTTTTTCGTATTTTCGCGTGGCGTTTTTTTTCGTTATTTCGTCTTTTCGCGTGGCGTTTTTCGTTATTTCGTTTGGCGTTTTTTCGTTATTTCGTATTTTCGCTTGGCGTTTTTTCGTCATTTCGTCTTTTCGCGTTGCGTCTTTTCGTTATTTCGTTTACAGTACTTAATTTATGAATGAGGAGACTTTTTACGGCCGCCACACTGTGTATTGATCACGTATGACACTTTCTGTTCTCATTTCAAACGGTTAAACAATGTTTGCATAAACAATGTTTATTTATATCATAATAAAAAGTTGAGAAAACGAATCAAGCAAGCAAACTTAAAAAAATGCTGGAAGTTGAGAACGCAACGATAATTTTAACAAAAAAGAGGTTATGCTTGTACAGTTTTAGGGATCAAACATTGATCGTGTCTTATCCACTTGAGACAGTGGTAATTCAATCTTTATCGGAAAGGTCATGCTACTATTATCTAGTCTACGAATGACTGCATGACGCAAGTAATTATAATATTGTCTTGAATGAAACAACAGTAATATGCATTTATGCAAGATATATAAAAGATGAATGTCTTCAAATTGCTACACTTTTAAAGACATTATCATGTCTAGCCATTAATGTGACAAGACTTTCCTTTGAACGTAATGTTTTGAGCCATTACTGTGTCGGATCATAGCGTGTAGAATCATTACTGTGTCGAGCCATTAATTTTTCAAGAAATGTCGCGCAATTACTTGATTGGGCATTTACTGTGTCAAGCCATTACTGTGGATATCTCTTACTTTGTTGGACCATAACTATGTACTGTGTTGTCACATTATCTTTGCCAAGATATTACTGTTTCGAATGACCATTGTGTTGGCTCTGTTGAGTCATTACTAATAAGATACAACTGTGAAGAATTATCAATTATAGTGGTGGGCCATTACTTAAGTACCTTACATCTTAAGCTAGTGCTTAAAGCTTAGTTAACAGACGTCCTGACGGAAGTATTAAACACAATAAAACGCGGCTTAGCAGGCCCGGGACGTGATAATCAGGAAATTAAAATGTGTATACATCGAATATAATTATATGCTTACTTATTTGAAGTCATAAAATGTTTTAAATGTAAATATGTGATAATTAATTAAATAAATAATCAAGCGCATTGTTATCGGGCAATTGCTCATGTGACAAGTTCGAAAAGCGTTTACCCATTTATTAACCTGTTCATATAAGCTAACGCTAGCTTTTGACAGTAGCGCTATTTGTGCAGTGCGGCGGCCGTAAACGTCTCCCCGTTCATTAAGAAAGTAATGTTATCAGTAAAATAACCCGTTAACGATGTCATGAAGTGATTGTTACGTGTATCAGGGCTATCCGATCAACCTATTTTGGGATTGTCCCGGTTAGCAAAGTTGGTAACGTCGCAGGATTGCAGGGCTAGGCGCTGTCGCCGTGACGGTGCGGGTTCGCTCCCAGCTAGAGACACTATATTTTGAAATTTTCTTTCCTACATCTTACTGTTTTTTTTGTATTCTACAAATGATTTTGAAGATTCTGAATACTTTTTTGTTGGTAAAAAATTGTTTTCATGCAATATATTCTTAAAGGATACTGTTTTAAATGAGATAAAACTACTGTTTAGTTGTTAGAATATCAGATATCGAGTTATGATGAGAGCTTTTTGAAATTTCATGGACGAAAATTGGTGAGATTTAATAAAAACGACAACGAAAAAATGTTTTAATGCAGGAGGTCCCGTTCTGTCAACAAATGTAGCTTTTATATTGGAGATACAAGGGTTGAAATCAATAAAGTGGGCTTAAAGGTTTTTCAAGTAGCACTAGAAAAGCATGCGTAATAATACTACTAGGCAATAAAATATAATCAATGCATGTTTTGTTAGGAATATAAAAATGAACCTCTTACAACATGCCATTGACATTTTAAGTATTATTTGTTTTGTCTTTGATATTTTAGTAGTTATATGTTGTTGCTACACACACAGCTCTACTGTACAGCAGAAACAAATATCAAAATAATTTCAAAACATACATTAGACCCGTGTTTCTGCAGTGTTGTTTTGCGGTGTTCTTTAAAACAAAAATTTATATGTTTCTGTGTATATAATTTTACATCATAAAATCTGCAAACAGTAATGCGTTTTTATTTCTGTTGACATTAAAAAAACATCACTTCTAAAATCGCTAGAACGAGGCAACCTGGTATCTTGTGATTAACGCATATAAGAAAGTTTGCGAATTTGTTCAGTAAAATTTGATTTTACCGATACATACATTATGAATAGAGTAATGTAAAGATAAATGTCAAACTTCACTAGATAAAGAACTGGTACGCTTATCTATGGGTTCAAAAAAAGAAATAAATCAAAATTCGCATTTCATGCTAGCTTACACATTTACAAGAGACGTACTCAGACAAAGATGTAAAAAATTGAAAATATCCAGGCGACCTCGGTATCTCAGTTGTTAGGGAGTCAGTAATGTGTGATTTATATACAGGCGTAGTTACACTCAACCAGGGGCTATGCGGCGTTGACAGAAATATGCATTTCGATTACTTTCATGACTAGGCTCAAATAAACCGGGCATGCAATATCGCTACTGACACTTCTGTAACAAGGTATCCTCAACCGGTGTTTTTTTGAATTTTGGTTATAAAAAAAGAAAAGGAGCGTAGAACCTCGATCATTATCTTTCATTTCTGTGATTTTGCCATTGCTCATTTATCTGCAAATAGTACTCTGGTCTTACTATGGTCATAACGTACCCATGTTTTTCGCTCGCTTGAAAATAAATTTAGCTTCTTACGTTTTAGATGTATTGTACTTCGCATGCAATAATGTCGGATTTATTTGTAGGTCGGAAACAACGTGTATTTTTTGTTCATATGAGAACCTATTTGGGTCAAGTAAAAGATTGGTACACTCCAGAACGTGTGTTAAACCTCAACTGGCTTAATGTATTGTAACTGAACGTTCTTAGGCGATAATCCTTAGGTTTTCGTTTTTTTAATATTTATGGTGTCTTATTTTAAATTGATGTTTATATATTTTTATAAACACATACTCTCTTCTAACTCTGCTCTTGACCTATGTGTTGAAGCTGTTTTTCTGAGTGTTTTCATGATATGCACATTTCACTTGTGCATCACTTTTTATCAATATACACAGTTTTGACGTAAATTCGCGAAGTAATGAATTTTCAAAGCTCTGAACAACAGTCTAGCAGCATTTTTTTTCGTTTGATGATATCCGTTAATGCAAATTTACTTTACATGTTTTTACTTTTCATGAAGATTTGTTGTTCCCATAGGGTGATTTCGTAGTTTAATGTATTAGAAAGTGCTACTTAATGAATTATTTAGAGGAAAACTTTACGTAAATTCAAGAGATATGATACCCCAACAGCATAGCAGTTGTTCAAAGATCACGATATTGCAGGCAAGCTTGCTTCCTCTCGAGTATTTTTAATCCCAACAATGAAAGTTTCTAGAAATAAATATACGTCTTTGACACCATAATTGCAGATTTAAACTAACAGGGATGCATAAATAATAACATTTTATAATCGTTTGTTTTTATTTAAAGAAGCATAAATAATTTACTTGATATAACTGACGACCAAAAACTGGATATTTTCTTTTGAACATCAACAAATATTATACAAATAAATACTAATGTTGAGGTCGATATGTAGTTTTGCGGACCTGGGTAGTGTGATATCGACCGAGGACGAAGTCCGAGGTCGATATCACACTACCCAGGTCCGCAAAACTACATATCGACCTCAACATTAGTATTTACTTGTTATATCATATACCCTATGAATTAAAAGCATTCTGATTGATGATGATGATTGATGATTGATGATGATGATTGATGATGATGATGATTGATGATGATGATGATTGATGATGATGATTAATGATGATGATTGATGATGATGATGATTGATGATGATTGATTGATGATGATGATTGATGATGATGATGATGATTGATGATGATGATGATTGATGATGATGATTGATGATGAAGATTGATGATGAAGATTGATGATTGATGAATGATGATGATGATGATGATGATGAATGATGATGATGAATGATGATGATGAATGACGATGATGATGATGATGATGATGATGATGATGATGATGATGATGATGATGATGATGATGATGAATGATGATGATGATGATGATGATGATGATGATGATGATGATGATGATGATGATGATGATGATGATGATGATGATGATGATGATGATTGATGATGATGATGATGATGATGATGATGATGATGAATGATAATGATGAATGATGATGATGAATGATGATGATGGATGATGATGAAAGATGATGATGATGGATGATGATGATGGATGATGAATGATGATGATGAATGATGATGATGAATGATGATGATGAATGATAATGATGAATGATGATGATGAATGATGATGATGAATGAATGATGATTATGGATGATGATGATGGATGATGATGATGGATGATGGATGATGATGATGATGATGGATGATGGATGATGGATGATGATGGATGATGATGATGATGATAGCAAAGGTAGTTATTAATTCCCGGGGTAGTTATCACTTTTTTCGGACTCGCGAGTATGGAGCTCTCGACCAATCAGAATGCTTTAAATTCATAGGGTATATGATATTATATTATATTAAATGCACCTCGCGGTACATTGACGATTTGTAAAAAATGACAATAACTTATCTTCAAAGCTTATCAGTATCTTTTTCCACATAACACTCAGCTGAGTAACAGAGAAAATATTTCCTGCAGAAAAACAACAAAAATTAAATGATCCCAATATTTGTGTTTTGTATAGTAAACCTGATCTATATGTAATGTATTATTAATGCGTGGGAGGTGTACTATCTCGAACAACACCATATATTATTATCCTGCATTTTGCAGGCAAAAATTTACCCCAAATCAATAATTCTTTTACTTCGCACACTTGTTTGGGAATCATTACATTTCTCTGTTCCAACTGTGCCCCTCAATACAATTAATCTGCTATATGAGTGAAATATGCATATCAGAAATGGCCACATCCAGGAAACACAGGTTCCCCACACAGCCATAAAGTAAAGAGGAAAAGAGAGCATGGTATTACAGTAATCAGTTTCAAAATGGAGGCAACAAACAATTAACAAAAGTGAGAACCTGGCGGTTAACGCCTTGGAACGGTCAGTGGAAAAACAATTTGCCACTGGGGGTCTAAACCAGGTTCTAGGGTGCCCCAACCTCACACTTGCCCAATCAGCTTCTCATATTACAAAACAAGCATTAGTTGTCTTAGTGAAATAACTCCAACCCACCCATCAGCTCAACAATGTTGCATGCAAAAGCACACAAACATATAAAACATAAGAAGCTAATAGCATTGAAAAGGCAAAGGGGCGGGTACTCAATGACCTTACCGAGACATTCCCTTATGAGGGAGACAAGATTATAAGAATTATTTTATGTTGCTAAGATATTATGAAACAAATTGGGCACTGTATTGGCATAATCACTATATTAATCCTGTTTGAGCTGGTGGCTATTTTAGGTAACATTGCGATTTACCAGTTGTGGTGCAGGTACGATTCCTGATTTAATTTGAATACTCTCTTTTTACAACAGCACTTTAAGAAATCTAGCGATTTAAGAAATCTAGCGAACAAGCTTAAAGAACTCTGAATATCATGCTGGTTATTTCTCTTTTAATAAGCTAGTGTTGTCACTAACAGATGTCACATACTTATAAAACGTTGGCCATTGTGATTTCGCATCTTATTTGTCCTAGGTTATATTGCGGAGTCACCGATCGGTAAAGTGCAAAGGCGTATATATTTAGAAAGTAAGTCTGTTTCGTTGCTAGTATTAGTAAAGTAGCTCTGGGCATCTATCATTAATAATAAAATTTACACTAATTATCCAGTGCATCAGACGTAAAAATTCTCCCATAGCAAAGAAGTCAGAAATGTCTTCAGTATAATTCAGTTGCCGATGTACAATAATCATATAGATTGTTGGCGTTTTTTTTCTTGATTTTTTCCCGGTCATTTTAAAATTCCCCGGATTAAAATAGCCGCATTCATAATTATAGACTTTTGAACGTAAACCAGTAGGCAAGCAAATTAAATAAAACAGTAAAACAAACGAGAACAATGTGACAAACAGATGACATGGGAACGAACCCGACTAAACAACTTAAACTAGAACAGAGTATCGCATTGGAACGGTCAAAGGCAACAAAAGTTTGGTCATGGCGGGTAAAACGTTTTTAACAGATGAAAAAGGAGCTCAGAAAGACGACAAAAACAACAATGAAAATATCTCAGGCTTGGTTCGAGTCACCTTTGTCATGGGCAGTAATGAAAATAGATATTAATAAAGAAAATAAAAGGCAGCATTAATTTCTTCTCCACATTTTTCTTAAAATATCTGTAAATTCAAAAAGAAATGTTACTAACATGATATTCTACAGCACTTTGTTTTTCCTGGTGAATCCATCTACAGTTGATCGCTGTGTGCTTTTGCACGCAACAATGTCTAGTTCATGTGTGGGTTGGAGTTGTTCCACCGAACCTGTGCTTATTTGTTCATATGAGAAACTGTTGCGCAAGTGTGCGGCTGATGCAACTAACACTAACTTTTATTTTTCTTTAGTTGATAAATAAAGCTCGATCTGTTTGTATTTGTTCCTTCCATCGCATCGTTATCTTGCTCCAGGTGCTCTTATTTCGGTAAATTTATCTTTTTATATAATATATGTTTGTGTGCTTTTGCATGCAGCATTATGGGTAGGTTGGAGTTATTTCAAATAGGCAACTTGTGATTGTCTGTTCATATGAGAAAAACCGTAGAGGGCAAGTGTGCGGTTAATGCACCCTAGAAGCTGGTTGTAATATCCATAAGTGGCAAACTTTGATACTGAGTTTTCAAGGCGGTAACTCCTCGGGTTCTCGTTTTTGCTAGCTGTTTGTTGTTTCTTTTTTGAAATATGAACCCTGCTCTTTCCTTTCTGCTGTTGGCTGAGTAATGAGGCTAGGTCTTCTGATATGGATATTTCTGATATGGATATTGTACTTTTTGATTTCTTACAACGATTTGTATTTAAAGATGGTTTTTAAACATTCGTGTAAATGGATGAACATAAATGATGCAGTGTATAGCACAAATAACACGTAACATTATTCCTATTGTGCAAGTTATTTTTTACTATTGCCAAATTCATAATATGCAACATTTTAAGTATTGCATTTGAAATGACAGAACTAGTGCATTATGATGCAATTTTTAATAAACTAATAATAACTTTAATAAACTTGTTATTGTCTGTTATTTAGATCACCACGCTCTCCACCTTTGTTTTATCATAATTTTACTTATTGAAACTTTACCTGTATAATTTATTTATTGTTAGTTTGTTTTTAAGTAAGATTCAGCCAGCCAGTTGTAAGTAAGATTCAGCCAGCCAGTTATAAGTAAGATTCAGCCAGCCAGTTGTAAGTAAGATTCAGCCAGCCAGTTGTAAGTAAGATTCAGCCAGCCAGTTATAAGTTAGATTCAGCCAGCCAGTTGTAAGTAAGATTCAGACAGCCAGTTGTAAGTAAGATTCAGCCAGCCAGTTGTAAGTGAGATTCAGCCAGCCAGTTGTAAGTAAGATACAGACAGCCGGTTGTAAGTAAGATTCAGCCAGCCAGTTGTAAGTAAGATTCAGCCAGCCAGTTGTAAGTAAGATTCAGCCAGCCAGTTGTAAGTAAGATTCAGCCAGCCAGTTGTAAATAAGATTCAGCCAGCCAGATATCCAAATATTAAAGTTGACCCTAAAAGATAAAGTCATATATATTCGGATTTATCAATTACAATGTCAGATGGTGTTATCTAAGATTTCGTCTTGTGTTCTTAACCGAGATCGTTAGGACATATGATTATTAGTAACAACTTACGATACCATATAATACAAAGATAGCTCGTCGTTAATAAAAACATATTTCATAATAATAATTGGCAGTTTGGTATATATGTCTATTCAGATTTAAAATATGTTTTCTAAAAACTGAATGATACGTATTTTCCTAAAAAAATTTTTGCGTCATTAGTTTAGCATTATTGGCATTCTAATCCCACAAGCTTATTGCCAACTTTTCATTCGCTTGAAGAATCTTTGGTAATAGTTATTCATTCTTAAACTTGTCGGCATTCTCTTTCATTTAATTTGCATTATACGTGCATTAATCAACCAAACGAACTTTATCGTATTAATACTAGTATAACGTTATGTACAAATAAATGAACGTGTTTGTTCTGTTCCGCTGTTTATTATAAAAAGATCTACAACAAATACTGCTGAACAAGCTAGATAGTGAGATGCAACAAAGCTTGAAAACAACATCAGAAGTATAGGAATATTTAAATTATATCACACGTGACAAGCCATCTATTCCAACTGGTAATAACAAACCGCCCTTTTCTTAACGTAAAATTTCAAGCTGACATTTTTCTTGTTAAGGGAATTAACATATTTACATGAGAAAGTAAGGCAAACCATTGATACAAAACATATACATTTTATGAATGTTACATTAGTTTTATTTTCAAGATAAAGAACGAAAAAAGGTGTACGTCTGCTGGGAATCCGGACTGCCTGCGTGGCAGGTGAGCATTCTACCATAAATATGACTTTTTACGCAGTCTATAAAATATAATTTAAATGATCACTCTGTAAAGTAAAATAATCAACAATACCAAGATTATTTTTTAATTTTAATTGTATGATACCGATAATTATTATTATTGTATGTGAGTCAGTTAGATTGTAATACTTTAGTGGAGCAAAATATTTCTTTTCAAAGAGTGCAACTGAGACTTGCCTGTAATCGTTCGAAATTTATAAAAATCTATTTGCAGTTGCATAACTTTCTTTTTTAGCCTTAGATGAACATATTCTCTTAAAAGAAAAGATATTATATGCGCGTGGCTTTTAAAACTTTAAGCAGTCATGTTTTCAAAAAAATATTAATAATGGCATAAAATTGTCATTATGTGTTATAACATAAAGGGAAATTCGACTAGATCTATCTGGCTAAATATTTATGCAAACAGTTTAATGCACGTTTGGGTGATTTACTAATTAACCATTTTCAAATTAAAGTGATAATTCCGTAGGTGGCAAAAGATCAAAATAACAGGAAACTCCATCTTTGATTTTAATTTTCCCGCATTATTACGGACCAAACTGGTAATGTGAACGGTAGGGCGGTTTAAGTAAAAGCAGATAATGGAAATTAATAACTGGAATAAAATTAGCAAGAGCATAGGACGTTTGTTCCGGAGGTCACAGTTCGTGTCCCAATGGTGTTTAGACTCTTATTCGACTTCCACAAAAAAACCAAAATGAAGATGCAAGTACTGGTTTTGTCATCAGGAAGTAGCAATCCTGTGTGACTGTAAAACCTTGCAAGGGCAGTGCGCAGTAATCAGGAAAATATTAACATCAGAAAAATGAAACTTGTAAGTTATTACGCCGTGTTAACGGCCATGTGAACTTTTTCTTCCCACAAACTGTATAAGTCACATTCCAAAAGATGTTGAAGTACTAGTATGTGAGATGACCGTAAGTAAAAGGTAACACTGTTCGAAATCAAATTACACACCCGAGGGGTTAGCGGCTCGAAAAGGTCAGTGCCAAAATGTGTTACCACTAGAGGTTAATCCAGGTTCTAGAAAGACCAAACCACACACCTTAAAGTACAGAATATCATATGAAAAAAACATAAGTTGTCAAAGTTAAATACCTTCAACCCACCTATCAACTCGAAATGTTACATAGAAAAGAACAAAAACATATCAAACAAAAATGTCTATGAGGAGAAGAATCTATGAAAAAATAACCTGCATTTCTTAGGCCGTTTTCTGTTGAATATTACGCGTATTTCGAGCTTTTGATTTACTGGTAGATCAGACCCTGTTGCCTTGAACCAAACAGCTGTCAGGTTGGAACCCTCCGTATTGTAGGAAAAACAGCCTCTCGAACGGGGATAGGGTCTGGAGCCATTCCTGACCATTGTTCACTTGTATACATAGAATATACATTTTTAAACTACGATTTTGACGGTGTATTTTCGAATATTTTGATAGAATGGAATAATATTAGTGACTTGACACCATTTTTACAAAAAACAAAGGCGTATTAGTAAGGGTTGGCAGGGGGTGGGGCGGCTGGTCAAGCGCCAGTGAGTTTCACGTACATTCAACATTTATGAAATCAAAAGGGAAATGTATAAAGTATTTGCGAAGGCAAAACAACCATTCATCTAGTGTTGTTTTTTAAGATCACCGCTGTTCTACCCGTCTGGATAAATATAAGGTTTTACCCTGACATTATCTTATATAGATACATTTTAGATTTCGAAAACATATAGCGACGGTTGAATTGAGAAGTACGAGAAGATGCATTTAATTTATCTGCATCTCTATAAAATGACAGTTTACAAAACATCAGCTAAAACAACTGAACAAATTTGCATGCAATATAAATGTTACAGTACTCGATTATTGACAGTTCCTGACCTAAAACACAACGTTGAAATATCATAGTCGTTTGGAGAAAACCATAAAAACGTGTATACTATGAATAATTCATAAATATAATTTCACTTGCGGGATTTTTCAGGTTATCCTATTTGACAAGCCGTCGGTGTCATACATAAGAACACCACAAACTTATTCTTAACAATTTGAAAAACAAATAACCCATCACGAGATATTGTAAAACTACTTAAACTACCTTCTGATTTATTTTGTTAAGAAAATAATGCCTCTTAGTTATCAATTTATTGTTTTCAAATTTGCCATTTTTTGCCTAACATTATGTCATATATTTTAAAAAAATACGTCATGGAGAAATAAAAACACAACAGCGCACAGTATATTTTCAAACACAGTTCCGTTTTTCCGAGTAAAATTTGAAAACAAAACAACAGTCCAGAGTTAAATCCGTAAAGTCGCTATAAGTATTAAAGAAAGATTTCGTTTATCTTTGCTGACGAGAAAATACATTTTTAATATACTGCATAACTGCCTTTGTCAAAGATAGTAAAGACAAAGCGTTTAGTCAGTCATACCAGTAGTTGATATTGATGTCAGAAGTTACATTTGAAAAAGTAGTTAACAAATGAACTCGAGTCATCTTTAAAAACAAGAAATATCTTTAAAAAAGATAAACGGCGTTGATGGAAAATATTTATATATACACGTATATAAGAAAGAAAGAAATACAGAGAGGCGAAGCAGAAACAGTTTAGTTATTTTATTTTACTTGTTATAGCTGTTGACGAACCCTTCCTGCCTTCTTAGTATGACCTAGAGATTAAGCGACCGAATCATGACAACTCATAAATTCATTGAAAGTGTCTTTCAAAAAAATGTTCAAGCTGTTGCAACAATTTCATACAGTGATAACAAGTCGATTAAAGAAGCAATGTCTTACATTAAGTCTTGATCTACATTTATTCAGTTTCAATAAAATACCTCTTGTAGAGTTAGAACTCAAGATGAATAAATGTCCTTGAAATGTAATAAAAATAAATACAAACAGCCTGTTACAAGAGCGAAATCTACCAACTTTTACGTAAATTAACTTTAAAAATAGTGTCCGTCCCGAGTATTGAACCCGGGGCCTCCGCTTGGGAGGCGAGAGTGTCATCCACTACACTACAATGACCTTGTTGTTTTTTTAAACTTGAAATTAACAATCAGTATCAAAGGAACTAGAAAGGAACCAGTAAGAACTAGAAATATTTACACTTCTCTTTCGTTTTACACTGTGTAAACTTGTATGCAAGTGTTTACCTGACACCCAAGAATATCCCATATAAAATTGTATTTAAGCCATCATTATTGACTTAACTGGTTATTTAAATCGTAAATATGTTTTTTTTCTCCAATACAACACCCACTAATAACCAATCGAAATAATCTATTTGATTTTTCCGCTGCATAATAATAAAAATCCCACTAGATACCTCTCCACCCTGCTAGATGCCTCTCTGGTGTAAATAGCTACCAATCGAAATACTTTATTTCATTTTCCCTCTGCATAATAAGAGAATACGAGTATTATTTACAACATTTCATTGGTCGAAAAACTAGGTCAAAAGTGAGCTTAGACAGCTAACGCCGAATAAGAGCATACTCAATTTTATGTGCTTCCTTTATCAGTTTCAGGGTAGTGAAACTCTGGGTTATTGTTCCTTTATTGAAATAAAGATCACATGTTTAAGAGCACGACGTGAATTATTTCCTTTAAGAGTTTTGTCAGTTTTGACTATTACGATGAAAGAATAATATGTTTTATGTTGACGAAAGAATTAAGCGTACTGAAAAAATCTGCTGTTTCGCACTATTTCAAAATAGCAGATGTGTATTTCGGTCGCATCGGATGATAACGCGAGTCACAAATTTAAAATTTTCGAGATGCCATAAGTTCACAAAATAAAATTATTTTACATCACTATAGTCTAGAAGAATTTGAACACAGTAGGTTACTGTAATGTTGTTTTATCAAATAAATCTACATATGATGTTATTTGTAAAATTGTTCTTAGCGGAATAACAACGTGTTTTTTGCGAGATGTAATCATAATCTGGATAGAAATGTGTTTTACTGCTTCTCTTTTGTGTACGGTCAAAGTGATGATTTGTTTTAATCAATGTCGGCTGGTGGATGGACGTTCGTCTGAGCAATTTATCAAAATGGCATTGTTTCTGGTGTTTGATTTGATCATACCGTACGGAATGGAATGATCCATATGTCGAAACGTTAGTTTCGTTGATAATACTTCATTGAATGGTCCAGTTCCTAACAGAAGTTGATTGCTTTGCATGAAATGATTAACTAACAAGAAAGTTATGTTCTGTGTTTTTGACAATGCGGGTGAATAGTTGTTCGGCTTCGATATATGAAAAGTTATTAGTTTAATGTATGAGGCTTGTTATTTGCAATTACATCAGTGACTTGCTGTAAAAAGCTAAGTTTAGTAACATGAATTGTGTGATGATTGGCAATGAAGCCATTCGGTTTCAAATTATATGCGAAGATCAATAAGAATCCATCACACACGTGAATGTTTTATGTACACCATAAACATGACGGTCCAGGAACAATAAAAGCTGCATTTTATGTTGAGTTTTTTTACAGGATATGTTTTGCAAGGGCACTATTTTCTGTGTCTTCCGTTAATGTGAGTCTTAGAGGATAACTTTTTCCACCAATGTCAAACTCCGAATGCGTCTTTGAAAAAGCTACCTGGCTCTGATAAATAACACACTTCCCTTTTTGTAATTTGTTGCTATGTAATTTATTGTTTGATAGTTTTGCTGTCGACCTGTTCCGATTTATGAAGTGTTGCGTGACAAACAATTCGCATGCTAGCTTATTACGGACGCTATTAAACGTCATTTTAAAAAGAATGAAATTTAAAGACTGACAAGTCAAAGTGATAAGCATATGGATACGCCCTAAAGAAAGCTGAACGTATATGACGTTCGTACTTATCATATTATCGGGGTAATTATGCTTTAATGCAGTAGTGTTAATATTATATTTTGAGCTGTACTTCTTGTCCATTGCTTTCAAAGCTAAAAAAACGGAATTGATCCTAATATTTTAAATACATATTCTGTTTTAAAAATATCTGGTTCCCACTTGAAGGCAAAAAGCAAGCCAGTTAACGCAATATCAAGTACAAACAAAATGATGATTAAAGGCTCAATACATGTTGGGTCGTTGCTTTTCTTTGGCTTGCAACAAGAATCACAACATTTGCAACATGACAGGCAGCAAACATCCCACTGCCATTTGCAACATACTTTCTGGCCAAAGTCTCTTTCGCAGCATCCTCTATGTCGGCAAACAATAAAATAGCCTATAAAAGGACAACATTGATGCCATTCCCAGACCAAAGGAATGCACTTACAACAAACACATTTATTTGGGTCGTATTTTTCGTCCAATCCATCATCATAATCGCCATTCTTAAGCTTCTTTCTTTCTGGCGGATGACCACAAAGGACCCATTTGAAACAGCTGTATGCTCTACAGCAAATCATAAATGGAACGTTAATACTAAAGCATCTTATTTTACATCCGTCTTGTTCATCTTGTTTACACGTGGATTTCCGGAATAGATTCTTTATAAGCGGTAACAGTGCGAACGCTAGTGACCACGGTGACGTAACGTGTTCACGCCGACAGCTTCCAGCAAATAACACCAACACAATGGCCTGTGGTGTGTCTTGTAACAGCAGCGAGCCGAACGTTTCAATCCAACCATGAAATATCTGAAGAACAATACATACGGTGTTGACAAATCAATTTAATAAAATGTGTTTTAGTCAAATGTTTAAAAAATCTTTCGACTTAAACTCTATGTCGTTAATTGTTTGTGGCGTCTTATTTGAATTGACATGCTTAAAACAACATGCTCTCTTTTTCTCTCTTCTTTTTCGCTGCATGGAGATGCTATCTAGAACAATAAATGAGCTAAGCCGTGTTGTTACAGTTTACTCTAGCAACAAGGGGTTTTATTCTAAAGTATCTTTGACGCAAGTAGTCACCTTTCCTTGCAAACATCATTTAATTTTTCCCAAACTGTGAATACATGATGTTTTGTTTTGCATTTAGAACCATCTTAATATTTCATAATATTTTAAAATCCGTGTGTACAACACACGATTACACCTTTGACGAGGATCAAGCCTACATGTAGCGTTCAATAATGTAACTTAATAGCACAATAGGAAGCTTAATCAGAATTGCATGGCTAGGCGCTGTCGCCGTACGGGTTCGCTCCCTAGTAGTGCAATATCATTTAAAATTCACAAAAACACGTTTACGTCCGTATAAGGTGACGGCGGTTTGTCAGCTTCCAATTTGCAAAAGAAGTTGACACTTAGTTTTTCGTTTATTTTGTATCTAAAGATACTCGTAGCTACTCAAAACTAATTCATAAAATAGTTGCAAATTATATAAATTAAACTCACTATTGCAGCTACAGTAAATGATGCAAGATAGTGTGATACACAAATTGTACCGATAATTATAATCTTTTATTTTACCTGGCATTTAGATTTTTTCGTATTTTTCTGTTTGCTAGCAAGTTCCTTCCATGTCTCGACAAATATGTTGACAATCTGCAGCAGTCCATACACGGTTCCAAATGCCAGTAGAACGGCATACACACATGTCAGGGTTAGGGTTGTTGTGTCACATTCTACCTTGGATGAACCTGGTGTACATTATGTTATCTTTATTTTGATATACTTTGATTAATTATCTTTCTCAGATTTAAACTGCATGTATATTTTATATCGACGGTGTATTTTGTCGAAAATTATGGAGAATGTTTGTGCTTGTCGTAACGGGCGAAAATAAATTATAAATCTTAATCGTAAAATGGACAAATCGCAGGTATCACAGTAGATCTATTCGATATAATGATGGTTTGTTACAAAAAATCTAGGACAATTAGCTGCATTTGATCCCCATATGATAAAAAACTGTATACACTTCCATTTTCTGCACACAACATTGTCGAGTTGATGGTTAGATTTGAGTTATTTAACAAATGCAACTTGTTTATTCATATGACAACCGTTTGGGGCACTTACGAGGGTGGTGCACCTTAGAACCTTGTTGAGACCCCCAGAGGAAAATTAATTCAATAACATCGTTACTTTTTGTAGTTTTTTATTAGAAATTAATATTCTTATAAACCCATGCTCTCTTTTTTGGCTGCGTGTTTGCTGTATTGCACTTTTATACAACCGTTTATGGTCAGTCTTATATTACTTTGTATGTATGACCCTTTATAATTTGAGGATTTTGGAGTTTTTAATGTTATGGTTAAACTGAGCAAATTTACATGTTTTCGAATCTAAAATGCACAAGCATTTTAATCTAATATCAATGTAAATGTTGCTTTAAATAGTGGACATTGATATTTGTGTGTAACGTTCTTAAACATTTTATCATTCTTTTGTGTGAAATTTACCACTCACAGTTAGCTAAGCACCAAGTTACCACATATCATTGTGAAGTCTACGTAAAAACATGCAATTACATTGAAAATCGTGTGGTGATGCATCGAGTTCTTTTGTATAGGCATAACCATGAACAACAGTTGATCAAACGAGCTGACCCTGTATTGTCTTAGTATTTAAATAATGATGTTTACAAGTACTCCGCATTTGTTGATAGTCAATCTTAAGTTTATAATTTTTATTGGATTAAGACACTGTCGTGATCGAGCACCGGCACGGTCTTTTCGGGCACCGGTATTGTCATACAATATGGCGGACTGTTTACCATCTGAAAGGTACGTGTATAGATTTTACTTCACTGAATAGATCACATACCATTTCCTAAGTTGTCAATTAATTGCATCATTTGTGAAATTATATATGTAACAAATGCACATGCTTTTGATATTGGAAAAGCTTTGATTGTTTCAAAATTAGAGTCTAATTTGGCGGTTTGACAGAATGCAAATTTGAACCGAGAGATGTGATTTGTTTTGGGCAATTCTTTGTATAGAACAACTGATCCGCAAAAGCTTAAACTGTGATGACTTCTTATTGTATTTTTCTTCAAAATCCATCTGACCCAATTCTTTAAAACGGTTATGATACTGTAAACTGGCTTACTTTCTGTTTTGACCATACACCGGTATGGTCAGCACGCACCGGTTCAAGAATTCCGTCGAATTGCACAGTTGCACAGTTACCGGTGTATGGTCAAAACAGAAAGTGAAGATGTCGATTGTTGTTTTTGTTTTTGTTCTGGGAAACGTTTTTTGCTCACATCCTTAAAATATCCCATTTAACCCCGTAAACACATTACAATTATTTTTGTTCAAACTTGTTTATTATTGTTATTTAATAATTATTGTTGTTTAATCAGTCGGTCAGTAATTTACAGGTGAATAAAATTAAATAAAAAATAAAACGAATAAATGGCATACACAAGAATATATATACATACATATTCTTGGTGCTCTGCAAACTTTAGGTAGGTTACTTACACATTAGTTACCCAGATAATTGACATGCTTCGCGCTTGACGGTCTATGCTTTGTCTATGCGCTTGCTGATTCCAATGCGCAAGTGTGAGGAATGGTCTTTTACATCCTTGAGTGTGGCTTTTATGATCAGTGTATTTAATTTACTTTTAAGACTGTTTTACTATAAACATACTTAACCGTAGGCCTTCAAACACAAATTTATATCCTTTTTGATAAAAATGTTTTCAATGTGATTATTTTTTATTTAAATAGTTACTATGTTTTTCATAACTATTTTGATAATGTAAGTTAGTAAACTCTGGCACACCAATATACGAAGCCTGTAATACTGTGGTATCATTAATTTTCGCGGGGACGGATTTTCGCGTAATAGTCGCAAATGAATTATTCGCACGGATAAACATTCACGGGATCTTTTTGTTACCGGTATATTATGAATAACCATTAGTCTATTTTCTCAGATTTAAATTCGCGCATATATCTAATCGCGAAAAGTTTAAACCCGCGCGAAATTAAATGATAAAACTGAATTTTTTCACTTGTCGCGTTCTTTGCTTTTCTCAGTAAAACAGACATATCACGTAAGATGATACTTTTATTACCTTTCACTGCATCCTTTATCTCGGTCATTCGTTGAAATGCAACTTTATAGAAAGCTTCTTCATTTGTAGAATTTGTGGAATTGTTGAGAGATTTATTCATGTCAATGAAGTTCCACCAGTCACCAACGCCGTCTAATATGATAAAAAGTGCTGATACTATTCTTTTAAAAATCACCCATCCCGAGGAACTTTTCTTTTTTTCTTCGTTTATTTCTTCATGGTCGTCGTCATCGTCATCGGGGTTTTCCCCTCTCTCCATCTTCTGATTTCTAGGTGAAACCTAGAAATTAAATTGAAGGCACGTTAACTACCATAAAATAAGAGCCGACACATTTTGGAAATATACATTGGAAAAATTGGTGTTTCGATGTTTATATCTAAACAGCGTGTCATAAAAATAATCTCGAATAGTTATGGTATTTTCAAAATATGGTAGAGATTTAAATCAGAATACTCGAATACTTATGTAAAAATCACGAGCTGATATCAAGGCTGTCTGTATGAAAATGCTTGACAGTATGTTTATTTAAAACTTCGCTTGAGTTTATGGTAGAGAACAATCACAAGTTGACCAAAAGGATGTCTGAATTCGAAAAATCCTCCACATAACACAAAAGTTAGTATCAGTGACGCGACATAACAACTGGGTGTTTAAAGCTGGTTCTAGAGTTTTCCATACTTGCCCTAACAGGTTCATACGCTTCAATGTGTTACAACTCAGAAATCATCTGGCGTTATACTCAGTGGCAAGTTAAAATATTAGGATCGGGTGAAAGCCGTGTATGATTAAATAAATAAGAACATGCACCTTTGTCAACGATTATTCAAATATCTAATCAGTTTTTTATCAATTATTCCCTATGAAGGCAGTTAAGCACGATACATATATATGTGCAAATGTTAAGTTGCGCTCAACTCTGGGCAAGGCGGCGTGGAGAGTATTATGCATAATAGAACGGCTGAATTAAACAGATCCTGCAATATCTCTATTATTTGTCATGATCGGTGGCTTTTAATGTTCCTTTTTTTAATAATTTGAAACAATTAAAAATACTAATGGAATAACTATATTGGTTGAACCATATGAAGAAACTGCAGCAAGCCTTATCTATAGAACATTTCGAAAACATGCCGGAAATATACTATTCCAATTATACTATAATTTTAAATGGATTTAATTCCGAATGATACTAGTTATCTACGAAAACTTATTCATATAAAGATATTTCCAATAACTAAAATGGTAAAACTGGTTAAGCCAGTAGCATTTAATAAAATAGGTAAGAAGCGAAATTTTTAAGACGCATATGAAATTATTGTTTGGTTCGATTGAGCCTGTTTATGTATAGTAATGAAAATGCTAATAAATGTCTACAGGTCGCAGGATAAGCGCACCGTGGTAATTTCAGGAGTAAAAAGCCTATTTTGATTGATTCCAAACAAGCACAATGTAAAAAACATTGAACCTTCAATACGATATTTTAGCGTCTTACTATTCCTGAAAAAGGAAAGAAATTTGGCTTTGCAATTAGCTTGTTAGGTTTTATATGCTTATGTGCTTTTGCATACAACATTGTGAAGCTGAAGGGTGGTTGGAATTATTTCACCAAGACAACTTGTACTTTTTTGTTGATATGAGAACCTGATGGGGCAAGTGTGAGGTTTGTGCACCCTAGAACCTGGTTTAAACCCCCAGTGGTAATTTGTTTAGCCACTAACCGTTCCAAGGCGGTAACCCGAAAGGTTATCTTTTTCGTAAATTGTTTGTGGCGTCCTATTCGAATTGATATACTTATAACAATATGCCCTCTTTTCCTCTCTTCTTTTTCACTGCGTAGGGCTGCTGTGTTAAGTGAGTGTGGCGATTCCTGATATGCATATTTCACTTTTTTCAAGTAATGGTATTTTCACTGCACACGTTCTTTTTTCCTCCTCACTTGTTAGCAGTGTTGGGAAGCTGTGTCTTATGTATGAGTATGTATGCATATTTCACAATGAATTTCATTTTTTGTAAACACAGTAGTTTTTTTGTGCTGTGGGCGACCGTAAAACGTCTCCCCGTACTTTCAATCAATACTGTTATCTTTTCACCCCCCGGGGATTCATGCAATAGTTACTTTTCACAAGCCTGCCATCCACTCAAATTCTCCTACATTCCAAATCGAAGGTTGTATGTTCACCGAATTTCTGTTAAGTTTAATTAAGTTATTCTATGTATTATATGGAACCAGAATCGGTCAAATTTGTATACTCGAGTACTATTTTAACAGTCCCAAAACTTTGGGAGTAGTGAATTGGCTCGTTAATATTTAAAAAAAGTTGTTCTGTGTGTCATTGTTTAGAAATTCAATAGGGCGCAGAGCATATACTACGTAGTGAGGTCACTTCAAAACTTTCAATATAATAAAATGTCTCTATTCGTGTAGTGGACGTGTTGTATTTTCCTCTTTTCCTCTTCACTTGTTGACTGTGCGGGAAGACTGTGTCTTCTGGATGTGGTTATTCCTAATATCCATATTTCACTTTTTTTTTACAGTTTCTTAAACAAAAACAGACACACAAACCTTTGGATTATGTCTGACACTTCCATCCTCGTCTTCCATTTCACTTTGATACGCGTGATTGGGGTACTCCGTATATTTCGGAGGAGGGCTCCGCCGAACCTGATTTTCCCGCGCTGTTGGCATTTCCCCTGGATTCTGATCTCAACAGTGGTTTAACTCGTCGGGTAGGTAACCCCTGTTTTGGAACTGGTTTGTCTTAGACAATTGATAAGTTATTTAAACCAATTGATGTTTGCAACTCAAAATTATGTCCGGTATAGTTTAAAAAAGGATTGTGTCCGTCCGACAGCTTAAACTTCACAGATAATAATTAAAGATATGATGCATAAATCTTAATGTATACATCTTATTAAAAATATCAGTAACTGCGACAAGTGAGGTTATCTTAAGTACCGTATACACCGTGCCCAATCGTTACCTTGCGAAAACGGCAAAGTCGCGTCGGATCCCGGAATATCCGGTAAGTATTTTGTTGATTTGGATGAGAAAATCGTTGTTTTTATATACTTGCAAATATTTCCAGAGAAAACAACCTAGTGAGGATGATCTCCTAGGAATTGGCTATAATGCTCATTTGTCGATTTCCTCAACATTTCTATCGTTTTCTCAATCATTCGGTGTAACCTCCGAAATTTGCTGAAAAAGTCGACAGTGGGTCCGGAAAATTCATGTTTTAAACATTTTCGCATATATGTATTCGCCTTTCCATGTGCTTGTCTAATAATTAATCTCTCTTGTACCCTATACAAAACTTGTTTAACGTTTTGGAAATATTGGCTGGTAGAAAGAGGTCATTTTACGCCAACATTTTGGGGTAACGAAGGGTAAAACGGAGATCAACTTTCGTTTTGGGGGAAACGTCGGAACCCCGGATAAAAATTTTCAGCTTAAAATATGATCGTTTCTTTTCTTGCCGACCTTATTAGTTTGTAGATTCTCTAAAACAATAGTCCTGCTCACGTGTACACGTTTTTATTTTATTATTATTATTTATTTAGACATCGTCATGCCGTATATCAAAATGTATATAGTAAATGTTTAGTTTGGCTCTTGATTCACTCAATTCTTCATTAAAGTCGATTTGAAATCAAGAAATACTTAAATCCTTCACGAGCTCAATAAGTAGCCTTCAAGGTAACCCGTTCAAAAAGAAGTGAACGGCTCTTTATTGTCCCGACTAAGCAGGGCTCTGGTTCGGCCTCGAGGCATTTATTGAAATTGTTTTGTGCAGCTGGAGCTGGGGTTAACAAATGCATGCTGTTTTTGCTTTACAAAAATATATATTAATTTTTTATTTACCATTTCCATGTGATAAACCAGTGCCACGTGCGGTATCTCGTTGCATAAACATTTTTGTGAATAACACGTTGTGATACTAGCTTCATTCCGCTGAGAGCTTGAACTTTCCGACTTTTTAACTTTCTGCAACTCTGCCTACGGACCGTGTAATGCTTTATAATACATAAGCTGTACATACTGTATTATCCTGAAGTTGCAACATGAAAGGAAGCGGCCCTTTATTATGATTCATTTGCAAAGTCGGTGTGAGGCCGTTTGCGCGCGTGTGTATGCATAAATGTGTGTTTTGGAAAAGCGCTTGACCAACCGCCCATACCCCTGCCAACCCTTACTAATACGCCGTCGTTTTCTTGTAAAATTGGTGTAAAGACACCGTTATTATTCCATTCTATCAAAAGATGCGAAAATACACCGTCAAAATAATAGTTCAAAATTGCATATCCTATGTATATAATTGAAATTATATAAGTAGTCGGTAAGTTTGGCATTATAAGCCCCGCCTACTAATTACATCTGGATATTGTTATATCGCATGCGTAGAGTAGAATACAGGACTTGTCTTAGGGATACCTTTTAGGAGGATCATTGTTATAGTTTTAATGAATAAATAAAGAAAACCACCTTATGGGTCTGTGTTCACTTTAACATCCCTTTATGGGTCTGACATAACAAAATAGATATAGACAGATTATTACATGTTCAAGAGGAATCCTGAGCATTCTCCTGGCTCCGACTCCTACATCATTACATTTGTTAACGTTTTATTTCAAACGTACCTGTGTCTCAGGAAAATAAATATAAGCGTTAATAGAATAGACTGAAATAGGCCGTTGTACATTTCAAATCTTGTTTTCGAATTTCAGAAAGTGCTTGTTTTTGTTCCTCCAGTTTGGTTAATCAATACTAATATCATTACTGGTATTATATTGGAATGTTCTGTTCACCTACTCACATTTTAAATTAACAATCATAATACAGTCAAACCTGTCTACAAAGACCACTCAGGGGAAAACCCAAAAGTGGTCTTAAAAGGAAGGTGGTCTTTGTTCACAGGTTAATTTGTTCTTTAAATCAGTCCACATCTGGTCTTTCTTTACAGTTGGCCTTTAGCACGTGTGAGAAAGCTTCTACACTTGAGTAGGGCTATCATCTATGTGGATCCACACAATAATAATGTCGGCAAAGAAAAACAACGATCACATTTAATGCTGAAAATTTTTATCCGGGGTTCCGGCGTTTCCCCAAAAACGAAAGTTGATCTCCGTTTTACCCTACGTTACCCGAAAATGTTGGCGTAAAATGACCTCTATCTACCAGCCAATACTTCCAAAACGTTAAACAAGTTTTGTATCGGGTACAAGAGAGATCGATTATTAGACAAGCACATGGAAAGGCGAAAATGTTTAAAACATGAATTTATCGGACCCACTGTCGACTTTTTCAGCAAATTTCGGAGGTTACACCGAATGATTGAGAAAACGATAGAAATGTTTAGGAAATCGACAAGTGAGCATTATAAAAACAACGATTTTCTCACCCAAATCAACAAAATACTTACCGGATATTCCGGGATCCGACGCGACTTTGCCGTTTTCGCAAGGTAACGATTGGGCACGGTGGTATAGGTGTCACCTAAAAAGGAGATGCAGATTTTGACAGGCATAAGTAACTATTTATCGACCTGTTTAAGTGACTTATTTTAGGTTGTCATGTGAAACGTTCGTAATCAGATTAAATAGTTTACAAGCATGTAACATGTACGCATACAGCTTGTTGTACATGAATACACAATTTAAAAGTGTTAAAGTTTTAGATTTTTATTAAATAATATTGTATTGGTTTTAGCATCATTACCTTCTTAATAGAATTGAAAATTATACAAAAGATTTAACAGTGGACTCCAATTTCCAAATGTCCGCGGAAAACATGTAACGGGTTTTTATTTCACAGCTTGTTCGCTTTTCTGCAGCTCGAAACAATTGTAAAGTTTTCAATAAACGCACACTGCAAACACTATAAAAATTACAAAATTTGCACATTATGTTCTGGTTAACTAAAATGCAATAAACACCATATACAGCAAGATTTATCGCTTCATCAAATTCTTGCAAAATTTCTGAATTATCAATTATCTTAACGTATTGTCGTACAGCTGTAAAAGAACATGTAATTAGATATTGAGAATAGATTTTCGAAACCAATGGTAAAAATCTATTTTTTTTTAAAACTCAGGTCACGTTTAAAGGATGGTTAAATTAAATACTATTCATGCGCTGTATTATGGTTATTCAACATAGAACACTTCAGTTCCTAATCATTTAATAAGAGACAGGCTCACTAGTTACACTAAAATAGTTTGCAGGGAAAAATTAAAACGGCTATCGCTTGTTATAAAAATAGAGCTTTTTACAGACGGTTATTATGAAAAATAGAGTTTAAGGACAACCTAATCGAGACGCTTAATCCAAATCGGTAGTTCGGTAATATTTATGCTGGAATTTGTAACTCTATTTTTAAACAAGTAGTCTTGTGGGTACTTATTGCGAAGCTCTTGTTGCTGATATGTTTTATACTGCTATAAAGCAGACTGTTCGATATCTCTTTCTATCAAACACCAAGATGACATAGTTACGTCCTTGAACACCATATCGAGGTATCTTGACAATTTGTTAAATATAAAATATGCAACCAATTTCATTCTTATGTCAACAAAATATATGTTGATAGACTCAAGTTTTATAAAGCAAACAAATCAGAAAAGCAAAACTTTCTTGATCTTAATCTCTCCGTCGGAAATGGAATCGTAACTACTTAAATATCTGATAAAATGGGGATGAATTTGAATTTTCTTTTTTTTTTTGATAATGACGTCCGACGTTTAACATAAACAATTATCTTCATGCATCCAATCAATGCTCATTGATAAAAAAGTTTGTGACAATTATAATAATAAATTTTGTATAACTTTTTCAAAGTAGGCTTTTCCTAAGTCTTCCTATTCAAATATAAAGAGGTGATATTTGATTATAAACTTTCCATTGATTTCTAATGTTATCTATTAGTGTAACCTAATGGTACATAATGACATGACACAATAGTGCTTTTTATGGATTATTGTTTATTAAGAGTTTGCAAGAACTAAAAATTGAAAAATATTACTCAGACCCTCTTATTTCACCTTTTGCATAATGGTCAGTAAATGAAACAAGATTTCCAACATTTTCCAAGCTTTCGTCCTGGTCAATGAAATATGAGTGACAAAAACTTTGAAGCTCTCATGTTTGTTAAATATAACAAGGTCTTGTGAACAATTTTCTGTGAGACTGATGTTTTTAGAGGTCAGACAGCAGACTGATGAGTTTGAATGTTGAAAATAAATATTCTTGAAATTCTAGACTACTGTCTTTCTTGAAACTACATGTTTTACATGTATTCGTAAATTAATTAAGAAGTTTTCAATTTAATTGTGAATAATTATTACATTTGTAAAATAATGATATCCATCCCTTCTATGAAAAGTATTGTTAAGATAGAAGAAGAAGAAGAAAAAAATATTTATTATAGTGACCTGTGATACATCTATACAATATATTTACAGATACATACACACAACAATAAATAACCCGGCCCAATGGACCTATAAGTCACTATTAAAAGACATGTACAAATTTAAGTATAATGCTTATTTTTTACTAGTACGGTAATTATTATGATTGTGAATGGTATATTTACAGTATATGTATAATACTCAAACAATGTAAGCTTACATATGTTTTCAAATATATATAGCATTACGTCTGTGCAAGTATGCTTTCAATAGAAATTTTGCAATCTTACGCTCATGGTTTGCAAACAAAAACTTAATTTTATCACTGTTGCTAAGTCCGCTAAAAACGTTATCGTTCAGTATGGTACCTAATGTTTGACTTCTTAAGTGATTATACTTCTGACAATGCAGCATAATGTGAGTCTCATCTACAACACAATTACTCGTGCAGAATCTACACAGTCTGTCGTGCAGCGGTTCACCAATGTACCTTCCTGTTTCGACCTTGAGTGGGACTATTCTACATCGGAACTGTGCCAATAGGGAACGTTCATTCTTAGACAAATTTAAAAAAATATAGTCTTCAGTCTTGAAACAATTTTTAAACGTCTTGTACGTTCTGAGTTTAGGTGAGCGTTCCACCATATCTATCCACTGATTATTATAAAGATCAAATTAGACTCGGCAGTTTTAAGGTCAACAGTAGCTACTGTGAAATTTATTTAAAAGATCAAGTGACGTCATTATTGACTTAATCTCACCAGTTATTATTACACAATTCGTAGTCCTGATCAAACACTAATTTGGTAAGCCTGTCATTTTCTAAGTTCACTAGTCTATTCCAGTATCTTAGCATATTTAACCATCGTCGGTAGCAGCTCGGTACCCAACCTATATCATCGATTGTTGCTGCCACCGAAGCAAATCTATGGACTCCTAGATAATATCTAATAGCCCTGTTCTGAACGTTATCAAGTTGCTGGAAATTTTTATAACCCCATACAGTAGAGCAATAATCCATCACAGGAACAACGCAGTTAAACACCAGTTTTTCATAGGATTTGAAGCCGAAGTCCGACATCACGTGAATTTTATTAATCAGTCCACCAAGCGCTCGACTTGCGGCTTTACCTAAGGTTTCACAGTTGCTATTAAAAGATAGTTTTTCGTCGAAGATAACTCCTAGGTATTTGTATTCCTTTACTTTTTCAAGGTTATTATTTCCAATATGAAAATTGAATACGGTAAGATAAACGAAAGAAAGGTACATGTTAACAAACAATTTCCTAATGAAAGTGAATAAGCATTAATTGGTAATTAATCATTATTGTGAAGTGAGATGTGTGGATGGAAAAATTTTATCTACAGCAACAATGGCAATTTTATATCACCAATCTCTTTGACGATATTTTCCTCTCAAAATATTTCGAGATAGATTTTTCAATACATTGCCTCGCTGTGTACTGAATAACGACGGTTTATGGAGAAAGCTGTTTTCCTTGCAATCGATCAATACTCCTAGACCCATAAGCAGCACTTTGGATAAAAAATAACATTGGAAACGAATTGTGCTTCTTCCATTTACGTTTTCATAATTTGATCTGAAAGTGGAATATTAATTTACATATGTGACGCTATTAATTAATCTGTGACTATGAATTCTGTTAATTGATTTTTCACTAAGCGGAACGCGAGAGAGATATAATGATTCAATTAGGAATGAGTAATAATACATTCACCGATGAAAACAAAGTTTTTTGTTGTCCTATAGCTGAATGGACGTTTTTTGATGAATGGTAAAATAATCTTATCTCAATATATAATCAAGGACTAGAAGAGAATTGAAATACTAGCTAAAAGTAATCTATTGATGTAAAAGCTTGAATCTCGGAGATTAATTGCTTTCAGTTCGTTCATGTAATTAACAAAGTGCAAATAGAACAGGAGTTATACAACAAGAGCGCTATGACAACTTGCTTGTCTGTAATTGTTTTCGCTGGACAACCGGGTACATTCTCATCATCGAGAAGACTTAAATGAAAACAGCTTTTATCGGTGAAAGCCTGTTAGTTTAGGTGTTGCATCTGCACATTTATCTTTTACATATTTTCATTTCATTGCGCAATTGCAATCAGCTCAGGAAAATCAGCTGTGTTAACGTTTATTTTCTATTCAGAAGATAATCATGGACGGCGCCATTCATTTTCAACAATGATTCGATATGGCTGTACATAAAAGGAAGGACATTATTTATTTGGAGTTAATCATTAACATTTTCTTATAGTAAATTACACTATAAGGAGTATTTCTCTGAATAAGTTGTTTTCTTACATTAAAAAGTGTTGATTAGCGTAAAACTTCTGTAATAATGACAATTAAAAATATAAATATAAGTGATTAAATATAGCAACTAACTATCGTGTTTCACATTGTCGACAACCTAAACGCACCAAAATACCCATGCCATGTGTTTTGTTACAGACAAACTGTTATATTGCTTTGATAAAGCATAATGGTCATGTACTATAAAAAAGGAAAAATACAAGGTACAAGCATACATGAAATGTACGACAATTTCGGATAATTGCTGGGCAGGATCTCAGACATTGAACGTGCTTTATGAAGGAATGAAGAACAAAAGACAGTACGTTGTTTTCTTGACTTGGAGCACTATAATAATGCTCACAAGTTGTGGCACAATAAACGTTGGTAAGTTTTAGTTTCTCTATCATGCTGTTGTGGTTAAAGAACTGAGTTAGATTTACAAATGGTCTTCGTTGTACTAAATTGGCAAATAATTATTCGCTTCATAGTAGAATGAATAACTGACAAAAGAAAGTGCAAAAAGTACGTAAAATTACGGTTATACTTCTTTTATTATAGAAAATACTGTATTGGTTAAAAGCACACTTGTCTGTAGTTTCTGGATAGGGCGTTTGTTGATGTTGAAAAATATCACCCCCAACCCACTCCTATTGTTGATATGAGAACCTGTTGGGGCAAGTATTAGGTTGGTGAACCCTAGAACCTGGTTTTAACCCCCAGTGGCAATTTGTTTTTTCCACTGACCGTTCCAAGGCGGTAATCCCAATGATTCCATTATTCGTTAAATGTGTGTGGCGTCTTATTTGAATTGACATACTTATAACAACATGCTTTCTTTTCCTCTCTTCTTTTTCGCTGCGTGGGGAGACTGATGCACATTTCACTTTTCTATCAAAAATTAAAGAAAGCTAAACCAGGTTTTGATCAATGCTGTATATATGTATTCGCGTGCGTTGAATTGTCTTTTTCGAATTATTTTTTGCCTATTATTAAGTGCAAAATTGATCGTTAATGCGTTTTGAAGCGACTGTTTTTACCTAAATATCACCTTACAAATTACATTATATCTATGAAATAGAAAGAATACTTCGTAAACATTTAACAAAACTGCTGTTGAATAATAATTTCATATTTCAATTTAAGGTCTTGGCTTTTTACTAAAACGACCTCTATTTGAAAGTACACTGTGTTTAAAGCAAACTCAACGAGAAAAGGATAAACTTGGTCGTCAAGTTGGTGGCTTTGCTTTGAAACCTCTCGAAAAACGAAGAGTGATTTATGATACACATATAAAACGTCCAAAATAAAAATGACCTAAATATATAAGACTGATAACTCATTGATGTAATGAAACTTTAACTCAGGTTGTGTTACTGTCATAACTTTAAGAGATGAAGAATACAGTAAAATTTGATGTGACTCAAATTGTCGAGATTCGAAATGTCATCACTTTGTTTGTTCTCTTAAAACAAGAAATCTTTTATGCATGTAGATAAGGATTGTTTTACAACAATGCTTCTTCGATACTCTTTAGAAAGACATTAGTGTTGCTGCGTTGGATACAAATACACTGCAGGGATTCTATTTGACCCGGAAGAAGACCCTTTGACTCTTAAAATATCCAAAACATCTAATATTTATCCCTATGATTTTTGTTGAAGATTCAATTATTCCTTAAATTACGGGTATTTGGCAGTGTATTGGCAGAATCCCAAAAATAATGGTCACTTGAGATTCAGCAGCAAGTTGAACCCTTGATACAGCGAGAGGAACAGCGTTTGTTGCCTTCAAGCAAATTTAACATTTATTCGTATTTGGACTAAAATAACTGTGAAGAATTACAAAACATTTTCAGTGTGGATAACACAAATAAATATTTTAAATGAAGTCGAAGTATTGTTAAACATCACATGTTATATATTAAAAACATGACATTGACTTATTCTAGTATCTGTCGTTAGCTGTGTAAATTTTCCTCGTAATTTGATTTTATAGTTAGATTAGAAAGATAGAGAAAACAATAATCACCCTCCATCTTTGATTAGTCTGAAAAATTCCAAGATCACATTCAAAATTACCTCCAAACAAGAGAGAAAAATAACCAATATAAAACAAGTTTATGAAGTATAATCTGTTTCAAGTCGTAAATAGTTGAACTTAGTCTGCAATCTTTTTTTCCGATTGTACTTTTTTAGGATTGTGATCTTGGAACCTTATACAAGCGAGCCAAAGAAGGCACTTTAGGACTAACTTTTCTTCGCTTAAGGAGTGATATTTTGTTACCTTCAGTTTTCTTCTACAGCATTGATTTATGTTACTGTCACACACATATTCAACCATCTAGGCTTTGGACGCTATAGAAGATAGTCGACCTTATCTACAATTTCGGTATTGGAATCGACTTTTAAAAACGTTTATCCTTTTTTGGGTGACTTCTGTCGATTATCTTTGCTTTATAGTAGACCACTTTTGTTAGAAGAACACCTCCGAATTCAATTTGTGGCATTTCAATATCTATCGGTGTCATCTTGTTCTTGCTTCTATAAATCAAGGTGCTCTGGTCTACTACTTATTTCTACTATTGACTTTGCTTCTTATGTTTTATTTATTTGTGTGCATTTGCAAGCAACATTGTCGAGTTGAATGCTGGGTTGGAGCTAATTCACAAAGGCAATATATGCTTGTTTCATCATTTATAAAACTTTTGGAGAAAGTGTGAGGCTGGTACACTCTTTAACTTGGTTTGAATTCCCAGTGGCAAAATGGTTTGCTACTGGCCGTTCCAAAAAAGTAATCCTCCAGATTCTGCTTTTCGTACATTAATTTAATTTTGTTTTGTTCGATCATTGTTTGTGGTATCTTGAAATTGATTACAGTATCAGCCCATTCTCTTTCCTGCCTGGCTTTTTGGTAGGCTGTGTTTTCTAATTGTGGCTATTCCTGATATGCAAACGTCACTTCTTTAAATATGGTAATATTCTCCACAATATTATAATTTACAACCATATTAATGTGTGTTTGTTTTAGCAGGTAGACTTATAATTAAAACGATGCTGTACTGGCTACAGTGTAATAAATAAGAGACTTAACTCATAATACAATGTACTTTATTCTTAGTTCTGAAGATTATAAAACTGATATTTGAGAATGGTTTCCATATGCGCTATTTTATAGCGTCCTTCGAACATGATGGTTTTGTTTTCTTCCAATCTTCTCCATGTTAACCCTTAGGAAAATCTAATTTCCCACTAATGAGCCAGGATCATTGCTTTCCTTTGTCAAATAAACTCCTGCCATGTTTAACATGATATTGAATTAGCTTCTGCTTTAGCAATATTGATTGTAGTCCTCAAGTTAACGAGCGTCTGTTGACGTGAACAATGCGATAAGAAAGAAGATAGACGTGAAACTATTGGTGTTTAAAGGTGCGGTGCAACAGCTGAAGTGCATTATCCACTTAAGTAGATAGATAAATCCGTATCATCAGTACAATATTAGTATATCTTCGGGGACATTACAGAGCCCGATCTTTCAATTACCGACTTATTTATGATTCAAATAAGTTTAACAAACATGCCCGAATTTTTTCGTGTAAAAGTGCCGTATCGTCACATCATTTAAAAGCGAAGGAAGAAACACATATGCCATAAATTCTGTGTCCTATAAAGGTTCGGTTCTTTTTGTAAATTTTCAGCTTTTTATTTTTTCTGTTTTTTTTTAATGATATTTACTAACGGCTGAGATTTAAAATATATTCATTACCATAAAGTACTTTTATAATTTTTATTCTTTAAATTTGAAGAGAGATAACTATTGTGACAATTAGTGAATACTTATCTTCAGTTGAATAAGTCAAATACATATTAAAAGAAATTCAACGTTATTGAAAATAAATAGATAGCCACTCATGTTCATCCTTTAAGGGCCAACACGCACGATCCATCTACCTGTCTAAATATTAAGTTGCGCTGCACCTCGGCATTGGCGAGGTATATAGTAAATTAAATGCGCTTTTCCATTGCTGTTCATGAGCTGGCAAAGTCGCACCGAGACTGCAATATTTGGAATGTTTTTCGTGTTTTGATGGTTCTTAAATAATCTTTTTAATCTATTTAACATATTATAAAATTTCTATACATAAAACATATCTGCACTGTAACTATTAATTAGTGAATATCTGACTATGAGTTTTTTTCAATGTTTGTAACAACTCCAATGATCTGCAGCCATGTATTTTTGAACAAGTGTATTATGCAAGTTAGAAGAGAGTTATACGCGTAACTTCATCGATTGCACCATACTTAATCATTTGTACTCAGTGAACTTATTCGCAGGTCTGTGTGTCTGTTTATTTTCACTGGACACACATTGCCCGCGGGTACGGTCTGCTGGTGTAATCGCTTTAGTAACAGACTTAATATTACAATGTATTAAAGGCATATATATATATATATATATATATATATATATATATATATATATATATATATATATATATATATATATATATATATATATATATATATATTGGGCTCGCTCGGACGTCCATTATCCTCAAACACTGCGGCCCAGCAGCAGACGACGGAGGCTCTGAGGCTAATTCACACTAAGTGCAATTCGTTTTTATTGCGCTACATACGCCCACGCTCATATGTTCTATAGTGCATTACAAATCGAATTAATGTGAAACAAATATTTTAAGAATTACCAAATTAGAAAATGAAACATTTCCGGATAAAAAGTAAGTATAAGTTTACAATGTGACGGCTTTGGCAGTAATTTGCGTTTCGATTTATCGCATATGATTAGGCTTATTCAAACCGAGTCCGCAATGTTTTCAAATTTGTCATGTTCGGTAAATCCATTGAGATGAAAAAGAAATAAAATTTGGGGAGTGGCAGTAAAGCAAGCTTTAGGGTACACAAACCTCAATCTTGCCCGTCAGGTTATCATATGAACGCCTTGTTGAGTGAACTCCAACACAACTACTTCTCGTTAAGGTGTTGCGCCTTTGCGATTGCTTTGCCATAGACACAATAGGAAAATATAAAAATCTCTCAAACGGCACAATGCACTTCCATCAAACTGCACAAATAAATGCTATAAGTATAAGATTATTTTGAATACGCTAAGAAAAGTAAGAACAGTAGACAAAAAAGTTAGACCTAACAAATCCCTAAAATTCTATTTGCAATTTATCACAAAATGGAAGCAACACAAAACAACCATTCAAATATCAACATGCGTGAAATGTTACAAACAACAATATCTAAGGTCCTTGAAAAGAACTTTCAATTGCGAAAAGAGAAATCAACATTTTTATTTTTATGTCATACATTTTCGAGACCAGAAAATTGAAGGTCAAACACACTTTTACAAATGACTCACATTGTATGCATTTGTTAGACCAAATGACCTTAGGTATCGTTGTCAGTAACTCATTACTCATCAAGTCATTTAAATTGATGTTAAATGTTGCAAATAGATATTTAGAGGTTTTTTGGGTCGCACTATTTTCCTTTACTGTTCTTACTTTTCTTAAAGTATGTAAATCAAACATATATAAATAACATGATTGGTTTGTGCAAAGTTTGATGAAACTGCATTGTGCCGATTGAGAGATCTTTTCTTTTTTCTTTTTGTCTATGGCAAAGCAATGGAGAAAGGCGCACTACCTTAATGTTGTTTGAAAAGATTACATTACAAACAGAACTCTCTTGTAGGAAGGTGGCAAAATCAGTTCATTAGTATATGAATAGTTATTGTTTGAATTTTCAACAATAACTTACATTTTTAGATACTCTTTTCACACCAAGTACATATTAACTTTGATTGGCAGAACCTAAGCTTATACGTTTAATGTGTTTCGCTTTCGCATACATACGGTCCAAATAATTAGTTGAACTAGTGGTTTCTCTTCTGTTATTAATTAATTTATTTGTTCGTAACGGTTTATCTTTTCATTGTTTACATTACTTATTCATGCTATATATGTTGTCTTCCGAAATCCATGTTGACTGTGTTAGAAAGCTAAATTTTCTTAATGTGGATTACAAAGATAAACTTTTTTTGACAGTTAATTTAAAACATTAAATTTTCAAGATCAAAATGATGCAAATTTTATCCAATTAAATCTTAACAATCCGTTGAAATAGTGAAATTGTTGTAAGGGGTAGTCTTAAATCATTTATAAACGATCCTCGTATAAACCCTCGAACAAAGACATTTTAACGGATATGAAAATATGTTTCTTTTTACACATTGAAGTCATGAAACGACCACGTCGATTTCACCACTAAACTGTCGTTTTATTCAAATACAAATGTCAAAGCTACCGTCGTGTAAGTGTTCCCCGAACTGGAATTAAGGGTCATAAAGGGTTCTAGCAAAGAAGTAGTTCCTGTCGAAAACCAAGAAGGGTAACACTATTCTCCATCACTGTGGTTCCTTTTAAATTATTAATGATGTTTTTTGCTGTTAACATACACCTTCGTTAAGAAAATACTAAACAAAATATGTGAATCGTTTGCGTATATTCTAAAGCTACGGATTTCTGCTGGAAGCTTTTAAGTTTGATGAATACTTTTGAAAATTGTACTGTCTTGAAGACATGGTAAATAATGCAGCCTTCGTACACAACTACAAGTCTTGTAGTTTTGTAGGAAGGCTGCATTATTTCACGTGTTTCCTGCATGCTGAATTACTCGATATTTATTAATATTATTTGCTTGATTTTGATTTTTAATGTTTGTTAAAAAAAGAACTAGAACTAATGCAATGTCGGATATTAACTTAACTGTTTTTCTTGTTAACACACCGAATCAACTTTGTAATGACTTTGAAATGATACTTATTTAATCTTGAGCTGTTTTATGCTCTCAGGATTATTTTCCCACCCACTTTGCCTGGATGTTATCTTTATTGAACAATTCTAAATTATGTCTTCTACATAATTCGAAATCAAATCATACATAAGTGTTATAAAAACAAATGCGAAGTAACGTTGGGATTTATAGCTAATTAGCTATGTATTTACAAAGCATTATATGTTCAATGTTTGTAAAGACTTAAGAGTAATCATCAGTTTCTGTCGCCAGGCTTTACATATTTGTTGTTAACAAATTGTGCTATCAGCTATTGTACAGTATAAGCCGATTCCTGTTTTTCTCGTCAATAATTTTATATAATAGGTCAAAACCAGTTTGCATCAAGGGACCAAACGCTGGATTAAGTAATTAGTACCGCTTTCATATCAATAGGCACAGCATTTTTGTCAGCCAATATTCGATTGTCAATATTGCAATTTCATATCAGGCTTTGGGGTTCAGTTGTTCTAAATTTGTGCGATCTAATGTATTCGTTTCTTTTAGTGAATTGTTCGTGGTATATTACTTCTAAATCCTCTTTTATCATTGTATACATTTATTTTCCCTCCTCCCTCTATAACCATACTACTAAGCAATAATAACAATTGAGTGTATTGATCTGTCAGCTCTCGGTATGTTGATGTTGTCAGCTACATATAATGTTGAGAATCTTGACAAACTGCTTCTCGCGGAACAGAAATTTGATCTCGAGTAATTTCCTGTCTTTCATTAACGGCCATGTCACCTAGGGACATTTTGTTAGGACGTTTTCTACATCTTATGGTACACACATTATATCATATAATAGAGATTGTAGAATTTGTGGCTGCAAAACTGCTTCATTAATAATTATTACCTTGTTAGTTGGGTTCTAATGGGGCACGATAAGTTTAAGTCTATTCCAATACTGCGAATATTTAAGACAAAGTTTCATATTGATTTTTGGGGCTGAAGTCCGACAGGCAAGGGGCTGAATCCGAACCCGAGCGGGACAATCCATCATAAGCTATCAGAACCCTGAATTAATCGTCCAAGACAGTATGAATATTTACCTCAGTTGAATACTGGAAAGGAAAGGCTCTAGTGAAAGAACGCAGAGACGTAAAATTAATGTTGCTTGATTAAATTGACATCAAAAGCAAGATGCTCATTCACTCACAACTTAAACTCTTCTTTTTCAAAGGAACAGCGAGAATGTGACAAACTGCATCATATTTTGCAGAAAGACTTTATATTTCATATGAACATCATTTGGTTCCGCATAGTTAAATAATATTTAAAATTATTATGAATATTTTCCCGTGACAAGTCAAAGGGAAAAACAAATTTCGTCAGTTTCAGATAAGAACTATTCGGCATTTTAAATTATTAGTGTCATCTCTATTTTTCATTCAATACTGAAGTACTATGAAATGTATAATTTTACATTATTCAACTATTCACAATATTCCAGGAGAATGTGGTAGTCTTTTATGAAAAATGAAACACCTGATTCTTGTTAACTTATCACGAATTATGTAAAATAAACAAGTGTGGTAGTCCTGCATAAATAACCCAAGAATATAAGAATTACATTGTAAATATATGTCTGGCTCTTCTTTGAAGAAAATTAAGATCATAAATGAAAATAAATACAGGGTATTCTTACGATAATAAGATAGGAGGATTTACGATCTTGCTTTTGAAAAGAGAAACATTTGAGCATTGCAAATTTTAAACAAGTCAAAACTGACTTCTGGGACGAGCCATACAAAATAACAATTTGTTAGAATTGCTTCTAGCAGGCAATAGTCCCCATTTGAAGTTTTGCCAATGGCTTGAATTACAGCGCAAGCGACATTTTTATTATAAAAAGCTTACATAGAACATTGAAAGCCACCCAGCACGACAAATATAATTGCAGACACGGTATGGCAGAATGTAACGTTGGGTATGTAATATTGCTTCCAGTTTACCGACTCGGTTATTCCGCTGACAAATTCGGTATAAAAAAAGCAACACATTCCATTGCGACCAAAAGAATAAGATCTTGCAAAACTTCGTTAAAATTTTCTATTGTCAATGTTATTAGGTGAAAAAGTAGTCGTAGAACATTAAACCATGGGTATATAATAAAATGGATTAATTAATTTATTTTTAATATACATTTATATTTTTTCCTTAAAACACTGGTTAGGAAATATTGTGTTGTAGTAGTGATTTTAAACTAAAGCATTTATTAAAATTAAATCTTTGTACCGGCGATAAAATTTTCAAAACGTTTTTTCTTAATTTATGTTTTCAAATGTTTTTGCTGTGCAAAGATTGCAGATTTCAGATATTTTGACATTGTTACGAGCTCTCGGAGAGCGAACAAGCTGTGTAATATAAACTCAAATAACATATTGGAATAGGAAAAATCAGAATTTAAAATGAAAGTGTAAAATAATAAAAATTAAATGATCACTTTGTGATATATTTTAGTAGTTTCGGAACAATTTTCAATGGAGAGCTTTACATCAAGAAGCAGTGGAACTGAATTAATAGAAAACATATGAAAAACGCAACCATCTTATCTAATATCAGCATATTGAAGTACACATTCCGAAATAACAAACAAAATGAACTATCATACAGGTGAACCTGAATTGATAGAAAACATATGAAAAATGCAACCGTCTTATCTAATATCCGCATATTTAAAATAAATTATTCCGAAAAAAAACCCAAACAAAAATAACTATCGGGCAATAGTTCTTGCTTAATGATAATGCACAGAGTGTACACTTCCAATGATTTCTGAGTGTGGCCTTTTCTGATACGTTTTACTAATCTTGTTTTATGGCTGTTAAACATATATTATGTTTTCAAAATTATATGAATAATTATTATAATTTTAATCTGACTCTATTTGTCTTCCTACAAGAAAACATTTTATTCCGGCGATTTACCATATGTACATGTACGCTGCTTGTTTTAAAGAAAAATAAACCTATGATACAAATCTTAACCGTTTGAATTTAGTACACTTGTCTATAATATTGCATGCAAAACAAATGTTACAAGAACAAATTTGCCTTACAAGAGCTTTCAGGCTCATACTCGTATACATGTATAAAAGAAATTAAAATAAATATATTGATGTTCGGAAGGCTATTTGTTTCAGCTCTGTCAGAAAATAACGTAAACATTTTCATGAATTAATTTCATTTAAAACGTAAATATCATTTATGAAACACAACTTGATGATTTTAAGTAGTTCTACTTAATAGTCGTATCTATTAAATTTCAGTGACATTATTAATGTCAGGGGCTTTTGCTACCTCTGTTCTAATTGGTCTTAGCCGTAAATTTAACATATCATATGTATTTACATGCATATGTTCTAAATTAATATAATGTTTAATCTTTTTTAGATTGCTTTACCATGGTCGTTAGATTGGGTTATGCACAAACTTTGAAGGCATTTTTTCTAATAAAGTTGCGTTCTTTTCAAAATGAAAATAAGTGACAATTTTTTGAATGTTGTATATATTGTGAGAAGCACTAAAACTAAAAGATAAATACAAGTGAATTCTACAGATAAAAGCGTTTGCATCCATTCAGAATACTGATCATTATTTTAGCAAAAGTAACATGCACAAAATCTGATAAATATGTCCAACTACAGCGTGTTGCTGAGATCATACAGACATGAAAAAGCAACTTTAAGAAATTCGATAATGACTCCCATCGTGTATACTTTCGGTTTTAAAGGCAAATCATTTTGCTTTATCTTTACAAAATTCGACAATTATACTGCTAAATAAACGTGAATAATTATTGTGCCCTATGGCTATTTTAAAGTTTGGATGGCCAAGTTACACCAGTGAATGCTTTCTTTATAAAGCACAAACAGATATTCAAAAAGGAAAGCCGTTTGAATTAAAACTCTGGAATTACGTTTTAAAAGGTGTAGGAAAATGATACAGAAATCGCAACAACACTTATCTATAACATTTTACGGTCATCTGTCAAAATATTACAGAGTTATATATACTTAGTTAAGGTATGAGTTTTTATGTATATTTTCCACGAATTTTACAGTTCCGATGCAAACGGGGTTTCGTATGCTTAAGTACATGCTCAATAATTATGGCATTTATTTGACTGAACTCGGCGTGCAAACGTTAATACACCCTAATTGAAATGCATTTCTTCACTGAATTCTTGCCGGCAATGAGGACTTTTCCTGAAATTCGTTTTTAAATTTGCCACTGGCCGTTCCAAGGCGGTAACCCCAAGGGTTCTCTTTATCTCTTTTTCGTTGTTTGCGGCGCCTGAATTGAATTGACATACTTATTAAAACATGTTCTCTTTTCCTCTTTTCTTTATCGCTGGGGGAGGCTGTGTTTTGTAAGTGTGGCGATTCCTGATATTTCACTATTTTAGCCAGTTTTCGCCATTTACCGTGTGTGTTAGCCTTAATGCTATTGTTTATAAAAGGACTTAAAAAATGCCAGATTTTCACATTATGCTTATCAAACTATCATCGATCTGAACCTAAATGTCTCGATTTTACTGGATGATCTTTTCTTAAGTAAATGACTGGGCAAAAACTGTACCTATAATATCTAGGTCAAGTAGGAAACTGGGTTATCGGGATTAAAAATATTTGACTAAAAGAAATCACGGTCTGGAAGCTAAAATGTTCATATTTCAAATGACACTGCTTTCTAAATAAGAAATAAGGGAATTTCAGTTCATCTCGTGCACCTGAAGGCTTTATCCCAAATCTAAAGATATACAACAAATATCGGATACCAACTTCAGAACTAAGCAACAAGGTGATACTGATCTCCATTCTCAGTTTATCGTCCTTGTGTAATTTATTGTCTTGCGACTTATTTCAAATGTTTTGTTTTCAAAAGAATAGTTGAAATGGAATAATCGAAAAACACAGATATGAAAAGATTGTAGGCTACAGCTTGTTCATGGAAAGTAAAAGAAATAAAGACGTACATTTTACTGCACGCGCCACGTAGACCCAAATTGAAAGCAACCCAGTAAATTTTCATTTCCATCACAAAAGAGTGTGTGCAAAAGACGATGATTATAAAACCTGCATTCAAAAGTCTTTTCATATAGATACGATTTGAAGCCTTGTGGCGTAATTATAGCACAACAATTATATTTATGCTTTCAGGTGTTTTATTAATTAGGATGAAAATTGAATCTTTTTCTTGAATGTAAGAATTATACATATATAGATATACTAAAATATAACCAACAAGAGTATTTTCCCTCGTTGGTCCATGCTAAGTTCCGACGAGATCAAAAATCGTAAAGTCTAGCCGCAGGCATTTACTCAACAATTTCATGAACATATCATCAGTGTAAACACATTTCACCATCAGCACAGACATAATCGGTTTAAACTGGTTAAACTCGTGAATCTGGTAAATGACAAATACTTGTCGCCCTTGACCGACCGAAGGCGTTAACCCAAAGGTTCGCTTTTTTGTGATGTAATCAATTATATAATCAACTCTCTTAAAATTCCGCAGTAATGTAAATTCAGGTTGCTGCAAATGTTTCCTGCTCCGTGTTTAGAGTAAAGCTTACAAACAAGCTAATTAATAATAACGCTAGCAAGGGAAATGAGAGTAATAGGGTATTTTAAATGTTTCTGATCATGAAACATAATAAACGATATTGACATATAAAACATCATAACATCACTAGCGCCACGTTTTCCACAGTAAAAGGAGACCCGGATCTTAACAAAAGAGTGTAAAGTTACGGGATATAAAATGAATTATATGATTTACAGCAGGATGCCAAGAGATAAAAAAGATTCGTCCAATAACACTCACAAATCAATGAAAAAACCTATTAGTTTAAAACGCTTCATTAAAAAAATATGAAGAGGCGTAAAACGACCTGCTTAAAATAGAAAAAGGTCGAAACATTCGACAAAACCTATTAGTTACCAATTATAACAAGAGATAGAGACCTAGTTCTATCAATATTATTATATTATTCATACAATTTATGCCATTTCAGGAGTTCTCAGTTCGGTACAGTCGTATTGGATGACGATTATTCAACAATATGGGAACATCAGCGGAACAACGCAGATTGAAACAATTATCATTGACGAAACCGCCGCGTACACATTAACAGATATTGAAATTGGTAAGTTGGAAATAAGAGAATTCTCTTGGTTGAAGAAAAAAGACATGCAATTTGACAAGCGTGTAAATCGACAGTGTAAAATTAATCACTTATTAATTACAAGACATGTATTTTGATGGTGTCAAAAAATCTGCATCAACAGCGGTAACGGTTGGTGTTTAAAACTCTTAGCATCAATTTATTTTCAGGAATACTTTTAAAGACCTTTGTTCCTGCAACATTTTATTTTCACGTTGGTTGTTAAATTTTGAATTATTGTTTAGTTGGTTGCGACCTGTTCTACAAAGTGTCATATATAGTATTATTCGGTTATGTATATGTCGCTTATAGTGAACAATCAACATGATTTTTAGAGATTTCATTAAAAAGTTTGATAAACTACTTTGAATTAGGTAGACACAGGGCTAATATAAACGGAAACGGTAGAAAAGCTCATTTGACTCCTTCAGTTTCCACTTTAAAAAAAATTCTTATATGAGAGCGATCGTTATGCTTACCTCTTTGTTTGCACGACGGTGGCCGGGGCTAAACAGTTTATAAAGATTTTAATCATGTAAAAGAAGCTAGAAGTACGATCTGTTTATTTTATCTCGGTACTTACTGATTCGAATCCAGGGGCTCTAGTCTTTGATAGGTCATTACCTACATCTTTTGTCAATGCTATTAGCTTTTAATGTTGTATATTAGTATGCCTTTGCATGCAACATTGTCGAGTAAATGGGTGGATTGAAGCTAATTTACCAAGGCAACGTGTACTCATTTGTTCATATAAGAATCTGGCAAGAGTGAGGTTGGTTAAAACCTAATGCATATGCATGAAATTTGAAAATCTTATTCGGCAAATGACTTTCTCAAAAAAGTTCTAGAACAATTCTGTGTTTCTTGCTGATTTAAAATTAGAGTTTAACGAATTCGTTTCAATGTTTTTGAGCCGGTATATTAAAAAATGTACTTCAAGCTTTTTAAAATTAATCAAGATAAAATTTATTTTGTAAAATTCAAATGTTTTCTTAAATGCTGGTTCCTCCAAAGCTTAGAAATAAAAATGAAAGTTTTATCCAAGAAACATGTTGAATGCCATGAAAAAATGGAAAATATTAATTTTAGGGCATATTCCTAAACATATTCTTATTTGGAGCAAATCCCATGACTAAAAAGGTTTTTTGTTAGATTAAGCCTTTATAAAATGGTTTGGGTCCAGCAGTGTGACCACTTCAATATAGGCTAAATAAAGCATTTTCGCTCTTGACTTGATACAATAGCATCATACTACGTCACAATCACCTGCTAGAGAGATCCACCCAGGACTTTTTTTGGAAACAAACTCCCGATTCCAATGAAAACTTTCGTTTTCTTTTCGTTGAAGTTTACATGGCTGAAATTTGTTTGCCGCGCAACAAATTTAAAAACTCTCAATATTATTATTCAGAGAAACCTTTTTTTGTGAGATGGGCCAGTTAATGAGTTTAGACCTATTAGATTTTAATTTGTTTAACGTGTGATCTATCTGGGAAACGAGTAAAAAAAAACAGTTCCCTAGAACAATGCCGAGTTTTGATCGTTAAACACATCATTAAGCACATTTTCGATATTCGATTTATGGACAATATATCAAAATTTCGCCAATTTCCAGTAAATAAGTAAAACGATCCATCTGGGAAACGGGTAAAATAGATCCATCTGGGACACGGTTTCGACAAGTGCTTCGTGTACCTGTCAATTATTAGTTTTGTTGACATTACGCATTGACACTAGATGAATTGTTTGGTCTAGCTTGAAAATGTTTATCACTGTTACATGTATTACGAAAAAAATTGGCTAACAAACAACTTGATCGTGCCATATAATGCACAAGCATATTAACTATTTTACAGTTATACTCAGCACAAATAAAAAGTATCCACTTTCCCATCTGTAATTTTGCAAAAAAAGAAAATAAACATTCACAATTGTTTCTTTGAACCGAATTGCATTTCTGCAATCATTTCAAAGAAATAAAATGTTCTTGAAAATCGACAGTTACAAAAGATTTATCTATCGTCTTGGCGTAATTAGGGTTTCAAGAAGAAGACATTGGTTCAAAAAACCTTCACATTTATTAGGTAGAAATCAATTTCCCAAGTTCGTGTTGTAGATAAATCACAAAACAATCATTATAAAACAACCAGTCTTGATAAACAGCGCTAGAAGTTACAATCAGTGCCAATTATCTGCCTTTTAATAGAAAATATAGTGTTTTAATTTCCTTTATTTATTGTTAAACGATGGGCAGATTCTCAGTTCTTGGTTTAGAAGATTATGCTCATGATCAGTTAAACTTAAAAACAACCGGGAATAACTGACAAACAACTTTCAAAGCGTTCCTCATTATATAAAAATCCCTCAAAGAGAATATAACGATAAAACGTGGATACTTTTTATTTTTGTTGAGTATATTTAAGCAGCTGTAGTTATCTTGGAATTTATTTTTACTATTATGTTTGTCTACTAATCCAATTAGGGTTTGATTATATATCTACTTTGTCGTTACAGTGTAAACGAGTACCCTTCAATTAATGGAAACCTATTATAGCCACTTCTGTCACATTATCTCATTGAAAAGTATTTTGATATGATTATCGATTTAGTGGTATAATATTAATTTACCAGATAAAATGTAATGAACGATCAATAATTCTGAATAATACTTGGCAGTCGTATTTTATTCACATAACACAGAATTTATTTTCGTTACGAACTTGAAGAAATGTGTTGTGTTTATTTTTTGTCAGGTTGCAGCCGAATTGTCTGCAATTATGTAGAGGCACACGATATAGTCAAAACATTTCCGACGTTATTCAAATGCCCTACATTTTAAAAGAATGACATTCTGTCTTTCGGTTTAAATGTTGTTTTTCATGCAAAACAGTTATCCCTTCTTTTTATTTGCAGTACCCGAACAATACTTATCTTAATATTAACGGGAGGCACTAGCTTATAGTGAGTGACTGGACGAATGCATTCAGGGTTGCAAACAAGTAACCATATTGATTTCGTGAATTTTATGATACCGCAGAAGAATAACATGCCTTGCCTTTCAACTACTCTCATTTCGGTTATCTTACTGCGTGCTTTTTAACAACTCGCGAGAGAAGCAGTTTGCAGAGCTTGATGGAAATAACTGAAATAAATATCGAGCATGTAAAAAAAATTGTCATAGTATTTTTAAGAAGGACTTAATACCCTACACGGATTATCTAAGATACACTTGTTACCATATACCAATTGCCTTTGATACTGTCCGGGATTGTATAGAATGGCCGGCGAATGTCCGATGATTACCTACGCCTAGTGCCACAAATTTTCTAGAAGGCCTTACCCAGTATTAAAGAACTATCTGAATGCCTTCCATATGCTGATTTTTTTCTGAATTTCTAGGATTTTCGGTCAGTTGTCTAAGATTCAGACTTTTAAATATGCGTACCTCTTTGTTTCCAAATGAAGGTTTTGGCACATTGAATTGTCCACGAGTAGTTTAAAGAGCATGGCTATTGTCCGAGGATAATATTATTTACGGATTGTCTATATTATTATGTACGTCATTCAGTTTATCGTCTTGGAGGCCTGCATTAAACCTTTTATTACAGTAGATAATTTACTTGCTCGGATGCCAGCCTACCGGCCATGGATCGTATATTACCCCTTTTGACCCTGCGAGTTTTCAAAGAGTTATGTCCCTTTTTCATGACTTGAATATGAAACTTTATGTTGCCTATAACTTTAAAAGTACGAGTCCTATTAACTTAATACTTGGAATATATCATCTACATGAACAAAGCCATCAGTGACAACACGAATGATAACTCCAGTTTCACTTTTTTTAAGTTATGCCCCTTCTAAATGCCTTTAATACGAAACTTAGTGTTGCCTATAGGTTTGAAAAATAATTGTCCTATTTACTTAATACTTGGAATATATCATCTCTATGAACAAAACAATCTCTGACAACAAGATTGATAACTCCTGTTTCACTATTTTTTGAGTTATGTCCCTTTCAAATGACTTTAATATGAAACTTAATATTGCCTATAAGTTTGAAATTACTTTTTTTATTAACCAAATACTTGAAATATAATTATCATTTGTTTGAACAAAATCATCTCTGACAACAAGAATGATAACTCCTGTTTGACTATTTTTGGAGTTCTGTCCCTTTCAAATATTTCTTAATATGGAACTTCATGTTGCCTATAATTTTAAGTCCTTGTCCTTTTAACTTAATAATTAGAATATATCTTCTTTATTAACAAATCCATTGGTGACAACAAGAATGATAACTCCTGTTTCACTATTTTTCCAGATATGCCCTATTTAAATGCCCTATTTAAATGACTCTTGTATGGTACTTAATGTTGCCTATAACATTGAAAGTACTTGTCCTGTTTACCTAATATTTTAAAAATGTCATCTGCATTAACAAAGCAGAAATGACACCGAGAATGATAACACCGGATGAAATTTTTTGAGTTATGCTTCTTTCAATTTTCTTTAACCTGAAACTTAATTTCTTATAAATTGAAAAGTATTTGTTCTTTTGACACAATACTTGATATATGTCATCTGTTTTAATGAAGTTATATCTGTTTTGAGTTGTTCTCCTTTGAATGATTTTTACATGAAACTTAATTATGCTTATATACAATAAAGATCAATCAATGAAAATGAGTATTTTTATAGTATTGCAATGCTACTTGAATTACATCTTTTTATCTTTTTGCAAGCAGGCGACACATGTGTTCGGCGGAACACCAAATTCTAGTTTATGATGTGACGTCGCCCGCAGCCTCTGTTTTATGGTTTAAGTTTTTAACTTGTTTCTTCGTAGACACTTAATGACCACACTGATGCGAGCTAGTCCATATTTTTTCTTTCTTTTGATATGTGCATGGCCCTTTATTGTTTTCTCAAGCTTAAGCCCCCCATTTGCATTATTGACCTTCCACCCTCTAATGGATGTTGCTCACTATTTTATACAGATAGAAACTAATTCCCACTTGGCACGTGTTAACACAATATAGACTTGCTTCGGGGTTTCCAATCTCAGCTTATAACCTTCAGCCATTTAACATACCCTAGTATCTGTCTATATTCTAACACTGCTAATCATGAAACTGAAGTTAGATAGACAACATACATTCATTTTCAATAATTGACCGAGTAAGTAAAATATCTGTAAATAGCAAGAAGTTGTATATTGATAAGAAGCTTTTCGTGCAGACATTGTCTCAAGAAGAATCATACATTGTGTTCTGTCAAAAGCCCAAAGCTGACCTTACACTTTTATTGGTAAAACCATAGTTTGTTAAATTTCCTGAACTTGCTGACTTAGTGGTGGATGTAAAATATGAATTTTACATAACAGTAAAAGCCATGTCAAGAACCTCAACGTTATCGATGGCTTGTAAAGTACTTTTCCACCCTTTTTTATTATTACAGTGACCTCCTATGAGCCGTGTGATGGCCGTAAAACGTCACCCGTACATTCAATCGAAGCTGTTATCATTTACGCATTGAGCACGGTATTTGTAAAAATATTGAGTTGCGCTCAATCCGGGGTTTGGTGGCGTGGACAGTTATATGCATTTCCATTGCTGTTCATGAACAGGCTCAATTACAGCAACTTGAAATATTTTGATATTGGTCATGATCGGAGGCTTTCAACGTTCCTTTTTCATCTATTTCTTAATTTATAATCACTTTTTAAACTTCTTATTGGGCCTGTTTTCGCCGAATTTCCGAAACAATATTCAAAATCAAAGACCTTTTGCTTAAAATGTTTTTCTTTGGAACAATTAGACACTTTACATTATCGAGAACCGTTTGCTTGGGTTATGTTTATGCCACAAGCATCATGCTTACTGAATATTCTCTGAAATATTCTCGCCGTTATAATGTAAAAAAGTCTTGCTTAACTAATGGTCGGCGTGTGTTTCAAGTTTCTGGTATGAAACGACTTCTTCCCACGC